>CM061137.1:85120338-85609582 GCA_030789695.1 Scilla litardierei
AATATTTCTACGCTAATTTGTTGTTCAACGCAATTTTGGCTGTGGAAATAACTTTTTGGGGAACAAAGATTTTGCAAGGAAAAATCTTAAATAAACCGTGCCCGCGGGCACACGTTATGACTAGTGTATATCTATATTATAAAAGAGGGATGTTATCAAGAGAATTTGGATAAGAAAATTTGGACATGAGAAATTGGACAAGAGATGAGATTTTGAGGGATACATATATACATTTACATATATACATATACATACATATACATACATCTATTCTATAAAATAGGGATGTTATCAAGAGAAATTGGATAAGAGAAATTGGACAAGAGAAATTGGATAAGAGAATTTGGACAAGAATATATCTATTATACATTTTACAGTGTTTTTTGAATTCTAGGGCTGACTATGATAAGATAAAGAGTGGCTGAGATTTGATCTTGGTAAATCAATGGTTGAGAATGTATTTTTTGAAAATTTTAGTGGGAAAAGTTAAATTTTGATAGGAAAAGTGTTTTGGGAACCAAAACTTTGAAATTAGAAATGTCTTGGGAAAGATTGTGGAGACTAAATTTGGGGGGAAAAGTGCCTTAGGAGCCTAAATTTTGAAATTAGAAATGCCTTGGGAAAGATTGTGGAGATTAAATTTGGGGAGAAAAGTGTCGTGTGAACCTAAACTTTGAAATTAAAAGTGCCTTGGAAAAGATTGTTGAGAAGCATGATCCATTAAATTAAACAAAATAAAAATTTAGCGTAAAACAATTTAGCGGAATAACAAATTAGCGTAAAAATACCCGGAGATTTGTTGTTCCGCGTCGAAGGCGCCCGCTAAATTTTTTACGCTAATTTGTTGTTCCGCGTCGAAGGCGCGGGCACCAAATTTGTTGTTCTGCACCGAAGGCGTCTGCGCCGAATTTGTTGTTACGCGTCGAAGACGCTCACACCGAAGGTGCACGTGCCACTAAATATTTTTACGCTAATTTATTGTTCTGTTAACTTTTGGCTGTGAAAATAATTTTTCGGGAAACAAAGATTTTACGGGGAAAATCTTAAATGAACCGTGCCCGCGGGCACGGGTTATGACTAGTATATATATATATATATATATATATATATATATATATATATATATATATATATATATTGACAAGTAAAGATAGCTTTATTAATCAACTTAAGGTGTACAACAAATCTCGCTGGTCAGTTATAGAGGTAATAGAAAGAGATGGGAGCGGACACAAGCGTCGTCACCCTCTACAGTCTACTAACCACTATCACCTCCCAAGCAACTATGTACAAGAAACACAAAGGAGAACTAAATAAAAATTTTTAGGACACAGTGAGGCCCCAATTGGCAAAGGGGGTAGTGTTGGGGGAATCTTCAATATATATATATGAGAATGATGTGTATCATATGACATATGGGATTAAGCATCATATACAACCTTGAAAACTCCATCCTCCTTTATTTTTTTAGATGATCAGAATCATTATTTTAGAACTCCAAAACGCCGAATATTATGTGAACCAAATGGTTTTCGATCAATCATTCATCCACGCCAATTTAACGATTTAAAAAAATTTTGTAACCGTGTATGAACCATCAAAACCACTTGGGTTCATCCGATATTCGGTATTTTGGGGTTCTAAAGTATGAAAATCAAAATGAATGATTCCGACCATCAAAATAATAGTAGAGGGTGAAGTTTTTGAGAAGTATATGAGGCCCTAGCTTACATGTCAGTCATATGATACCAATTATTCTCTCTCTCTGTGTGTGTGTGTGACAATAAAACATCACATGAGCTCCAAAATTGGTGTATCATAATAAACAGGCAACTAATTGTCTATAGCATTGTATTCATATCGCTGAATTTATGTGAAGCTAATATTTGCACGGATCGCATTATGCCAATCATAGATAATCAACCCTCTGGGGAATTATTTGAATAATTTTCTGAAGTTAGAACATATTATATTTGTTTGTCAAAAGTATCTATTAGAATTCACAGAATGCTAGCCATATTTCCAAAAGCCCTAGCATGATATGGGACCTTTCAGTAGCCAACTATTTCCATAACTTAAATGATGATCCAGCTCTACCAATCTTTTGTCTACATTGTAACTTTGGTGAAAATCTAATTTCCAAGAATCTCACTATTGGTTCAAAAAAAAATCTGGTTTTTGCTAGTAAATAAATTTCGGATCGAAAATTCAAACCTGATTGAGCTGCCATTTGAATCCAACAGCGGAAGTGCATTGCAACTTTGCTGCAGTAGTCGGCCAGTCCAAGTTGTAGACTTTATCCAGCATCCTTGCTATCGAAGAGGCGTTGGCACGCCTTTCAGGCACGGAAAATATCTCCCCGTTTGAGCTGATGTTGGGATGGCTATTCAGCAACGTCTCGAACCAGCCGCTTCCCGACCTTTGCATCGACATCACGACGAAGAACCTGACGGGGGTGCACGAGCATTCACCCCTGTAAAGAAATCGCATGGATCAGCACATTTACGACGTGAAATAATGACATATGCTAATAGGAAAAATCACCTGCTATATGTTCTAGGCCGAGGAAAATGCGCATTCGGCGCATGCACGCCGCAATGACCGGCCGATGATGAGCTATTCAGCCTTGTCCTATGATCGATTCGCGCTTCTCTCTCTGTAGGCGACGACGAGCTAGCTAGTTTTGTTCTCTGTGTGGGTGACGTAGAGCTCTTGATCGCAACCGTCTCCTTTCTTCCTCTTCTTTCTATAAGCGACGACGAGCTGTTTATTAGGCTTGTTTTGTGCGCATACGATGAGGAGTTCTGGATATATTTAGCCTTGTTCTTCGGGCACGCAACAAGGAGCTCCTGACCTCTATCTCGATATCGATCTTCCTCAGCTGCTCATTAGAAAGGAACACACCAAATATCGTGACAAACAGGAGGGCAGCCAACGTTGCTTGACCTATAGATCTCGCTGAAGTCTTGGATAAGGTTACTCCCTGTGAGCATTGAACCTGAGATCGCCAATTTAAACTATCAGATTGTGCTAGCGATCCCAAACAACAAGAAAATTAACGATACGGTTAGAAGGCTACCTTTTTTGGACACAGTCGAGATTTCTTGGTTGCAGTAGGATAGAACACGGGAGGCTTCACCATTGTGTTCTTAATTTGTTTGAAAACAAAGCTTGCAGCAGCAACAAAATGGGAGTTGTGGAGAAAATTGGTGGCAAAAATTTTGAATTGCAACCCTGTGGACGGATAAGCGAGAATTAAACAGTTATATTTTTCTCGTTTGAAATATTTCCACTCGGTGATTTGGCCAAATCAAAAGTAAGGATATATTTTAATATTGTAAACAAATAAAGAAACATATTATAATAACCATCAAGATTTTGTTACTGGATACCGGGTCACTAATATATACGCCAAGCCAGTCAACCTAAAAAACAGACCGATCCCGACTTACCACCATTTTTTTTTGTTGGCCAAATTTTAAGAAATAGCCAAAAATTAAAAATAATTATTAAAATCGAAGAAATATAAATTTTTTATAAACGGGCTTTTGTAGGCCCGACCCGTTAGTGGGTATCCACCCATTATGTCACCCTATTGCTATAAATACAGGGCTATGGATTCCATAGCCACCACGTTTACAACACGTTATCAGCACGCTCGAGGCTGAGCCGAACCTCTGCCAACGGACGAACGCGACGCGAACTGGCTTTCTTCACCGAACGTCGCTAGATCCGGCTGGTAGGATCTAGAGATAACTCTTTTCCCTATATCTAAACTTCATATGCGCATATGATTAGATCCAATTTCTTGGATCAATTGTTTAATTAAATTTTTATCGTTTTAATTTATTGTTAAAAATCTGTCTTTTTCAATAAAACCCGACTTTTTGGAGATTAAAAATGATTTTTTCCACCAAAAATTGGATTTTTATCATATTTTCTCCCCAAAATCATTAAACCCTAGGGGATCTCGCCGTCGAGCGAAAACCCCCCCCAAAACCGTGCGAATTCCGCCGCCGCTCGAAGCGGCGTGAGGAAATCGCCGCTGCTTGAAGCGGCGGCGACCCCCGCGGCTCGCAGAGGCGGGCGACCCCGCGGCTCGTTCCCCCTGCCTGCAGCGGCGGGTCGTTCCCCCGCCGCCTGCAGACGGCGGGCAGAGCCCGCCGCCAACAGCGGCGGGGCCCCGCCGCCTGCAGACGGCGGGCAGAGCCCGCCGCCAACAGCGGCGGGGCTCCCCCCGCCGCTTGCAGCGGCGGGCTGACCCCGCCGCTGCGACGGCGGGGCTTCCCCCCGCCGCTTGCAGCGGCGGGCTGACCCCGCCGCTGCGACGGCGGGGCTTCCCCCCACCGCCTGCAGCCGGCGGGTAGAGCCCGCCGCTGCGACGACGGGCAAAACCCGCCGCCGGCAGTGGCGGGCTCCCACTGCGACGGTGGGGCTCCCATGCCTCCTGCAGACGGCGGGCAGAGCCCGCCGCTGCGACGGCGGGCAAAACCCGCTGCCGGCAGCGGCGTGGGGAGCCCCGCCGCCTGCAGCGACGGGCAGTTTCCACCGCCCGCAGCGGCGGACCCCCCGCCGCCGCCCGTAGGAACGGCGGACGGGCCCAGACGCCTGCAGCGGTCCCCCCCTTTTTTTGTGCGCTCGTGTCCCTAAACCCCAACTAGGGTTTCACCCCGAAAATTTTCCTATTTTCAAATTTTTTTCAAATTAAATTACGATTTTTTTCGTTAATATTTGGATAAATTACATGTGATTTTATTCATCGCACTTTATTCGGATTATATGATTTTTAAAACGTTTAAAAATTAGGAAGATCCTGCGACCGCTCTGCCGTTAGTCAACTAACCTAAAGGTGTATGACGTTGCCTAGTGGTCCAATAATTTTTAAACGAAAGATTTTCATTTTCCATTATAAACTACCCGTGATGATTAAATTGCCTGTAATGAATAAACTGCCTGTGATAATTAAATGCATGCTGCATTTTCTCTGCCTGCGACCAATGTTAATATTTGCTGTGGTTTTGGATCGGCTAGGTATCACCATTTTCTTTTTCCCTGCATTATTTTCTTTTTGAGAGAAAAATGTAGTGAGGATAATTTTGTAATATTATAAGACCGGCGGAGGCCTCAAGAAGATGAAGATCCATTCCTGAAAAATAAGGGCCCCCCGGGGGTTACCGAGTTGTACTTTTATTCTTTTTGGGACTGTATGGACTGTAATTAATATGGTGATTAGCCGATCCACGCAGCAAATATCTGTGTCTGAAATGCTTAATTATTTATTTTTCTGTGAAAATATCTAATTATTGCATATCTTTTTAACATGCTAGAGTGATAAATGCCCAAAATTGCGAGCGTCGATTTCAACGTATTAGATGCTACATTCTTGAACTATTTAAGCTGGCAGTTGGACATTAAATTCCACCTGCGAGCACAGGGATTGAGCCATGCCATCGGTGTAGGCGATAAGGTTTCTGATATAGATAAAGCGAAAGCAATTATCTATATCAGACGCCATATCGATCAGACCCTGAAGGCCGAGTACCTCACGGTGGAAGACTCGTATGAGTTATGGACAGCCCTCAAGGATAGGTATAAACATCAAAGAGATGTTATACTTCCCTGAGCGCAATATGAATAGGAGAACCTCCGTCTCCAAGACTTTAAGTCTATTGCCGAGTACAACTCGGCACTCTTTAGCATCACCTCACGCCCGAAGTTGTGTGGTGAAAAGGTGACGGAGGAGCGCATGTTAGAGAAGACGTATACATCCTTCCACGAGAAGGATGTCATACTAATGCAACAGTATCGTGAACGAAAGTTCACGAAATACTCAGAGCTTCTCCCATGCCTTCTGATGGCAGAGCAGAATCGAGACCTCCTTCTTGCCACCCATAACTCACGCCATACCGGCACTGCTCCTGCGCCTGAAGCGCATCACAGCTCCTCCCAGAAGAAGAGGAGCAACTTCAAAGGCAAACCCCAGAAGGGTAAGGCAATGAAGAAGCAGGCTAGAGGACCCCCTCCAAGAACCAAGCATGAGGGAAATAAGAAAAATGTGTGGAAGAGAAAGGACGACGGCCAGACATCTGCCACCAGAAAGGACTGGGAAGATAAGTGCCATAGGTGTGGCATGACTGGACACTGGTCCAGGAATTGTCGGACTCCACGCCACCTACAGGACTTGTACAAAGCGAGCCAGAAGCAAGCTGAGACAAACCTGGTGGAAAAAGAAGACCTGGCACCAATCAGGTTCATCTCTGAGGACTTCTCAAACGATGACCTGCTCGACTGAGGCATTATCTACTTTCTATGCATTGTAATTTTTCTTTTGAGAAACAATTTATCTGCTTGTTTTATTCCTAGCATGTTGAAGTACTTTTTCAGACATTAATTGATTATCAGTAGTATATTTTTTCTTGTGCCTTATACTGCGATATTTTCTCTTAAAAATAGATGGACTTTAAATGCCTAGTGGACAGTGCCTCTACGCACACGATCCTCCAAGACATCTGCTTTTTCCAAAGCATTGATAAATACGATGGAACCGTAAATACAATTTTCGGTCCATCAGGTATCATTGAAGGATCAGGGGAAGCACAATTTATGCTCCCCAACAAAACACAACTACTTATAAAAGATGCGATTTCTCCCCTAGCTCGCATAGAAATCTGTTAAGCTTTAAAGATATCCGCTTAAACGGATACCACCTTGAGACGGTGAGCAAACAAAACAGAGAATTCCTATATGTAACGTCTCATAAAAACGGTGCTAAAAACACCGTCGAGCGTTTTGAGGGACTCCCGTCGGGTCTCTACCTTACAAGAATAAGAGCAATGGAAGCAAACACACTCGAGCACCAGAAGTGCCATAATCAACCAGAATTCAAACTCTGGCATGATAGACTAGGACACCCTGGAAGGAATATGATGTGTCGCATCATATCCCAATCCCATGGAATTAACCCGAAAAGCCTGCAGCTAATTCGGAAGGGTGCACCTCCTTGTCCCCCTTGTCACAAAGGGAAATTGATTACGAGACCATCCCCCCTGAAGGTGGACTCTGAGTCTCCAGGCTTACTAGAGAAAATACATGGAGACATTTGCGGGCATATTCACCCTGCAAGTGGACCATTTCGGTACTACATGGTACTGATTGTCGCATCTTCGAAATGGTCGTATGTGTGCCTCCTGTCCACCCGCAACGTAGCCTTTGCAAAGCTACAGACACAAATCATAAAGTTGCAGGCACATTTCCCAGATACCCAGATCAAGAAATTGCGTCTGGATAATGCTGGGGAATTCACATCGCAAGTCTTCCTAGACTACTGCCAAGCAACCGGCATAGAAGTTGAACATCCTGTAGCTCATGTTCACACCCAGAACGGGTTAGCCGAATCTCTTGTAAAGAGACTACAATGGATCGCTCTTCCATTGTTGATGCAATGCCAGTTGCCGGTGAACGCATGGGGACATGCCATCTTGCATGCTGCATCGCTAATAAGATTACGACCGTCAGGTAGTCAATCTTATTCTCCGATGCAACTTGCATATGGGAACCCGCCGGATATCTCTCACCTGAGGATATTCGGATGTGCTGTCTATGTCCCCATAGCACCACCGCAGAGGACCAAGATGGGTCCTCAATGGCGTCTAGGTATCTACATTGGTTTCGACTCACCATCAATCATTAGATACCTAGAACCCCTTACGGGGGACACCTTCAAGGCACGTCTAGCAGATTGTGAGTTTGATGAAAGCACTTTTCCCAAAGTAGGCATTAACACACAGAAGCCAGAAGCTTCAAAGACCATTTCCTGGGACACAAAGACTTTATCTAATTTTGATCCGCGTACAAACCAATATGAAGACGAGATCCTGAAGATCCTTCAAATTCAAAACACAGTTCACATTTTACCGGACAAATTCATTGACAACCAGAAGATTGTCAGATCACACGTCCCTGCTGCAAATACGCCAGCTAGGATTGACATACCCAAAGATGGATGCAATCCACCTGCAGCAAAAGCGGCCGTACCTCAACAAAAAAGAGGACGACCCCCAGGCTCCAAAGATAAGTTCCCTTGAAAGAGGAGATACCATGGAGAAATAATAACGATACCACCACAGGATGCTGAGCTCAGCCCAGCTACCTCTCCCCTCCTAATAGCTCCTGAAGAGGAAAATATAGGAGAAATATCATTAAATTATGTACGTACTGGGGAGGTACTGGACAGAAAAATCACAATCATCAGAGCTGGACTCACTGCAATGAGTGACTGCAATGATTGTGCTTTATGCACTATTAAATAAACCTTAACGACCCGTCTTCAAAGCTTCAATCTTTATTCTCGACTTCAATAAGGTCCAAAAGCTTCAACGAAGCTTTAGGCAAGCGATCACGCGCTTTGAGAAGTCTTGAGACGTCGCTTTGGATGTTCTCATGAATTTGGCGACGATCTCCAGAACTGCGCTCACAAAGTTGTTAGTTCATGATATATTTAGGTTTGCTCATCATCCAAAACCAAATCCGGGGAATCCAATACTCAACATTCTCCCCCTTTTTGGTGATGACAAACCAACATAAATAATAATAAAAAATAATGAACTAAATGAAATATACTTACTCCCCCTGCATTGATGACACATTAGTTCCATATGAAATAATAAGCACATACATCAAGCAGACGAGGAAAGTAAAAATTCAAATCCAATATTTGCATTTTTATATCTTAACTCCCCCTGAATCTAACATATCAAATTAGATTCATGGTAAATTATCATTTAGCACATGCCATTATTATATCTCTCCCCCTTTGGCATAATCCAAAAAGAGCGGGAGGAAGTCAATGACAATAAATCATGGCCAAATAATTCATTAAGCATGGGAGTCTAAGAATATGACCACGTTTCATATGACACCAAAGTAAAATTCGAATAAAATCAAAGCGTGTCAATGAGACCATAGTCGAAAGTCGAAAACTTAAATCATCAAAATATTAATTCGTAAATTCACTTATTGATGAAAGGAATTTACTCTCCAATATCAACAATTTTAGCTATTTTAGTGCATGGAAAACAATTCTATGTTTTCATACAACTAAAGCTATTAAATCAAAATAAATCGTCGAGCGACGAAATCAATATCAGAGACATACATATGATGTGCACAAAGAAATGAACCATCAGAAGAGTGGTGCACAACATAGAATACCAAATGTCACCATATCGATCGAAAAGGATCATAAAGTATAAGCACATCAAAACTAAGTGAAGTGTGCGATGAGAAGTGACAAGGTGATAAAGGCAATATGAAAATCATCATAAACCTTTCAAAACATGTCATGCCAAAAATAGATAGGAATTTCATAACATTTATGGCATACACGAAACTAGCATGCTAGGAGAAACAAAATGATACCAATGTAAAAAAAATAGATTCTAACCAAGCATGCATTTAACCCTTATGGATACCAAATGTAATATCATACTTACAACATTAAGCTCCCCCTACATTGGTGCATCACCTAAGCACCATCAACTCCATTTGAATGAAATTCTTCACAAATCGAGGAGTTGGTAGGGTTGGTAGTCCAAATGTGGATTGAACCTAGAAAATATCATTTTGGTATCCAACAATCCTTTTGGATCCAATGGGTTAGGCAACAAATTTGAAATACGAAATAAAAATTATTATAACCCATAAATTAAAATGAACTCATGGTACCAAATCATGCAAAAATGAATGCTCTAAACACAAATGCATTGGTACCCAAAACATGAAAATGAACTCATGGTACCAAGCATTGAAGGGTCAAAGGAAACTAACCCTTCGGAAACCAAGTCCAAGAGGAACTTGACTTCCCAACATAATCATCATTCAAAATAACATCGTTAATAAAGGAATGCACATACATATCCTTAGCATGATGACTAGTGTTCTTTGGACCCCAAATAGTGTACATTTTGGGAATCCTCTTCCTAGTAGTTGCATGCACAAACGTTTGATTTCTATGTGGTGCATGTGACCTAGGAGCATGAGTATGATTACGTGCATGTGAGTGTCTCATATGAGTGTTTGCTCGTGCACGTGGATGCGGAGCATAAAATTCATCATTAGTATGAACCGGTGGAGTAGGATGTGAGTTCCTACGTGGCATGGTCTTAGCATACAAAAATGCATGACCCCTCTTTGGAGGTCCACCCAAAGTGGGTTTCTTTCCAATCGGGGGTGTGTATGAAGTGGAAGCACCGGAGGTCTCCAACTTGTCCTTCCCCTTATTGAGTCTCTCAACATTGGAGGACAAAAGCTCACATTTCTTCGAAATTGAAGAAATAGTTGCATTCAAAGTGGATGCATGTGTGGTGAGCTCGTGCACTTGGGATTTGAGAGCCTTATTCTCAATTCCCAAACTAGTGTTTTGAGATTGAAGATTTTCAATCTCAACATCGTTACTATCCACAACGGACACACGATCAAGTTGAGATTTGAGGGAATTCACCTCATTTCTCAACATGCCATTTTGAGTAAGCAAACTTGCTTTCTCATTGGCGAGTGTCTCAACAATGGTGTCATTGTTAGAGGTGCTACATGTGGATGTGTTAGTGAGACTAGCAATCTTATTCTTAGCATCATAATATTTATGCCCAAGCTTTTGAAATTTAACAAATAATTGCTTAAGCTCATGTCTAAGATCGTCCTTCGTTACCTCTTCATTATTGCTATCATCGAAGGAGGACCCATCCTCGCTTTCGTCAGAGGATGACTTTTGATCACGTTTCTCCCTTCCCATGAAGCATATTTGTGCTTTCTCCACATGCTCATCATCCGACTCTCCACTTGAAGAGTCATCTTCGGAGTCGGTGAATCCTACAAATCCCTTCTTGTGCTTTCGGGACTTGTCGTACGTTGACGCCTTCCCTTTCTCCTTGTGTTTGTAGCGAGGACAATCCGGCTTGATGTGTCCTGGCTTGTTGCATTTATAACACACGGGAGTAGAAGCATTAGTCGAAGTAAATTTTGATTTATTCTTAAACTTACCCTTTTGGAAGAATCGGTTGAGCTTCTTTGCCATCTTGGCTAAAGATTCTATGTCCGACCCGTTTTCCGATTCTTCATCATCGATAGATGTGGATGAAGCGGCCTTGTATGCAATCGCAATTGCCTTTTTCTTAGGCACGTCTTGGTTCAAGTAGGACTTCATCTTCTCTTTTAACATCACTTTGCTATCCTTGCGTACCTCGTAAGACATCAAGGTACACATTAATTGAACAACGGTATATTTGTTCACATCGTTACCTTCCTCGATGGCGAAGGTACACTTCTCCCAGCAAGAAGGAAGTCTTTCGATGATCTTTGAGCATTTCTCCTTTTGAGTGTAGATTTTTCCGAGAGCCTCTAACTCATTGATAATGTCGACGAAGCGAGCATAATACTCCTTCATCTTCTCACCCTGTTGCATATGAAATAACTCGTAATCTTTATTAACAACGACGAGTTTAGAGTCTCTTACCCTACTCGTTCCTTCATGCAAGATGAGGAGTGAGTTCCATATTTGATATGCACTCTTACATGTGCATATCTTATTGAAGTCTTCGGGCTCCAACGCGCATTGCAAGGCATTCATCGCCTTGGAATTGTTTACCTCTGCGGCGACCTCCTCGGTTGTCCATTTTGCGAAATCTTATTCGGCGGGCTCGACATACTCCGTCAACATGGTTCTCCATAGTGAAGCACTTCGGAGGAATGTTTCCATCTGGCATTTCCAATACCCAAAATTGGTATCGTTGAAGAAGGGAGGCCTTGTTGAAGAGTGTCCTTCCATCACCGAAGAAGCACCTTCATGATTCTTGAAAACGCTGTAGACGTCGTTTATCATAGCTATGAACTTTAGCTAGTGTAGCTTTGACCTTGGCTCTGATACCAACTGTAATGCCCTACAAGTTACTGCACACGTACTAGAGGAGGGGTGAATAGTACTTTTAAATAAAAGGGAGTGTTATTCCTAATTATCGTGCAATTAAGAAACAACAATGCGGAATATACTACAATTAACAAGAAAAGGCAAACGCAAACAATATGGTTTAATGGGTTCGGATCCACCCAAGTCTTCCTGACTTGATCCCGGTGATCCTACGTCCCAACCAACCGGATCCCCTCCGGATACTTGAGTTAGAAAACCTCTAACCCAAGATTTCCAATAAGACCACTTGCGGAAACCCCACAAGTGCAATCGACCTACAATCGATGACCGTGAATCCCACAACCCGGGATCACGCAAAACCTCTCACAACCGAGAGTATACAATTCAAATATAACTGAAATGAAATACTTACCAACAAAATACCTATGCCTTGAGATTTCTTACCAAAATAGGGCAAAGAGGATTTTGATGGAGGAAGAGTCACCAAACCCTAGCTTCAAGAAGATGACCAGCAATGGAAGCCTAGGGATGAGATGGATGACCTAGAATCAAGCCCTTGGCTTGGAAGGCTCACAATCAATGAATCTCTCTTGAGGAATAAGAGTGAGGGAGAGATTCTTGAGAATGGGAGAGCTTGAAGATGAGAGTTGAAAGCTTCTCTTTGAATCAATAGAACTCTGGAAATGGCAGCCTTAGCTTCTATGAAATAACCCCTCCAGGTATTTAAAGGATCAAGGGAAAAGAGAGAAAGAATTGTCGCTTTCAAATCTCCAACGGAACTAAATCTGAAGCAGACTAGTCGGTCAAAGAACAACCACTGACCGACTAGTTCATCAACTAGTCGGTCGGTGAAACAACATGAACCGACTAAGTGATGAACAGTGAACAGATGGAAATTTCAGACCTAGATAACTAGTTGGTCCAAGAAGACTTTCTGACCGACTAGTTTCACAACTAGTCGGTCGGTCAGTAAACTTAGACCGACTAAGAGTCAAAAACTAATAGTCTGAATACAAATGATTTAGTCGGTCCAAGAACAAATGTTGACCGACTAGATCAACAACTAGTCGGTCACTAAACGTTCTTAGACCGACTAACGATAAACAGTAAGTTGGCATGAATTAGGAAAGCTCAACTAGTCGGTCCAAGAAGGATCACTGACCGACTAGTTCACCAACTAGTCGGTCGGTGAGTCAACGTATACCGACTAACTGTAAACAGTAAAGAGCTTAGAATTGAGAAGGCAAACTAGTCGGTCCAAGAAGCTTTGCCGACCGACTAGATCACCATCTAGTCGGTTGGTTCTTCTTCTTGAATCAACTAACATGCACTAGAAGTCCCGAATCGAAGCGCGATGCTTCGGGAAAGATTGTATGGACTTCTACTAAGATCCTAGCTCTAAGATATGAGCGAAACGAAGAATATAATGTAAGTCCTACTCAAGGCTTAACATTCTATTAAACAAAGCTAGAAGACTATAAAATAAACCTTAACGATCCGTCTTCAAAGCTTCAATCTTCATTCTCGACTTCAATAAGGTCCAAAAGCTTCAACGAAGCTTTAGGCAAGCGATCACGCGCTTTGAGAAGTCTTGAGACGTCGCTTTGGATGTTCTCATGAATTTGGCGACGATCTCCAGAACTGCGCTCACAAAGTTGTTAATTCATGATATATTTAGGTTTGCTCATCATCCAAAACCAAATCTGGGGAATCCAATACTCAACAATCTTCAGGATGATAATTTCATCTTTTGTATGATTATTCATCTTCGGGGTGATAATTTCATCTTCTGAATGATTATTCATCTTCAGGATGATAATTTCATCTTCTGGATGATAATTCATCTTTTGGATGATGGTGTCATCTTCAAGATGATAATTTCATCTTCTGGATGATATTTTCATCTTCTGGATGATACTTTCATAGGATAGATGTCCCAAAAATCTATCCATGCAAATAAGGAGGAAATCCGTAAGGGTATGTTGTCACATCATCCATAGCAATATAGCCCAAAATTTCCTTTGCCTATCGTATGGTTTTCGCAACTATGACCAGGGAAACTGATGCATCAATTTATATAATTTTGTAATTGAGTCAAGCTCATCTTACTTGATTACTTCCTAGTTTCAGCGAAATAAACCTCTAAGCTATAGCGTATTGCTTATAGCATGCGATTTTATTTATTTATTTTTATGTTTATACAATACTCGGTTAGCCCACAGGATTGATATCTTTTTTATATCAGGACTTCAGGTCCAAACACTTCACATTTCATAAGTGAGTCCAGCTCAACTTATTTTTTCCTCGTTCCACATTATTTGGCCAAATTCCACGTTTGCTTTAGGAAACGTAGAGTGAAAATGTTATTTTTATAATTATCATTTAAATGGAAAAATGAAATGTGAGTAATTGTCGACACATGTGTTATTTTATCCAAACACCTCACCCTGCACGTACATTTAATATCTCGATTTCTTCCAGAATTGTTTCCTTCTCAACACTTGTTGTGAAGGTTCTGGAACGAGTAGAGGATATTGACAGAGCCAGAATTGTGTCATTATCAACAGTTGTTGTGTAGCTTTTGGTTGAGCTCACTTTCATGTGGTGGTATTGCTTTAGGGTCTCCAGGAGCTATTTCTCGCTTTGTAGCCTTGTGGTATTTTCTCTCATCCATTGAGGACATCCACTTCTGCTACTGGTGGATTGCATCTATTATATTTGGTATGTCAATTCTAGCTGGATTTTTATTAGCAGGGATGTGTGAATTTGACAATATTTATATTGTCAGTAACTATGTCTGCTAACTATTTAACAGTTTCGTAAGTGTGGATCTTCAGGATCTCATCACAATTCATGATAATCAGATCATAGGTATTAATGTTTGAAATGGTCAAATTGAGCTTCAGGCTTATGGATGATTATAATATTTCTGTTGAAACTTATACTGGGAAATTAAATATTTCTGAATGTGAAGGATCTTCATGATCTCATATAATCTTTAAAGGAGGGTCCATCAATGCACATCATAGGAGAATAGAATTTAATTGCTTCCCCTGTTTGGAGTGCATTTTGATGGGTTTTAGTGATGATATGGGGATGTGTACACATTATGGCACAATATGTAAAATGTGCTCAAAACGCTTTCCCCGTAAGGGGCTCTCGGAAACTATTTATATGAGGTGATCATGCTCAATAAATAGGTTCTAAGGAGTGTTTTGATGGTTTGCATTGTAATTGCATGTTCCCGTGTAGTCACCTACAACTGGATTTTTAATGGATAAGTAATCCATTTAACTCATTTTAATGATTTATTTATATAACCCATTTTTGGGTGTGAACACAAACTTCATGGTGTTTGACATTATTCTGGTTGTAAATATTATTTGATTTCTCAGTATTATCTACCATTTAATAACATGTCATATATGCTTGTTAAAAGCTGAACTGCGGTTGGATAATAGGTTTGATAATGACCATTTTTAGAGGATATATGGATGTGTACTCTAAAGTACATCATCAGCCCTATGTAGGGTGTGGATAAGTCCACTTTTATCCCTCAAATACTCTTAAGAGACCTAAAGGTCTTATTATTATGATGATGATAATAAATATATCATCTTAAATTATTTTAAGGAAGTGAAGATAGTCAATGTCCACGTGAATGGAGATGATCTCATAATCATTTTTCCCTTTTGAATGGGACAATGAAAGTTTCACCCTTTTGAAGACTCTTCGGGTTCATCAGATTTATAGGATTGGTTAATGATGTCTTGCTTCATCAATCCAGGGTGACATCGTTCCAAATTAATTGCTCTTTTCGAATTTATGTGGGACTTTTGAAAGTCCATTAAAATGCTCAATTTAATTTTGTCCGGTAATAGGTGAACTGTGTTCTAAATATGAAGGATTACATCATCACATTGACTATTATGCGGATCATAGTGGGACAAAGCTTCAGTCTTCATTGATTTCTTGAGTCATTAATTAGGGATTTCATTTTGACGAATATCCATTGAAACTTGGTAAGTTTCTTTTATTGATTTTTGAGAGTACTTGGCATCCTCATATCGAGTATTCAGGTTTGCAAAGCCTGAAACTCAAGTAGACGTCCAAAAAAAGTTTTCAATTGCACTATTATTAGGGTTAAATGTTTTTGAAAGCATACGTCTGCAACTATACACATTAAGAATTATGTTATGACAACAGATTAAATTTGTTTTCAAAGTTTATTTGTCCTCGGGGAGTAGCTAGATATATACACAAGGTCAATTAACTTTCGTCGTTTAGACTAGGTATATATATATTTTTATATGACATAAGTTAATGCTCATTTATGTTGCAAAAGTATTATGGGTCTTTTCAGAACTTCTGGTTTGAAATTGGTTTACCATTGCTTACTCCATGTCGAGGTATATCATATCTTACATTTCTCATTTTATTTAGGACTTCCCCTGTTTCAGTCTTCCTTATTGTTATTTATAAGGAAGAATGAATATTAGTCTTACTAAGTAGATGTATAAAATGGAAATGAGATAGTTTCTATATTTCCACTTTTCTAATTTATGAGAGACTTTTAAAACTCTATTTGAATGTTCAAGTATGGTCTTCAGGCCATTTTTATTGAGTCATTCAAGTATTATAGGTATAGAGAAGCATGCTCAAGGGGAAACAAATATGTGGCTACGAAATTTATAATTTCTCGCTTATCTATTAAGTCACGACTTCAGGTGTACGCTTAAAATTAAGGCTAGATTCAAGAATCATGCCTTGTAAAGTGAGATTACTCTAAAGGAGTTTAGCGGTGTTATGGCAACTGCTGGTGTCAATATTGGTTTATATAGACTATAGATCTGAGAGATCTATTTACCGCAAAATGTGTATCGCTAAAAAGATCGCATAAATGGTTTTTGCATAATCCATCGTATTTGCTAATTTTTATTTTATTTGAGTAAAAGGGTGTTCACTTTTGATTTGATTTGAACTTCCAGTTCAATTTGTCAAAGTATATAGGATGTTAAACTTTTTGAAATTATGATTGGTTTGTTCTCATAAAACATTGTCATATCATGAGCATGAGCATAAGCATGGGATGAGCATATAAGTGTGCAATATGTAACATTTAATGATTTATCATGCACATAATATAATGCTTGTAAGCTAAAACGATATGCTCAATAAAATAATTGAAAAAAAACTAAATTATTCATGCAAACAATAGCAAGCATGTGAGCTAAAAATGTATGCTCAGTTAGCATGAATTGAAACATTTATGATGTATACACATGTTATTTATATGCTGCAGGTTTATAAATAATTTCATCGTAGACATATATTTATGCTACAAGCATTAAATATAAATCTTAGAGATTCTAGCGTGCTAAATAAAATGTGCATCACAGAACATTAAATATGCACCATGCATATAATTTTCTACATAGGCATGTAGCTATGCAACATGCATTTTTTATTCATCACATGCATGTAGTATATTTAATCGTAAATAAATTCATGCTACATACATTAACAAAAAAAATTTAATCGTAGAAAATTCATGCTACATGCAGTAAAATAATTTGAATGGACCAAAATTAATTTGAAAAATGAATCAAGAATTTATTTTAAGCCCCGATAATTTCCGTAATAGCACGTCATAAAAATTATTTTGAATGAAAAACCCTAATTAGGATTTGGCGGAGACAGGCAGCGCGCGGGAGTGGGGGGTGCCGGTTCCGCGGTGTCAGGCCGCAGGAAGCGGCGTGCGGCAGCGACAGGCCGTGGTGGCGTGACTTGGGGTAGCGGCGACGGGCCGTTGGGGGCGCCACGCGGGGAAACGACGACAAGACGTGGGGGTCGTGCGGGGCAGAGACGACAGGCCACGGGCAGGGCGGCGACAGACCGTGGGCGGGGCACGCGGGAAGGCAACAGGCCGTAGGCTTTGTGCGCGGGGGGGATGGGGGGGATAGGCTGCTAGCGGGGTGCGCACACGGGGAGTGGCAACAGGCCGCTGGCAGGGCCCACGAGGGGTGACAACAGGCCGCATGTGGGGCATGCACGTGGGAAGCGACGACAGGCTGCAGGTGGGGCGTACGGGGGCACCGCTGTAGGCACCAGGCACCGCTGCGGGGAGGGGGAGGGGGGGGGGGGGGGGGGGGGCTTTCCCTTTAGATCCACAGATTTCAAAGGAAAATTTGGGGTTTTAATTGTAAAAATACAAATTTAATCTTTTTAATTAGAAAAAAATTGATTTTTACCGTTTAGACATTGAGTTTAAGTAAGATATATGCTTTAAAAAGGATTTTTCATAAGGATCTAAGCAGAAAAATAGATTTCTTGTAGATCAAAGAAAAATTGACACAGATCCATCATCATGCACATAAAATATTAGATATAGGGGACAAAAATAATTACCTTTAGATCCCACCTGCCAGATCTAGAGAAGTTCGAAGAAGAAATCCCAATCTACGTCCTCGCGATTTGTCCGTCAACAGAGGTTCGGCTCAGCTGACGAGCGTACTGATAATGTGTTATGAAGGTGACGGCTACTGAACCTGTAGCCCTATATTTATAGAAAAGTAACGTAACGGGTGGATACCCAATGGGCCCAATGGGCCCTATTCATAACAAAAATATATTTATTACCTATAATAATTGCAAATGGCAACACCGATATATAATCTTAGTCCTTAAAAAGTATAAATTTTTTATGAAACATCAAATCTAAGGAAAACCCTTAGTCATTTATTTATTGTAGAGGGATGAGCAATATGGATGAGATACAATGATATGATCTTATCCTATGGATAATATATAATCCCCAATACAAAATCCCATCATTATTCATTTACAACACTCCCCCTTATCCAGCCATAAGTGTTACCTCTACCCATGAATACTTTGGGATTCTAAGCGCCATATGAGTCTCACAAGGGGTGGATACTTCAGGATCCCGAGTTGATGGGATTTGCCTCGTTAAAACCTTTGGCTATGAAAAACCATGTGGAAAAAAACCATAGCTAAGGAAAAAGAGTACAATCTCCCTCTAACTCCCCCTGATCTGTACAAACTCTCAGGCTTTCAAATATCTTAGGCACCTCATACCAATCTTTTGTACAAACTTCTGAAAAGTAGCTGTAGGAAGTGATTTAGTGAGCAAGTCTGCCAGGCTGTCACATGATTGTACTTGTCTGACGTCGATCTCGCCATCTCTTTGTTGCTCATGCTTCCAGAAGAATTTTGGAGAGATATGCTTCGTTCTGTCGCCTTTAATGTAACCACCTCATAACTGAGCAATGCAAGCGGCGTTGTCCTCGACCATAGTGGTAGGTTCAAGGTCACCAGTCTTCAATCTGGTGGTCACCAGGATGTGATCTACAACTGAGCGTAGCCAGACGCATTCTCTGCTTGCGTCATTGATGGAGAGAATATCTGAGTGATTGGATGGCGTTGTCGTCATGGTCTTCTTGACGGATCTCTAGGAAATGGTTGTCCCACCATAGGTAAACATGTACCATGTCTGTAACTTTTCATTGTGGGGATCAGCTCTGTAACCTGCATCAGCATAACCAACAAGTGTGGAGGATGATCCATTTTTGTAAAATCGTCCCAAATCTGTTGACCCTTAGAGGTAGCATAGACGGTGCTTAACCCCGATTTAGTGGCGTTGTACAGGTGATGCACTGTATCTTGCTAGTAAATTTACTGCAAACGTTATATCGAAACGTGTGCAGTTAAACAGATATAGAAGTGCTCCAATAGCACTCAAATAAGGGACTTCTAGACCAAGTATATCTTTCTCCTCTTATAGCAGCCGGAAGGGGTCTTTATGTGCATCTAGAGATCGTACCACCATAAGTGTACTTAATGGATGACATTGGTCTATGTGAAATCTTTGCAACAATTTCTTTGTATATATGGTTTGGTGTAGAATGATTCCGTCTTTTAAATTTTCAATCTGTAAGCCAAGGTAGAATTTGGTTTTGCCTAGGTCTTTCATTTCGAATTCTTTTGTTTGGCTTACAGATATCTCAGTGATCTCTTCTGAAGATCCAATGAGTTCAAAATCGTCTACGTAGACTGCTATTATGATGAATCATGTTTCTTTTGCTCGTATAAAGATACAAGGGCAGAATCCATTAGTATTGAATCCTTTTTGTACAAGGAATTCACTAAATCTGTTGTATCACATCCTTCCTGATTGATTAAGACCAAATAATGATCTTGAAGCTTAACAGAGTAGACGTCTTGAGGTCTTTCTTTTAATGCAGCAAGCATTGAAAAGCCATCAGGAAGTTTCATATAAATCTCTTTATCAAGATTGCCATATAGATATGCAGTCATAACATCCATTAGCTGCATATCTAAACCCTTTTTTGTTGTTAAGCTTATTAAAAATCAGAAAATGATCACATCCATTACCGGGAGTATGTTTCTTCATAGTCTATACCTAGTCTTTGGAAAAATCCTTGTGATATAAGCCTTGTTTTGTAGCGTGCAATCTCACTATTTTCATTTCTTTTTCTGACAATTACCTATTTATATTCCACAAGTTTGACACCATTTGCTGTCTGGACTATTTGCCCAAAGACTTTGCGTTTATTAAGCGAGTCCAGCTCGTCGACAATGACTACGTGTTTCATAAAGACTTTGCGTTTCTTCGTTTGCATTCAGCAACAGAATTTGGATCATGATCATCGTCACTTTCGGCGACGTGAATGTCATTATGAAACACTTAGTCATTGTCGATGATTATACTCTTTCTGTCCAACACCTCCCATGTACATACATAATTCAATGATATTTCAGTTTCTCCCGACAGTTCCTCTGCATGGATTCTGGGAGGGGTGAGGGTAAGCACATGAGCTCATTTTTCTGTGGGGGTATTGTCCTGAGGTCTCCAAGTATTTTATTTTTTCTGGATTTTTGTCCTTGGAGACTAGTGGTCTGCCTCTTTTCTGTTGAGCAATAGCCACTTTTGCTGCTGATGGATTGCATCCATTCTCGGGGATGTTAATCCTAGCTAGAGTATTTGAAGTAGGGATGTGTGATATGACAATCTTCTGGTTGTCAGTAAATGAATCTTGTAATTGATGAACAATGTTCTGTATGTGTAGGATCTTTAGGATCTCATCTTCACATTGTTTTGTTACCGGATCATAGTAGGTTAAAGATTTTGTATCCCACTATATAATTTGCATAGCTCCAGATTTCTCAGTATCTAGGCCCATTTTGGAGTAACTTGTCACATCAAATTCACAGTCTTCAAGACATTCATTGGATGCGTTCCCCGTTTGGGGATCTAGGTATCTTATAATTGAGGGTGAGTCAAACCCTATATAGATACCTAGACGACGTTGAGGACCCATATTTGTCCTTAGTGTTGGTGCTATGGGGATATAAACTGTGCAACCGAAGATTGTCAAGTGAGAATTATTCGGTGGTATTCCATATGCAGGTTGCATTGGAGAGAGACTCTGACCTCCAAATGCTCTTATTTTTATTAACGATGCACCATGCAAAATTGCATGTCCCCATGCATTCACCGGCAACCGAGATTTCAATAATAATGGACATGCAATCCATTGGAGTCTTTTTATCAATGACTCTGTGTTACGGGGTAAAATCCGCTAACACTAAATTTTTATTGAAATGGAAATTGACCGCCCATCTGTTTGGCACTCAAATTGGGACGGGGATACTACGATTAGAATTTGTAAACCGCAAGCGCACGGTGTCGAAGTGTGGCTTGGGGGTCGATCACAGGGAGGCGTGTGTTGTGCTTGTAAACATTCAGGATCCGGATCACCCGGTGGTTGAGCTAGCTTAATCGCTTGTTGGATGTCACGATAGTAAACTAATGAAAAAGGTGTACGAGATAAAAAAAAGTAACATAGGACCTTGGCTTCCGCCCTATCATGAGTTCTCACTATTACGACCGAAGGATAGGAATGTAATCGGATTCTCGGGTTTAGCAGTGAGACGTTGCCTCTAATAGTGGTACCAAGCGTCCCATGGGCCCGATATTCCGGTCGATGCCCAGGGATTCGCTAGGTCTACCCGGGTTCGGACGGTGGGCATTTCCATGTCCAATACCGCCCGACTCCGGGAGCACTAAGCTCGCAACGATTGCTGTAACGACGGGTTTTTCATGTATTGGATTATCAGTATATTATATATATGTTTTGGTGGATTTTCCCCTTGTGTGAGATTTCCTTCTTCGTAGCTTTCGTTTTCGCTCAGTTTCGTTGTGATTTTCTATCTTCTTCCTTGATCGTTGAGCTTGAAGTAAGTCACTCATGACGAGCTTCCTATCGATCATATCTTAGAGATAGGTTGATCTTAGAAGCCGTAGGAATCTTCCTGGAGTTTCACGCTTCGATTCGAGACTTTTCGTGCATATTAGTCGGTACAAGAAGGAGAACCAACCGACTAGATGACGATCTAGTCGGTCGGTAACTCTTCTTGGACCGACTAGTGGGATTTGATAATTATTTAGGAGTTACTGTTTATCGTTAGTCGGTCTAAGAACATTTTTCGACCGACTAGGTTGCAAACTAGTCGATCAGCCATTGTTCTTTAATTGACTAGTTCATTGGTCATTTTTCCAGCCTAGTTACTGTTCACTCTTAGTCGGTCTAAGAACGTTCGTCGACCGACTAGTTGTGAAACTAGTCGGTCAGTACTTCTTCTTTGACCGACTAAATCAAAGTTCATTTTTCCGTCAGGAGTTACTGTTTACTCCTAGTCGGTCTGTGTTGGTCGACCGACCGACTAGTTCTCGAACTAGTCGGTCAACAGCTCTTCCTTGACCGACTAATCAACCCAGAAACCCTAGGGTTTGTCTCAGCCGCCACAATTTCCTATAAATAACAACAGATCGTTTTCATTTCTTCTTTCACTTCTCCTTATCCTATTCTCTTCCCTATTGATCCCCCTTCATCCCAAACCCTTCCTCCTTCATCCTAAGCCCATTCTTCATCCTCCCGAACCCCTCTCACCCTCATTAGAGCCGACCACCTCCCCATATGCCGTCGGCCAACCTCAAAATCCCCACAAAAATCACTTTCTCCAGTTTTCTTCAGTTTCCAGATCTGAGCCGTGGATCTCCTGATCGTTTCATCCGTTGCCGTGCTTGCTCGGCATCGTTCTTCCGCTTCATTACGGTTAGCGTTCGATCCTCAATATTCTCTTAACCCACATTGTGATTTGTGAAACCCTAATAAAAATGGATATTAGACGTCGTAGGATTCGATTATAAAACTGGTTTTAGATATCATTTCTAATGTTTTTCCTCCATAACAGTGATCCATTCTCCGTAGATAACAATTTTGTGTGACGTGCTTGTCGATCGTCATCCTTGGTGCCAGGCAAGTGAAACTTGACACTAGTGATTTAGGCCATGAATTAGGCCATTATCTTGTTGTAGGCGTAAAAGAGACTAGGCGATGAAATGATACTCGCCTAGTTACAAATTTCAGGATCTAGCTTGACAACGAAGCTGGATCCGACTTCTTTAATTGTTTGCATCTTATCTGCCATGTTTTAATACTATAACTGTACGCATTGCATTATAACTTGCCCCGTCATCCATGCTATCCATGTTGAATGTTGCATTCGTAGCACACGCTACAATACTTATACTTCCTGGCTCGTGTTCCAGAAGCGGGCTACATGTGTTGGTCAGAAGCCAATGCCCGATTTCCATGTTTCGGATAGGCACCTGCGTTGCAGGCATAACCCTATGCCAGGCTAGGCACCTGCTTTTAGCGGGCATAACCCTATGCCAAATACACTTCCTGGCTCGTGATCCAGAAGCGAGCATTACGTGTTCGGGGGTAATGCCCTGGCTCGATACACGTGGAGGGGTAGGGATAAGCGGTCATCTGAGTTTACGAGTTGGCCCGATCAGCCACTCTAGCCAGCAGACGAAATCTCTGTGCACGACGTGTTTACTTGACGTGTTTACTTGATGTGTTTACTTGACGTGTTTACTTGACGTGTTTACTTGACGTGAACTACTTGACGTGTACTTGTCCGTGTTTATACTTGTAAAACTTGGTATCCATGACATACGTGCTACTTGCTACTTGTACCTTACTTTACTTGTTACTTCCGTACTATACTTGCCATGCCATGCATCATACTAGAACTGCTAGGTTGCTAGTTACATTCACTTTCGTTTCCTTGCTCAAGTCTTTTTAGACTTGCTGACATGTGCCCCTTTACTCTTTTGGGTGACACATGTTAGATCCCGATCCTGAGAGTGCTGCTGAGGACGTGGTGTTTGCTGGCGCTGAGTCAGAGCATGCATTCGTGGAGGAGTACGAGGATACCGGAGATCAGTCGTAGAGACTGCTTTGTGTCCTTTGTTTAGACTGCTTTAGTTGTCGGTGCGTAGCACCAATACTTGTTGTGTTTGTCTTTTGTGGGCCATGTTTTGGGCCTAGACTCTTTTCTTTTAGCCTGGTGGCTTTTTCTGCGATGTTGAATATTATTGTGGACAATTTCTGAGATTGGTTATTTTATATCAGTCTCCTTTCTATGTTATTATTATTTTTGTTCCGTTCGCGGTTACAGGGACCTGCAATGATTTTATTTGACGCTTATTAGGCATGCAGCTTCACGGCTCCACGTCTGAGCGGACCTTCTCACGTCTCGACTCCATTTTAGGGAAGCGGGGCGTGACAGGTTTTGTTGGTGGCCCATGCAGGTCCACTCTGTAACGACAAATTATCGAAATAACGATAATAATATTAGAATGTCCAACAAATAAAATTCGACATCCGAGCCCTAAGCTATGAGTCTAATTATTTCTTTTCTGTGTCATTAGATGGCAGGAAGACGGAATACCCATAATGGTGGTGGTGCGCCCCCTCATGTCGAGGAGCCTGATCGGGAGCCCACCAATAGGGAGATGATGCGGATGATGCTTCAGATGATGCAGGTGCAGCAGGGCGTGCTCCTGCAGGTCCAGAATGCTCCGGTTGCTCGAGATGCTCGGGCAGTTCAGGATGCCCCTCGCTCCGAGCCGGGAGCGAAGCAGTTTCAGGAGCTGGGTCCCGCATATTTTGATGGTTCTGAAGGTCCTCTAGCTGCTGACGAGTGGGTCAGGAACATAGAGGACAACTTGAAGATGTCGAAGGTCAACGAGGTTGGATGGGTTGACTTGGCAAAGCGACAGCTTAGAGATAATGCCAGGAACTGGTGGGATGCTGAGGAGGAGACGTTGGAGGAGTTGATATCTTGGGCTACCTTCAAGTCCAGGTTCGATGAGGAATTCTTTCCTAAAGCTGCCAGGAAGGAGATGCTTCAGCGCTTTATTGATCTGAAGCAGGGGAGCTTGACGGTGGACCAGTACCACAAGGAGTTCACTAGGCTGAGCCGGTTCGCACCGAAGATGGTGCAGGATGCTGATGAGAGGGCTCAGAGGTTCCTTCAGGGACTTGCTTTGGAGCTTCAGAGTTTTGTGTCTTCTTCTGATCTGGAGTCCTATCAGAAGGTTCTGGTAGCTGCGAGGAGGCAGGAGCTGAATGTGAACAAGAGGAGAGGACATGTTTCTGGTGCTGGGAAGAGGCCTGTGGAGCAGGCTAGGGCGGTGGTTAGGCCAGGGTTCAGGCCCAACCAGCCAGTTCAGTTCAAGAGGCCAGGAGGGCCTATTCAGAAGACTTGCCATTTCTACGGCAAGACCGGGCATATCAGAGATCAGTGAAGGAGATTCCTGGGCCAGTGTATTGTCTGTGGAGATCCTACCCATACTATGAGGTAGTGCCCGAAGTCGAAGCAGCCTTGGAAGGCACCTATTGCAGCACGACCGTTGCAGCAGAGAGCGCCTATTCCTGCTGGACATGGAGTAGCTCTTGTTCCACAGAGGCAGGCTTTTCAGCAGGCCGTGCAGCCGAGGGGGCATGCTTTTCTGATGAATGAGGTGGAGAGCATGGCAGCGGATGAGGTTATCGCATGTAACTCTCCTTCTAGCTGTTTCTTCCTTGGTTAGTTTGATTGTTAGATTATGTTTGGTTGCGTGCATATGTTTGTTGCTAGAATAGGATTTGATTGTTAGACTGTTTGTTAGGTGTGGTTTTGGTTTGCACATTTCCTGCACGAGTTTCTTTGACTCGGGTGCATCGATGTGCATTTTGGCCCGGAGCTTCGTGGAGAAGCATTCCTTGTCGACGTCCTCTCTTCCCAAGAGTTGGAACATCGTTACAGGGAATGGTGTGGTCTCGGTGCATCGTGGGTGCAATTCTTGCCCGTTGGTGTTTTGTGGACATGAGCTTTATGTTGATTTCATCGTCCACGATATCATCAACTATGATGTAGTCCTTGGGATGGATTGGCTTGCGAGCTTCTATGCTACGATCGACTGTCGGAGGAAGAAGGTGGTGTTCGAGATTCCCGGACATCTAGTATTTGAGTTCAGATGTAATACACTGTATCCCTATATACGTATATATGTAGGTATTTTTGGTCGTAGATAAGTGCGTATGATTTTTGGGAGTATGCACGTATTTTTCTTTAATTATTTTGGTGTATGAATTATTTTTTGAAAAGATTTTTAAACTCATCATTTGGTATTAGTAAATATGAGTATTTGGATGAATACCATGGATTTAAGGTGTATAAAGTATTTCATCATGTATTTTTATTTTTCTTAAAATACAAATTCAAAATTATATAACCATGACACCTTAGCTTATAAGGTGTCATCTTGCATGATAAAGAGCATGGCTATTAAGTTAACCAAGTGTGTGGATGAGAGGAATTTGGGGAAACAAAAATCAAGGCAAAAGAAAAACAAAATCAAAAAATCTCTCTCATTCTCACTCTCCCCTCTCCACCTTCAACCAGGCCAAAAATTTTCCCACTCCCCTTTCTTCCTATGTTCATCCTCCCACCACCATTCTCCTCCCAAAACACCACCCACTCCTCCACCAAGAACACCCCCTTGTTCCTCATCATTCTAAACACCAAATTCCCCTCAAAATTACTCCAAAAATCCAACCTTTGGAGGCTAGTTAGGAGCTTGAAAGAAGGAGACTAGGAGCTCAAGTTCTTCAAGGAATAAGAAGGGCCAAAGAAAACTTTGGAGGACTTGTTAAGGTAGAAATTCTTATCACCTTAGTAGGGTTTAGTTTTAGAACTAAGGGTTTAATTAATTAGCAAGTTATTTAGATTTTGAGTAGAAATTAAGTTTTGAACTTCATTCTGAAATTTACACAGAATTGGCCGAAACTTTGGTAGCTTGCTGCACCTAATTGGATACATGGAATTGCCTGAAAGAAATATATGTTGTTCTTATTTAAGTTCTGAATAACTTTCATGTTTACAAGTTTTGCAAATTCGAACTGAAAAATAGAGTAAAAATTCAGTTTCTAAAACTGGTCTGTTTTTAGACAGTTTTGACACCTTTCAGTAAAACGAGCAGAACTCCATGCACACTGTATACAATATTATGATCTTGAGGCCGTTGGAAAGCTGACTTCAAGATATTTAACCCATAATATTTTTAGATTTTAATTCTGTATGTAACTTGTAGCAAAATGGACTTGAACTGAACTCAGTTTCTGGTTCAGAATTCTGAAATTATACCTGTTAGGAGAAAATCCACCATAAATCACATATGTCAACTGAGCTTATGAAAATTGGTCAGTGAAAGGAAAACACCCATATCTACAACTTTCGTGAAGGGACCAGACACCAATTCTGACTGTAGATAGGCTAAAAGTGATATTATTTCTGCTATAACAGTTTTGACAGATTCATATGCTAATTTTGCTTAGTACTTATCATGGTGTAGTTTTGTTTGAAGTTAAGTTTGTTTGTGCTAATCATGTTCTCAATGACATGCTCTTGATACATGTAGTTATGCAGATGGTTCATGAAATATTCGTTATGTCAATAATATTTAAGTTCAATTTGTTTATGCTTTTGTGCTCACATTAGTATGTTCATAACGATGAGTTTGCGATGATATTCCATGCAATTCTTTAATTGAGATGATGATGATGATGATGATGATGATATTGTTAAAAGTTGGTTAAAGCAGTATTCAAGACCGCTAGATGATCCGTTGACAAACGAAGTAATATCTTAAAAACTGAGAGTGAGATTGAGCAATGTATCAGTCCTCCTAAAGGAGGGTGGCACGGGTTTGGGGGAAAACCGGTAAACTTTAGGAGTTAAAGAGCGGACATATGATATGAATTCTCACCTGCTGTATCACTCTCAGAAGGGCGAGTTGAAAGGGTTGGAGAGGCCGCTGGTGTACTCGTGATGCATCATGACGGTAATTGATGGTTTGCTCCGTTTGTCCGACAGAAAAACCGAGTTTGTCTCACTCCCATACCTTGTTCCGTTCGGGTACGGAGAGTTACGAGAGGCCCCTCCAGTGCTCGTGTCGCTGGTTGCGTCACCACTTTTTCACCCACCCTGGGTGAAGTCCTCCTCCTTAGCGTTCTACGGTTTACACGGGTTCCAAATATGTGAATCAACAACTTATAGTGGTTGTCTATAATTTATAAATGTTGTTATCTCATGTCTCCTTATTTTTGTTTACTTTAATGCTATTGTCCCATGGTAACATGTTCTTATGCTTCCTTTCAATAGCTGCATTTCATAATATGGTTTCATATGCATGTTTTGCACATTCTCATAACTAGGTTCGCATGTTGGAATGTGATTACTTTTACGCACCATGAACCTTACTTGTTAGACTACCCTCCCCAGATAGACAGACTACTTCTAAAACTGGGTTCTGCTAGAGTGTTAGGCGTTTCTACTGGGTCACGCATTGACGTGTCCCCGTTGACTTTCAGGTCATGTGAGTTGGAGGTTGGAGATAGCCGCTGGAGCTTCGGAGTTGGTGATCAGTTGTAGTATTGGTTGGTGAGGGGTATGATGAGAGACTTGTACTTTTGGTGTTTCTTTTTCGGGTACACCTTCGTAGCTAGAGTTGCGAGGATGAAATGTTTGTATTGTATAAGTTGGAACTGGACTTGGAGTTGTATAAGATTATCGTTGTCTATTGTAGCTTCCCTCTTTTGTACCCCTTGAACAGATGGTGTATGTAAAAGAATGTATCAATGTATTAAATAAATGAAATATTGTACCTTTATTTATTTCTCTGTGTTATATCTGTGATGGAGTTTTACTTGTACTTCCCAGCACGTGCGCAGTGGCCTGCAGAGTTTTTTGTTCCGAGCAATACTTCTCTTCTCTCTCCTAGTTTTTCTTCACACCGTAGTTTCGGGAATACCTGATACTGATTCGTACTTATCGGGTATCTTGGAAAGCGGGTCGTGACAAGTGGTGGCCCATGCAGGTCTCCGCACTGCGGCGTGTGTAAGGATAGTACGGGTAATGCTCCATAGGGGTATATGTATCCTAAGGTGTGTAGGTGATCAGCCTTAGGGTAAAACCCTGGTATTAGGAAACCCAATGTACAGAGCTCCCTGAGGTTAAGCATGGGTAGTTGTTTGTATATACATATACATATTCGGGTGGGTATGTGTTTGCATGGATATAAAAGTATTGTAGTGTATTTGCTTGTATTTCTATAGTTATGTGTCTATAGATATATATGTAAATAAGATACAATATAGATACGAGTATGACTACTTATGTGTATTCTTGTAATTCATAATATAGGTGTGTGTATGGTAATGTTGTTTGTATGGATTGAGTTGAATGTAGTATTTGATGAGTGAATTTATGTATAAGACATATTATCTGTGCAATAGAGTATTATGTATTATCTATGTGGTAATCTATACTTAGATTATTTTTGGGGGGTGTATATGTATGAATAAATAGATGTATATAGAGCTATAAGTATGGTTACTAAAGTATGATGCATTAAAGTGATGTTAGAAGATATATTTGTATATGGGTGTCTAATGGATGAGTGTATATATACGGAGTATCTGCGTGAATATGTATTGGTGTGCAAATAAATTTATGTTATATGTGTTGGTATATGGATGTTTGTTGGTAAGTGTAAGTGGAGGTATAATTGAATGTATAAATGTGTATGATAGTATACATTGTAGTGACCCTGTGCTATGAGGAACAAACACTAGAGGGGGGTGAATAGTGTTTTATAGAATTATAAGGAAATTACGCCAAATAAAACCCTACTTAACCAACAAATGCGGAATACAATAAGTGAACAACAACACAAGCAATAATGCAATGCAAACAAGTAATCTACCCTGGTTCGGTGCCACCCAAGTCTTCCCGACTTGTTACCGGTGCCCTACTCCAGCAACACCCGGATCCCCTCCGGATACTCTAGCAAACCGCTAGAGATTTCCTTTAGCCCACTTGCGGAAACCCCACAAGTGCAATCGACCTACAATCGATGTCCGTGTATCCCACAACCCGGGAACACGCAAAACCCTAAATCCCACAACTTGGGATTTAGGCAAACTCTCACAAACCGAGAGCAAAACTAAATCTTGACTCCCACAACTTGGGATCAAGCCAATCCTCTCACCACCGTGAGTATACAACAATTAAGAAGTATAAAGAATGAAATATAAAACTTCTTACCACAAAATCCTATGCCTTGAGAAATACTTACCAATTTGGGGCAAGAATGGATTTTGAGGAAGATGAGATCACCAAACCCTAGCTCCACCAAGATGAGCAGCAATAGATGGCTAGGGAGGAGTTGGTGACTTGGATTCAAGCTCTTAGCTTGAGAAGCTCACAAGGAATGAGAATCTCTCTTGAGAAATTAGTGCTCAAAGAGTGGAAGAGAGATTCTTGTGAGATGAGAGAGCTTAGAAATGAGAATGAATGGCTCTTCTCAAAGGTGTGAAAATGTCTCTAATTTCAGCCTTGGATCCCTGGTTAGAAGCACACAAACTTATATAGGGAAGAGAGAAAACGGTCACAAAATTCGTGGCATTAAATGCCCAACGGATCTATTTCTGAAGCTGCTTAATCGGTCTAAGAAGGGTCATCAACCGACTAGATTGACAACTAGTCGGTCAGTGAACCTTCTTGGACCGACTAGATGGTTAACAGAGAAGATGGTGAAATCTGGGTAAGAACTAGTCGGTCTAAGAAGGATCATCAACCGACTAGATTGACAACTAGTCGGTCAGTGAACCTTCTTGGACCGACTAGATTTGAAACTAGTCGGTCTAAGAAGGATCATCAACCGACTAGATTGTCATTTAATGCATTAACCATCCTTCTTGAACCAACTAACTGGCCAACAGTGCAAAGGTCGAATTTCACAAGGAAAACTAGTCGGTCTGAGAAGAAACACCAACCGACTAGATCGTCATTTAGTCGGTCGGTGAGCCTTCTTGGACCGACTAATTGGTCAACAAATTGTCTTCAATTGATTAGGATAACTAGTCGGTCTGAGTAGGATTTCCAACCGACTAAATCGTCATCTAGTCGGTCGGTGAACCTTCTCGGACCGACTAATTGACCAACAGTGAATGGGCTGAGTTGAGCTAGGATATCTAGTCGGTTCAAGAAGGATTTCCAACCGATTAGATCGTCATCTAGTCGGTTGGTTCTTCTACTTGAACCAACTAAGATGCATAAGAAGCCAAGAAATGAAGTGATAAGCTACGGGAAAGTTTCTAATGGCTTCTAAGGCAATCCTAGAGATAAGATATGAAAGTTATGAAGATTTCTAGGCAAGTACTACTCAAGGCTTAACATTCCACTAAACCGAAGCTAGAAGACATAAAAGTAAACACGACAAACCGTCTTCAAAGCTTCAACATGGAGAATCCGAATCCCTTGACTTCATGAATACTCCTTGAGCTTCAACGAAGCTCCAGGCACAACGATCACGCGTTCTGAGGAAGTCTTGGGAGTCGCTTGAGATGAACAAATTACTTTCGCGACGATCTCCATAAATCTTCATGGTCTTGAGTATTTTAGTTGAATGACTTGAACGTCATAGTCTTCGAAGCTTTTGACTCATCCATTCCTTTCTTCTCTTTGGATTGAATCTCCATTCATTTGTTGATGCCATTGGCTTGATGTTTGAAGTAGCCTTTGAATTCTTCAAGCCAATGCTTCACTTTTGTTGATCTACCAGAATCAACACGTGTAGTCACTTTTGATCTTCTAGAATCTGATTGGTGACTTTATAGCTAACTGCAATCGTAAGAGTTAGTCACAATGATTTGTGTTTGATCATCATCAAAATCAAGGTGGAGAGTCCAATACTCAACATTCTCCCCCTTTTTGATGATGACAAACCAAATATAAACAAAACAAATAATTGTGCATTAAATATACTTACTCCCCCTGCAATGATGCCAATCAAGTTAATATCAATAATCAATAGCATCATTCAGCAGTTAATAGTGTGTGTATCACATGTGGTTGTGTATATATCGCATGAATGACCAGAAATAATATGCATACACAATACAAATCACATAGGTGATACACATCATAAACATGAGCATGATTACCAATATATATATATATATATATATATATATATATATATATATATATATATATATATATATATAATATATATATAATGTAATCAATATAAACCAAGGTAATCACCAATGCTCCCCCTGAATCATATACATGAACGATCATACTTAAAGTCTATATGATTCAAGTTATTGTTTAACACTTAGCAATTAATAAGCACATCTTGTTTATTTCTCTCCCCCTTTGTCATTAACAAAAAGATATGTGGGTATAGAAACAACAAATGCAACAATAGAGTGGAAAACAAAAATGTATAACAATTGAAAAGTTACCAATTGTAAAGTTCTCAAATGTAAAGTTACCAATTGAAAACAAGATATCAAAATAAAGATATCAATTGCAAGAGCATATATCCAACAACAACTCAACCACCCTCAATTATCACAAAAAGATAAGCAATAAGCATATGAGATAAAAGATTACAATAGATACTAATTGTAAAGAGTAGTGTGAGCAGTGTTAGAAAAGTGACAATTGCAAAAATCATGACATCACTTGTGAAAGAAAAACAAGTGATCAAATAGTGTCAAATACCCAAACAGACTCAATTATCACAAAATTTATAACATTAAGCATAATATGATAGACTGTCCTTGAGCAATGAGCATGACAAATGACATGAACATGATTAAATACATCATGGTGGAATCAAAATCATCATATTGACATAGATCAATATTTTAGCAAATTGAGTGCATGGAAAACAATTCTATGTTTTCATACAAACAAAGCTATCAAATCAATATAATCGTCGAGCGACGAAGTAAATATCAGATACCAATTGTGGAAATATCATTTATAACCATGTGTACAAAGTCATGTTATTAAATAATAACACAAATTAAGTAAAATGGCATGAGATACAAATTGTAGTCATACCAAATCATCTCCAAAAGTATCTCCAGCCAAAATTTAAGTGAAGTGTGCGATGTGGGCATACACAAATATCTATATCATGCAAAGGTGTTATGCCAAATAGAGATAGAAACATCATAAAACGTATGGCATACACAATTCTAGCACACTAGGATACTAATTGAAACAATGTTCAAAAGAACCATAGTACAAGCATGCATTCCAGAATAGATACTCACATAAAGAGTCAATGAAAAGCATGGAAATCCATGAGCATAAAGAAGATAAGCACTATATCATAAGCTCAAAACTAGCATCAAGCAAGATCATGAAAAGATGATATCCAATATCAATAGTCTAACAATTGTAAATATGATACCAAATGTAGATATGATATGTAGAGATGATACCAAATCTAGTCTAACAAAGTATGCAAAGCAGGCAAATAATGTCAAGATCATGATCTCACTTGAGAAGGAAACCAAGTGAACATAATAGAGACACGATCTCATCCTAGCTCAAATATCACAAAGAATTCAACATGAAGCATAATGTGACAAAACATCTTTTGAGCAAAAGCATGAAGATAGTCTACGAATAAAGTTATCATGAACATCGCAAGCATGCATACCAATTGTGCGAATAGAATAAAAACTTGAGTAAGCACAATATAGTCGAAGGTAGCATCAAAGAAGTCATAGTGCATCAAGATATATTCATGGAAGAATATCTATGACAGAATATACATATCATCAAACACAACTTATATGATCTTGTATAGCAAAAATTATCTCCAACATATCATAAAACATGAGCTTGAGATGAGAGATAATCAATGCGAAAAATATAGCATGAAGATCACTAACCAATATGCATGAGTGTTATGTCACTTGTGAAAATATCATACATGAGAGATGTAGCTATAGACATGAAAGATCTCTTGAATAAAATTATAGCTAAACATCAGTCATGAAGTAATTAAAATGACAAGTAACATACATTGATCACCCCAAATCATATCAATACGTCTCATTTAGATAATCATACAAACTATGAGAAAAGTATGAGATGTGTGGTGATACAATGAACAAATACACATAAAGATCCTAAATCATTAATCTTATACATGGCATGAATTATGTATAACGTGATGAAGTATAGCATGCCATAAAGAAATGAAAGATTCTACTAGAATGGTATGACAGATCATGATATGGTCTAAATAATCCATGAATATCATCATCAATGAGAATTAGGTACAAGTTGTAGAATCAAAGTAGCAATGAATCTTAAGATCAACATACTTAAAATAATCTAATAAACAAACAAGCATGTCATACACATCAGTTATCATATCCATAATATTTAACAATCTTCACAAAGAAGCATGCATGTGAGGAAATGCGATGTGTAATGACAACGTGTTCCAAAGATATGAATATCAATAAACAACTAACCAATTCATTAACAAGGTAGTCACATAAACACACAATCTTCATGAGGGTGTGACAAGAATGAGCTAATGAAGAAGTATGCTATATTACACAAATCGAATATATTAAACTACCAATTGAAAACATGGTAGTCAAAACCAATATATTAAAATACCAATTGTGCAAAACACATACTTACAACCATTTAGCTCTCCCTATATGTGTGCATCTCCAATGCACCATCCTTTCCATTGATTGATCCGTCATTTGTAAACCAAGGAATGTGTAGGGTAGGCATCTTGCACAACAATCTGTCAATTCAACAATTGGTTGTATCCAAAAACTTTTTGGATCCAAATAGGTTAATGAACAAAATCAAGTAGTCCAATAACCAATCATTTACCAATTGTAAATAACACTCATCAATAGAAATGCATGACATGCATTAATAAGAGTTATTATAATCATGAAAATCATACATATCAGAAATTAACAATTCTCAATCATTAGAAATTAGAAACACCTAGACTAATAATTCCTATGCACATGATTTAGTCAAAATACATTATACAAGCAATCATCATTATGAATACACACATCTAATACAAAAGTGTGTGCAAGAAAGATTCCGCATTCAATATGCATATGTGCACAAAATAAACATTCACGTCACATGCATATTGGAGGAAGGCATGAAAAGTAATACCACAACGAGTGTGCATGAAAAACATAAAGTATTAAATTTCAAAACCAAATTTCTCTTTCCCTTTGGCATATCAACAAGATAGGAAGATGCAAATTGATAATAAATCACCAAAGGTTAGAGAAATCAACTAATTTATATGCACAACATAATACGAATGAAATGCAATGACATATAGATGAACATAACATGATAGCAATCAAAACATGTCATACTCCCACAAAATCATACAACTATGCAAACTTGGGAGTAGTGGACGAACTCACATATATATGGGTACAAAAAGTAATCATACAAGCATGGTACCCAAGCATGAAGTGCAATATGAGTGGGTAAGCAAGGTGGAAATCAAATAAAGATTAGAGTTTGATTTTCATACATATATTCGCATGAGAATATGTTATTCCTAATATACGATTCTATATGTGTGTTCATACCATGGCTAGAAACAATCTTAGGAATCCAAAAGATAGTGATTTGGGATTCTTAAGAAGAGGTTGTAGAGGCATGAGTAGGAAGTTGGGATGCACTCTTGTGAAATGGAACATAAATATACGCGTGTCCCGAGTGTGAAACATGCAAATGAGCATTAGTTATAACATGAAAATATTTAAGCCACATGTTATAAATAATCCTCGAATAAACATATAAGTAAGGATTATGAATACACAATGCACATTAGTTAAGAATTTGACACACGTGAAACACATAGACATGAATGACATACGAGGCACACAATATGCAAACATAGAATATGCATGAGATAGTCTCAAACACAAAGTGACATCTACATGCATCCAACACACATGGAAACCAAATGTAAAAATATACTTACAACGTTAAGCTCCCCCTACTTTGGTGCATCACTTAAGCACCATCAACTCCATTTGAATTAAAATCTTTGCAAATCAAAGAGTTGGTAGGGTTGGTATCCCAATGTGGATTGAACCTAGAAAACATAATTTTGGTATCCAGAAACCTTTTTGGATCCTATGGGTTAGGCAACAAATTTAAAATACTAAATTCAAATAATTGTAACCCATATCCTAATGTAATCATACACAATGTTTATGTTGCATATAATCAAACATGAATATGAGCCAACACATGTGTTGCATGAAAATATTAAATATTTTAGACATGAAAATCACAAACACAATGATTTACTAATAAACATGCAATAGAAATCAAATTCAATATGAATTTAAGTTTCTAACAAACATGAGCATCTAAGACCAAAATCCAAACAAAAGAATAAACCAATTCTAAACACAAATGCCTTGGTACCCATAAAATGAAATAAACTTATGGTACCAAGCAAATGAAGGGTCAACGGAAACTAACCCTTCGGAAACCAAGTCCAAGAGGACCGTGATTTCCCAACATAATCATCATTCAAAATAATATTATGAATATAAGATTGCACATACATATCCTTAGCATGAGTGCTAGTGTTCTTAGGACCCCAAATAGTGTATGATTTGGGAATCCTCTTCCTAGTGGTTGCATGCACAAAAAGTTGATTTCTACGTGGTGCATGTGGCCTAGGAACATGAGATCTAGCAAGAGCATGAGGAACATTGTGTTGTGCTAAAGCATGATGATGAGCATATGATCCATGGTGTGGTGTTGCATACATACGTGGATGAATATGAGGTGTGTATGCATGAGGATGATCATGAGAATGAGCATGCACATGTGGATGTGATGTGTGATCATAGGCATGTGAAGGTGCATGAGCATGAGTACGTGCATGAGAGTGTCTCAAATAAGTGTTTGCACGTGCTCGTGGGTGTGGAACATAAAAACCATCATTCGTGTGAACATGTGGAGTAGGAGGTGTGTTCCTACGTGGCATAGCATTGGTGTACATGAATGCATGACCCTTCTTTGGAGGTCCACCCAAAGTGGGTTTCTTTCCAAAGGAGGGAGGAATAGGAGTGGTGGTTTCCTTAGTAGTAGAACTACGCAAGTTGTTATAGACACCACTCGTGGATGCACCGGAGGATGGCCTCATAAAATCTATAGTTGCTTCACTATAGGAGGTGCGTGCATTGGATGCATGTGTGGTGAGCTTGTGCACTTGGGATTTGAGATCCTCATTCTCAATTCCCAAAATAGTGTTTTGATATTGAAGATTTTCAATCTCAAGATCGTTACTATCCGCAATGGAAACACGATCAAGTTGAGATTTGAGGGACTCCACCTCATTTCTCAACATGCCATTTTGAGTAAGCAAACTTGCTTTCTCATTAGCGAGTGTCTCAACAATGGTGTCATTGTTAGAGGTGCTACATGAAGATGTGTTAGAGAGACTAGCAATCGTATTCTTAGCATCACAATATTTATGCATAAGCTTTTGATATTTATCAAATAATTGCTTAAGCTCAATTTTAAGATCATCCGTTGTTACCTCTTCATCGTCGCTATCGCTTTCACTTGAATCGCTTGATTCGTCACTAGAGTCGTCATCTCGTGCCATCAAGCCCATGAATAAATCCCTTTCATCATTGGAGGAAGAACACTCCGAGGTGGATTCTTCTTGCTCCGCTAGCATGTGCCATATTTGATATGCCGTTGTTGCCTTGGACACATGCATAAGAATGTCATAAGTTAAATAATCAAGCAAGATATCCATTACCTCTTGATGTTTCCCCGCCAATTCTTTTTGCTTATTTGTCCATTCATGTTCGGGAGTGGTAGGTGCACGAAGGGGCTTCTCCACAAGTTTCAAAATAATCCTTATCGATGGATTGAATATAGGCCTTCATCTTTACACACCAACTTTGATAATTGGGCCCGAGGAGATATGGTGGAAGAGGGCATCGTGTGTTGTTGTTGTTGGTTGCCATAGCTATAACCTCGCTCTGATACCAATTGTAGTGACCCTGTGCTATGAGGAACAAACACTAGAGGGGGGGTGAATAGTGTTTTATAGAATTATAAGGAAATTACGCCAAATAAAACCCTACTTAACCAACAAATGCGGAATACAATAAGTGAACAACAACACAAGCAATAATGCAATGCAAACAAGTAATCTACCCTGGTTCGGTGCCACCCAAGTCTTCCCGACTTGTTACCGGTGCCCTACTCCAGCAACACCCGGATCCCCTCCGGATACTCTAGCAAACCGCTAGAGATTTCCTTTAGCCCACTTGCGGAAACCCCACAAGTGCAATCGACCTACAATCGATGTCCGTGTATCCCACAACCCGGGAACACGCAAAACCCTAAATCCCACAACTTGGGATTTAGGCAAACTCTCACAAACCGAGAGCAAAACTAAATCTTGACTCCCACAACTTGGGATCAAGCCAATCCTCTCACCACCGTGAGTATACAACAATTAAGAAGTATAAAGAATGAAATATAAAACTTCTTACCACAAAATCCTATGCCTTGAGAAATACTTACCAATTTGGGGCAAGAATGGATTTTGAGGAAGATGAGATCACCAAACCCTAGCTCCACCAAGATGAGCAGCAATAGATGGCTAGGGAGGAGTTGGTGACTTGGATTCAAGCTCTTAGCTTGAGAAGCTCACAAGGAATGAGAATCTCTCTTGAGAAATTAGTGCTCAAAGAGTGGAAGAGAGATTCTTGTGAGATGAGAGAGCTTAGAAATGAGAATGAATGGCTCTTCTCAAAGGTGTGAAAATGTCTCTAATTTCAGCCTTGGATCCCTGGTTAGAAGCACACAAACTTATATAGGGAAGAGAGAAAACGGTCACAAAATTCGTGGCATTAAATGCCCAACGGATCTATTTTTGAAGCTGCTTAATCGGTCTAAGAAGGGTCATCAACCGACTAGATTGACAACTAGTCGGTCAGTGAACCTTCTTGGACCGACTAGATGGTTAACAGAGAAGATGGTGAAATCTGGGTAAGAACTAGTCGGTCTAAGAAGGATCATCAACCGACTAGATTGACAACTAGTCGGTCAGTGAACCTTCTTGGACCGACTAGATTTGAAACTAGTCGGTCTAAGAAGGATCATCAACCGACTAGATTGTCATTTAATGCATTAACCATCCTTCTTGAACCAACTAACTGGCCAACAGTGCAAAGGTCGAATTTCACAAGGAAAACTAGTCGGTCTGAGAAGAAACACCAACCGACTAGATCGTCATTTAGTCGGTCGGTGAGCCTTCTTGGACCGACTAATTGGTCAACAAATTGTCTTCAATTGATTAGGATAACTAGTCGGTCTGAGTAGGATTTCCAACCGACTAAATCGTCATCTAGTCGGTCGGTGAACCTTCTCGGACCGACTAATTGACCAACAGTGAATGGGCTGAGTTGAGCTAGGATATCTAGTCGGTTCAAGAAGGATTTCCAACCGATTAGATCGTCATCTAGTCGGTTGGTTCTTCTACTTGAACCAACTAAGATGCATAAGAAGCCAAGAAATGAAGTGATAAGCTACGGGAAAGTTTCTAATGGCTTCTAAGGCAATCCTAGAGATAAGATATGAAAGTTATGAAGATTTCTAGGCAAGTACTACTCAAGGCTTAACATTCCACTAAACCGAAGCTAGAAGACATAAAGGTAAACACGACAAACCGTCTTCAAAGCTTCAACATGGAGAATCCGAATCCCTTGACTTCATGAATACTCCTTGAGCTTCAACGAAGCTCCAGGCACAACGATCACGCGTTCTGAGGAAGTCTTGGGAGTCGCTTGAGATGAACAAATTACTTTCGCGACGATCTCCATAAATCTTCATGGTCTTGAGTATTTTAGTTGAATGACTTGAACGTCATAGTCTTCGAAGCTTTTGACTCATCCATTCCTTTCTTCTCTTTGGATTGAATCTCCATTCATTTGTTGATGCCATTGGCTTGATGTTTGAAGTAGCCTTTGAATTCTTCAAGCCAATGCTTCACTTTTGTTGATCTACCAGAATCAACACGTGTAGTCACTTTTGATCTTCTAGAATCTGATTGGTGACTTTATAGCTAACTGCAATCGTAAGAGTTAGTCACAATGATTTGTGTTTGATCATCATCAAAATCAAGGTGGAGAGTCCAATACTCAACATACATAAGTATAATTGTATGTGTATGCGTACTATAAATGTGGTTGTGTAAATTGACATAGTGAGATATGTATGTATGAATATAGCTACAATGGGATGTGTACCATAAGCAGTGTTTGAAATATATTGGCTTACTAAATGGTGTGTATAGATATACATAAGTAGGTATGCCAAGTTATATAATATTGGTGTGTACTTATATATTATGTGATGATATGTGAGTGTAACATGTGAATGAGATTTATATGTGGATATGTCTTGTGTATACAAGTGTGTATATAGATACATATACTGTATATATATAATTCTTGTGCTATTATTTATACATAGTGGTGTGTGTGTGTATATATACTGCATTGAATATATGTTATGCTGACGGCTTGTATGTAAGTATATTTGTACCATGTATAGGTGGATAAATATAGACTTGCGTGAGTGAATATTGGATATGAATACATATGAATGTATACTTGCATATATAAAGTGAGTGTGTAGTGGAAGGTTGATATACTATACATACATACTGTCAGGACTATTTACTATAGTGATATGTACTATGTGCATACTTGTGTGCGAACTATTATATATAATTGTCTATATAGTTGAATGTGTTTATACTTACGTGCTTAAGTGATATGTCTGTGTATGGTTACACACTGGATATGTGGTGCATCATATCTGTATGTAAAGTATTGTTGTATGACTATCTGCTATAAGTGTATTAATATTTGGATATACATATTTACATACGTATGTTAGTAAGGTTGTATGCATATTAGATGTGATGTTTATATTAGTATGTGTATCTATAAATGAATGTATACTTGATCTATACCTTGATGTATCTAGGTATATCCATAGGTATGTATGTATAAGGATGATAACTCTGTGACTTAAGAGTATGGTGTGTTTAAATATCGTGTGAACACGTATGTATGTAGATATATATAAATACAAGGGGTGTGTGATTACCTATAGAGGTGTATATATTTAGATATATCTATATGTATCCATGTAATGGCATATGTCTTTGATCATATACTTGTGTGAATATTTATGTAAGCACATATGTGTTGAGTGAATATGTGTATAAATATTGGTGTGTATATTAATGCCTTGGGTGTATCTATACATATTTCTACTTATTGCTATATACGACATTGATACATGTGTCCATGTGTATAAGTGTACTAGCATGGGTGTACATATTAGTCTGTATATATATGTGAGTATTCTCATGCAATATAGATATATTTGTGAGTACATGAATGAATGTGGAATGTATAGTACTATGAATGTATTGTGATGATTTGTCTGTGTATATACCTATATTCTTGGATAAGGATGTGCATATATATGTGTATAATCTACAATATAGTGCATGTATACATGCGTGTATTGTATATACATATAGCGTTGTTTGTATGTCGTGGGTAGGGAGACACTTCTACTATTTAATCTCAGGCCAGACCCTTACCATGAAAAGTCCGAGGGCGGACTTTGTTTTTAAGGTGGGTAGAATGTAATACACTGTATCCCTATATATGTATATATGTAGGTATTTTTGGTCGTAGATAAGTGCGTATGATTTTTGGGAGTATGCACGTATTTTTCTTTAATTATTTTGGTGTAGGAATTATTTTTTGAAAAGATTTTTAAACTCATCATTTGGTATTAGTAAATATGAGTATTTGGATGAATACCATGGATTTAAGGTGTATAAAGTATTTCATCATGTATTTTTATTTTTCTTAAAATACAAATTCAAAATTATATAACCATGACACCTTAGCTTATAAGGTGTCATCTTGCATGATAAAGAGTAAACACATGGCTATTAAGTTAACCAAGTGTGTGGATGAGAGGAATTTGGGGAAACAAAAATCAAGGCAAAAGAAAAACAAAATCAAAAAATCTCTCTCATTCTCACTCTCCCCTCTCCACCTTCAACCAGGCCAAAAATTTTCCCACTCCCCTTTCTTCCTTTGTTCATCCTCCCACCACCATTCTCCTCCCAAAACACCACCCACTCCTCCACCAAGAACACCCCCTTGTTCCTCATCATTCTAAACACCAAATTCCCCTCAAAATTACTCCAAAAATCCAACCTTTGGAGGCTAGTTAGGAGCTTGAAAGAAGGAGACTAGGAGCTCAAGTTCTTCAAAGAATAAGAAGGGCCAAAGAAAATTTTGGAGGACTTGTTAAGGTAGAAATTCTTATCACCTTAGTAGGGTTTAGTTTTAGAACTAAGGGTTTAATTAATTAGCAAGTTATTTAGATTTTGAATAGAAATTAAGTTTTGAACTTCATTCTGAAATTTACACAGAATTGGCCGAAACTTTGGTAGCTTGCTGCACCTAATTGGATACATGAAATTGCTTGAAGGAAATATATGTTGTTCTTATTTAAGTCCTGAATAACTTTCATGTTTACAAGTTTTGCAAATTCGAACTGAAAAATAGAGTACAAATTCAGTTTCTAAAACTGGTCTGTTTTTAGACAGTTTTGACACCTTTCAGTAAAACGAGTAGAACTCCATGCACACTTTATACAATATTATGATCTTGATGCCGTTGGAAAGCTGACTTCAAGATCTTCAACACATAATTTTTTAGATTGTAATTCTGTCTGTAACTTGTAGCAAAATGGACTTGAACTGAACTCAGTTTCTGGTTCAGAATTCTGAAATTATACCTGTTAGGAGAAAATCCACTATAAATCACATATGTCAACTGAGCTTATGAAAATTGGTCAGTGAAAGTAAAACACCCATATCTACAACTTTCGTGAAGGGACCAGACACCAATTCTGAATGTAGATAGGCTAAAAGTGATATTCTTTCTGCTATAACAGTTTTGACAGATTCATATGCTAATTTTGCTTAGTACTTATCATGGTGTAGTTTTGTTTGAAGTTAAGTTTGTTTATGCTAATCATGTTCTCAATGACATGCTCTTGATACATGTAGTTATGCAGATGGTTCATGAAATATTCGTTATGTCAATAATATTTAAGTTCAATTTGTTTATGCTTTTAAGCTCACATTAGTATGTTCATAACGATGAGTTTGCGATGATATTCCATGCAATTATTTAATTGAGATGATGATGTTGATGATGATGATATTGTTAAAAGTTGGTTAAAGAGGTATTCAAGACCGCTAGATGATTCGTTGACAAACGAAGTAATTTCTTAAAAACTGAGAGTGAGATTGAGGATTGTATCAGTCCTCCTAAAGGAGGGTGGCACGGGTTTGGGGGAAAACGGGTAAACTTTAGGAGTTAAGGAGCGGACATATGATATGAATTCTCACCCGCCGTATCACTCTCAGAAGGGCGAGTTGAAAGGGTTGGAGAGGCCGCTGGTGTACTCGTGATGCATCATGATGGTAATTGATGGTTTGCTCCGTTTGTCCGACAGAAAAACCGAGTTTGTCTCACTCCCATATCTTGTTCCGTTCGGGTATGGAGAGTTACGAGAGGCCCCTCTAGTGCTCGTGTCGTTGGTTGCGGTACCACTTTTTCACCCACCCTGGGTGAAATCCGCCTCCTTAGCGTTCTACGGTTTACACGGGTTCCAAATATGCGAATCAACAACTTATAGTAGTTGTCTTTAATTTATAAATGTTGTTATCTCATGTCTCCTTATTTTTGTTTACTTTAATGCTATTGTCCCATGGTAACATGTTCTTATGCTTCCTTTCAATAGCTGCATTTCATAATATGGTTTCATATGCATGTTTTGCACGTTCTCATAACTAGGTTCGCATGTTGGAATGTGATTACTTTTACGCACCATGAACCTTACTTGTTAGACTACCCTCCCCAGATAGACAGACTACTTCTAAAACTGGGTTCTGCTAGAGTGTTAGGCGTTTCTACTGGGTCACGCATTGACGTGTCCCCGTTGACTTTCAGGTCATGTGAGTTGGAGGTTAGAGATAGCTGCTGGAGCTTCGGAGTTGGTGATCAGTTGTAGTATTGGTTGGTGAGGGGTATGATGAGAGACTTGTACTTTTGGTGTTTCTTTTTTGGGTAGACCTTCGTAGCTAGAGTTGCGAGGATGAAATGTTTGTGTTGTATAAGTTGGAACTGGACTTGGAGTTGTATAAGATTATCGTTGTCTCAGTGTAGCTTCCCTCTTTTGTACCCCTTGAACAGATGATGTATGTAAAAGAATGTATCAATGTATTAAATAAATGAAATATTGTACCTTTATTTATTTCTCTGTGTTATATCTGTGATGGAGTTTTACTTGTACTTCCCAACACGTGCGCAGTGGCTTGCAGAGTTTTTTGTTCCGAGCAATACTTCTCTTCTCTCTCCTAGTTTTTCTTCACACCGTAGTTTCGGGAATACCTGATACTGATTCGTTCTTATCGGGTATCTTGGGAAGCGGGTCGTGATATCAGCCGAGGTAGCAGTTCGCTTGGTCCGGTCAGATTTAGGGCCAGACCGGTGGAGACTATGGCTATGCAGATGGAGCAGGAGAGACCAGCTGTGGTGTAAGAATTCGATGACGTCTTCCCCGAGGAGATGTCTGGACTGCCGCCCGATCGAGCTCTGGAGTTTTCTATTGATGTTATTCCGGGAGCGCAGCCCATTTCGAAGGCACCATATCATATGGCGCCAGCAGAGTTGGAGGAGTTGCGTAGGCAGCTGGATGAGCTTATGCAGAAGGGTTTCATCAATCCTAGTGTGTCTCCGTGGGGAGCACCGGTGCTGCTGGTGAAGAAGGATGGTTCGCGTCGAATGTGCGTGGACTATCGGGAGCTGAATGCGGTGACCATCAAGAATAAATACCCGTTGCCTCGCATCGATGATATTTTCGATCAGCTTGGAGGATCGAGGGTAATTTTCTAAGTTGGATTTGAGGAGTTGTTACCATCAGCTGAAGGTGAAGAAGGAAGATGTTTCGAAGACATCATTCAGGACGAAGTATGGACACTACGAGTTTGTGGTTATGCCTTTTGGTGTAACCAACGCACCCGCAGTTTTCATACCTGATTTTCTACGAATTTTTAGATAAGTTTGTCGTTATCTTTATCGACGACATTCTGATCTATTCAAAGTCGGAGGAAAGAACATGCATCGCACTTGAGGACAGTGGTGGAGATCTTGAGGAAGCATCGTTTGTATGCTTAGTTTTCCAAGTGCGAGTTTTGGTTGGCTGGACAGAGTTTCTTTCTCGGGCATGTGGTATCTGGAGATGGAATTTCAGTGGATCCCGAGAAGATCAGGGCCATCAGAGAGTGGCCTGTTCCGCAGTCAGCATCTGAGATCCGGAGTTTCCTTGGGTTGGCAGGTTATTATCAGCGCTTTATTAATGACTTCTCCCGTATTGCAGAGCCGATGACCAGACTGACGCGGAAGGATGTACCTTTTGTTTGGTCGGGTGATTGTGAGGATGCCTTTGGTGTTCTGAGGGAGAGATTGACGACTGCCACTGTTCTTGCCGTGCCTGATCCCAGTGGAGGATTCGAGATCTTTTGCGATGCTTCTGGCAAGGGTCTCGGTTGTGTGTTGCATCAGCATGGGCATGTTGTGGCGTATGCTTCTCGTCAGCTCAAGACTCATGAGCAGAATTACCCGACGCACGACTTGGAGTTGGCTGCTGTCGTGTTTGCGCTCAAGATTTGGAGGCACTTTCTGCTGAGTGAGAAAGTGAAGATCTTCACCGATCACAAAAACTTGAAGTATATTTTTACTCAGAAGGAGCTCAACATGCGACATCGTCGATGGTTGGAGCTTATGGCGGATTATGAGATTGATCTGTAGTATCACCCTGGCAAGGTGAATGTGGTTCCGGATGCGTTGAGTAGGCTTCCAGCGGTGATGATGTTGACTTCGCAGTGGAGGTTGCAGCAGGATTTCTGCGAGTCTGGTTTGGAGATTGTTCTTCCTGGGGAGGCTTCTTCGTTGATGTGTATGCAGATACAGTCGACGATCGTGGATCGGATTAAGGCGAGTCAGGCCAGAGATCTGAAGCTGGTGAAGATACGAGTGCAGGTAGAAGCCGGTCTGCAGACTGACTTTTTGATTCATGAGGATGGCTCGCTGAGGTATGGAGCCATATTGTGTGTGCCAGCTGGAGACATTAGAGAGGAGTTGTTATTAGAGGAACACAATTCGCTGTATTTTGTACATTCTGGTGGGACCAAGATGTACAAGGATCTTCGTCTGAACTTTTGGTGGCATGGCATGAAGAGGAGTGTGGCTCGGAGTGTAGCCAAGTGCCTGGTTTGCCAGCAGGTGAAGGCGGAGCATCAGCGTACGGCAGGGTTGCTACAACCACTTCTGATTCCGGAGTGGAAGTGGCAACACATCACTATGGACTTTGTGACTGGACTGCCTCGGAGTCCGAAGCAGAATGACGTGATTTGGATGATCGTAGATCGATTGACCAAGTCTGCACACTTTATTCCTTTCCGAGTAGGACAGTCCACTGAGATGCTAGCAAGGAGATACATGGAGGTAAATTCTTTTACTCTCCATTTCTATTTCTTTTCCTAGTTTAGATAGTGATGTAACATGAATCGTGCAGGAGATCGTATGACTTCACGGAGTCCCTGTGAGTATCGTGTCGGACAGAGACACGAGGTTCACATCTCAGTTCTGGCAGAGTTTACAGAAGAGTTTGGGTACAAGTCTGAGTTTCAGCACGGCGTACAATCTGTAGACAGATGGCCAGTCCGAGAGGACGATTCAGATCTTGGCGGACATGCTGAGGGCGTGCATGTTGGATTTCAAGGGTTCGTGGGAGGACCATCTACATCTGGTGGAGTTCTCCTACAACAACAGCTTCCAGGCGAGCATTGGCATGGCGCCTTTCGCCGCGTTGTATGGGAGGAAATGTCGATCGCCATTGAGTTGGGATGACATTGGCGACATGGAGCTGTTAGGACCTGAGATGATTGTGGAGGCTGTGGACATTGTCAGGAACATTCGGGAGAGGTTGAGGATTGCTCAGGACTGTTTTAAGCATTGGGCTGATGCTAAACGTCGTCCTCTGGAGTTTCAGCTAGGCGATCATGTGTTCTTGATGATTTCCCCGAATCGTGGAGTGATTTGCTTTGGGAAGCGAGGGAAGTTGAGCCCGCGATACATTGGACCGTTTGACATTCTGGAGAGGGTTGGTGAGGTATCCTACCGCTTAGCTTTGTCGCCATCTTTGGAAGGAGTTCACAATGTTTTCCATGTGTCGCAGCTTCGTCGATACATCAGCGATCCATCTCATGATGTGGATTTCTCGGAGATCACCGTTCGCCCAGATTTGATATATGACCATCATCCAGTGCAGATTCTGGACAGGCGTCAGAAGTCAATTCGGAACAAGACTGTCGGTCTTGTTAGGGTGATGTGGTGACACGGCTCGCCAGGAGAGTCTACTTGGGAGAGAGAAGATGAGATGCGAGAGTGCTACCCACTTTTGTTCCCGGACACGTAAGTGTTGGGAAATTCCGAGGGCGGAATTTTTCTTAAGTTGGGGAGGATGTAACGACTGGTTTTTCATGTATTGGATTATCAGTATATTATATATATGTTTTGGTGGATTTTCCCCTTGTGTGAGATTTCCTTCTCCGTAGCTTTCGTTTTCGCTCAGTTTCGTTGTGATTTTCTATCTTCTTCCTTGATCGTTGAGCTTGAAGTAAGTCACTCATGACGAGCTTCCTATCGATCATATCTTAGAGATAGGTTGATCTTAGAAGCCGTAGGAATCTTCTTGGAGTTTCGCGCTTCGATTCGAGACTTTTCGTACACATTAGTCGGTACAAGAAGGAGAACCAACCGACTAGATGACGATCTAGTCGGTCGGCACCTCTTCATGGACCGACTAGTGGGATTTGATAATTATTTAGGAGTTACTGTTTATCGTTAGTCGGTCTAAGAACATTTTTCGACCGACTAGGTTGCAAACTAGTCGATCAGCCATTGTTCTTTAATCGACTAGTTCATTGGTCATTTTTCCAGCCTAGTTACTGTTCACTCTTAGTCGGTCTAAGAACGTTCGTCGACCGACTAGTTGTGAAACTAGTCGGTCAATACTTCTTCTTTGACCGACTAAATCAAAGTTCATTTTTCCGTCAGGAGTTACTGTTTACTCCTAGTCGGTCTGTGTTGGTCGACCGACTGACTAGTTCTCGAACTAGTCGATCAACAGCTCTTCCTTGACCGACTAATCAACCCCGAAACCATAGGGTTTGTCCCAGCCGCTGCATTTTCCTATAAATAACAACAGATCGTTTTCATTTCTTCTTTCACTTCTCCTTAGCCTATTCTCTTCCCTATTGATCCCCCTTCATCACAAACCCTTCCTCCTTCATCCCAAGCCCATTCTTCATCCTCCCGAACCCCTCTCACCCTCATTAGTGCCGGCCACCTCCCCATAGGCCATCGGCCAACCTCAAAATCCCCACAAAAATCCCTTTCTCCAGTTTTCTTCCGTTTCCAGATCTGAGCCGTGGATCTCCTGATCGTTTCATCTGTTACCGTGCTTGCTCGGCATCGTTCTTCCGCTTCATTACGGTTAGCGTTCGATCCTCAATATTCTCTTAACCCACATTGTGATTTGTGAAACCCTAATAAAAATGGATATTAGACGTCGTAGGATTCGATTATAAAACTGGTTTTAGATATCATTTCTAATGTTGTTCCTCCATAACAGTGATCCATTCTCCGTAGATAACAATTTTATGTGGCGTGCTTGTCGATCGTCATCCTTGGTGCCAGGCAAGTGAAACTTACCACTAGTGATTTAGGCCATGTCTTAGGCCATTATCTTATTGTAGGCGTAAAAGAGACTAGGCGACGAAATGATACTCGCCTAGGCGCAAATTTCAGGATCTAGCTTGACAACGAAGCTGGATCCGACTTCTTTAATTGTTTGCATCTTATCTGCCACGTTTTAATAATATAACTGTACGTATTGCATTATAACTTGCCCCGTCATCCATGATATCCATGTTGAATGTTGCATTCGTAGCACACGCTACAATACTTGTACTTCCTGGCTCGTGTTCCAGAAGCGGGCTACATGTGTTGGTCAAAAGCCAATGCCCGATTTCCATGTTCCGGATAGGCACCTGCGTTGCAGGAATAACCCTATGCCAGGCTAGGCACCTGCTTTTAGCGGGCACAACCCTATGCCAAATACACTTCCTGGCTCGTGATCCAGAAGCGAGCATTACGTGTTCGGGGGTAATGCCCTGGCTCGATACACGTGGCGGGGTAGGGATAAGCGGTCACCTGAGTTTACGAGTTGGCCCGATCAGCCACTCTAGCCAGCAGACGAAATCTCTGTGCACGACGTGTTTACTTGACGTGTTTACTTGATGTGTTTACTTGACGTGTTTACTTGACGTGTTTACTTGACGTGAACTACTTGACTTGTACTTGTCCGTGTTTATACTTATAAACCTTGGTATCCATGACATACGTGCTACTTGCTACTTGTACCTTACTTTACTTGTTACTTCCATACTATACTTTCCATGCCATGCATCATACTAGAACTGCTAGGTTGCTAGTTACCTTCACTTTCGTTTCCTTGCTCAAGTCTTTTTAGACTTGCTAACATGTGCCCCTTTACTCTTTTGGGTGACACATGTTAGATCCCGAGCCTGAGAGTGCTGCTGAGGACGTGGTGTTTGCTGGCGCTGAGTCAGAGCCTGCGTTCGTGGAGGAGTACGAGGATACCGGAGATCAGTCGTAGAGACTGCTTTGTGTCCTTTGTTTAGACTACTTTAGTTATCGATGCGTAGCATCAATACTTGTTGTGTTTGTCTTTTGTGGGCCATGTTTTGGGCCTAGACTCTTTTCTTTTAACCTGTTGGCTTTTTCTGTGATGTTGAATATTATTGTGGACAATTTCTGAGATTGATTATTTTATATCAGTCTCCTTTCTATAGTATTATTATTTTTGTTCCGTTCACGGTTACAGGGACCTGCAATGATTTTATTTGACGCTTATCAGGCGTGCAGCTTCACGGCTCCATGTCTGAGCGGACCTTCTCACGTCTCGACTCCATTTTAGGGAAGCGGGGCGTGATAATTGCTCCTGACATTTCATCCAAGCCGTTCCCACACATGAGGAATCAATGTCTACGCTAGGGGGGTGAGCTGTGGCTAGGGGATCAAACTCCCGTTTTATTTCCTCTTGGCCCGATGGTCAAAGGCGATCTTTCTCCGCAAGTGACAATAAAACGCCCCTGCGTAACCATCTAAATCCCTATATCTTATCGAATCCCTAATCCTATGGTCGTTCTAGGGAGAACCCATGAAAGGGCTTCCACCAATGTCCCAGATTTAAGAACTACTCACTAATCATGGCATGAGATGCAATAAAATAGATTATAGCCATCAAAATGAAAATCAAGCAATAGATTACTGTAGAAAATGGTATTATAAACACAATATTAAAATATAGAAGCGATCAAAGAACTTACAAATAAAAATAAATTCAGAGCAGCCAAAATCCCTAAAAACAGCTTAAGAAAATGGGGATTAAGTTTTCTGGGAAACCTAGCTTTATTTATACATTTAGGCAAGATGCCAGGAAATATTCCTACTAAAAGAAAAAAATAAACGTTCACCCGATCGGTTGAAACTTCACCCGATCGGGTGAAACATCGGGAATTTTAGTCTTCAGCCTCTGATAAACCTCACCCGATCGATGAACCGATCAGATGAGTCTTCGAATTCTTGAGCTTGGAGAAGCAGCTGCTACAGGTGACCCGATCGGTTGACTTCTCAACCGATTGGGTGAACTTTGGCTCTTAAAACAGCACCCTGTGTCACATCCACCCGATCACTGAACCGATCGGGTAGAGTTGCTTCTTCCTCGGGTCTGATACGGTCGCATGAACTGATAGGGTGGATTTGTCCACCCGATCGGTTGAGAGCTGATACATGATTTATCTTGACGATTGGATCTCGGGACCTCGTGCGACACCTCCCGTTGCTCCGGGGACTCATGATGTTAGTCTTGTATGTCCACTGCACCAGCAATATCCTGCAAAAGCACACAAACACAATGAAAGTGAAAAGGGACTAAAACACAAGGGAATGGATTCAAAACAACAAAAAACGAGGGGAAATTACGGAGAAGATGTGCAAGAATATATAAAATATAAACACACGTCAGAAATCACGGTTACAATGATTACAGGTATAAGGGGTTAGACGAGGCTAATCGCACTTTCAAGAGTGCTTTGAGGATAGAGATCTTAAGGTCGCCATATGTCTCGTGAAGGTCACTCATCGATTGGAGTAGGTCCCTCGTCTATTAGTGAAGGACACTGCAGATCGCTTCGACCGTCGGTAGCTGGGGCATGCTTCCTGCAAGAAGAACGACTTGACAGAAAGGCTCGGTTGGCTATCAACCGAGATCCTCTCTGATGCTTAAGTCAGTTGATGACTGTTTGGAGAATGTCAAGCATGCTGAGCGATCTAAAAGGCGGATCGGCACTCGCGTGGCGAACTAGTGTGGAAGGCGCAAATATGTGGACGATATTAACCTTGAATATAAGTAGATGTGTTAGGTTTCTTACAGATTAGCCCGCCTCATTCTCACTGGAGTAGAGATGGTATTTATGGGCTGCTGGACTCGGTTGATTTAGCTGAGCTGGCGGTGTCAGGGTGTCAGGGGTTCGACTGAGGATGTCAAAGCCGAATGTGTCAGGTGCGCTTTTGTCAGGCTGTCAGATTCGTAAATGTCAGGTGCGCTTTTGTCAGGCTGTTGATCGCTGCTTATTTTACACCTTTTTTCTGCATGTTTTCATGTCATTTCGAACGCCCATATTTCGGTTTTCACGATTATTCGACGATATCACGTTACTTTTCATTATTTCTTGTTTTTGTCGTATTTTAGGAGATATGGAGCGATCTGAAGTGAAAATGAGATCAAGGGATTTTCACACACACCGGAGCATTGCCCATAGCTTATTTGAGGAGTTAGCATCGCTAGAGGATGAGCAGAAGAGGAAGGAATTCGATAGAATCGACGAGGAAGAGAGAAGGAGAAGAAAAGTGCCCAGAAGCAGCTCACTCGGCCGAACAGAAAGTTCACTCGAACGAGTGAAGGACTGCACTCACCCAAGTGAAACTGATACATATTGCCAATTTTCAACGTTCACTCGGCCGAGCAAGAAAGTTCACTTGGCCGAGTGAGAATGCTCACTCACCCGAGTACGACATGGATTTTATTCCGAGAAGCAGCCAACTTACTGGAAATTTGAGAAGACCCACTCAGCCGAGCAAGATTGCTCACTCGGCCGAGTGAAGAAGACCACTCGCCCGAGTCAGACAGAGCGACAGACCCCCACTTTTCCTTGATTCTCTGTTTTATTATTGGGTCTGTCACTCGGCCGAGTGACATGGGTCACTGGGCCAAGTGACGCTGTCCGACTTCTATGCGAATTAGATTTTTTGGCTGCGCCAAGGGCAATTCTGTCAGGATTTTTTGGACGAATTTGTCTTTTATTTAAACCTGGTTTTATCCCTAGTTTTAGGAGAGATTTGAATATTATTTTGATGGCTATTCTTATTGAAAATCTCAGCTGGAGATCAAAGACGCGCAATTTGGTTTGTTCTTTCTTATTAAAATTCTTGCTTTTATGAATTGTTCTCTCTTAGCTATGAATTGTGCTTTGATCTATTGCTTTATTTCTGAGATTTCTATGATGAATTGTGAGTAGTTTTGTCATTCTAGGGCATGGGGAGAACCCTATGGATCCGATTTTTGAATTGTGATGAATGACTTGAATTGTTACTAGGATTGAAGAAAGGTTAGGTTATGATTAATTTACTACTAGTAGCTAGGAATTTCCATCGATTGGGGTTTGCAAGAGATTGGATTCTAAGCGATGGGAAGGCCTAGATATTCGATTTAGGTTTATAATTGAGATTCTCTAGATTTGGTTTGCAAGAGATTGGACCAAAGCTAGGATTTTTATTATAAATCTATACTAATATTTATTTGCAAGAGATTGGACGAATACGAACTATCATAACCTAGATCGTAGCTCGAGTTTGCACGAGAGTGGGCACGAGTTACGATTGGACGATGATGTCGATCTTCACGCTAGTGGCTTAGGTTATGGTTTTCACAAGAGTGGGCCCTAATCTAGGTTGCTATAGACCGGCAATAGCGAGAGAGCGTGAGCTTGGTTCTACATTCAGTTGAGACTAGTTCACCTCAATTCAAGCCTTGCAACATTGAGATTCATGATCCATAAGGATAAGTGACGATCCGTAGTGGGGATTTCCTATCCCTAGATGCTTTATTATATTGAATTCTATTTGCTATTTGAACGATTGTGACACTATTATCAAAACCATCCCATTATTCCATCAATAGCTAGGTGATCAAAATAGAGTATTGTTAATTGTCCTCCCTGAGTTCGATACCCGCTCGCCACTACGTCGTGTGCTTGCGGTAAGACTACAGTCGTTTTTGAGGTGTATATCCGGGCGTGATCAAGTTTTTGGCGCCATTGCCAGGGAGGCGACAGTATTTTATTTTCTTTGCTTAGTTATTTCTTTTTATTTTTATTAATTTTACTTTTTTATTCCTCTATTGTGCTGACAATTCTATCCAGACTCTCTTTTTCTGTGCATGTACACAAGATCAAAGGCGCACCCAGAAGACATATTATTTGATTCGGAGATCGAGCGTACGGCAAGGAGGCTTAGAGACGAGAGGATACTTGCTATAGAGGAAGATCATATGGCCGCTCCGGAGACACCAGAGGAGTTAGCGGCATGCATAGCTAGGCTTGTCTCCATCCGAGATAGGCTTCGGCCCAAGACCACTTCTAGCACCTCGTCTATTGTGATGTCGGAGTTGGCGGCTGACAAGAACTTCGAGCTTAAAACAGTACTTGTGGTGTTGATGCAATAAGACCCATTTCATGGGAACTCACAAGAAAACCCACACTACCATCTACAGTTGTTCTTGTCTAAATGTGCTACTTTTTAGATGCCCGGCGTGCCGGCCGACGCTATTCGATTGCGCCTCTTCCCATTTACTCTTCGAGACAAGGCATTGTATTGGTTGAGGATGCAAGCCGAGGGGATCTTCACTACTTGGGATGAGCTGGCGAGCGCATTTGTTAACAAATTCTATCCATCATCCAAGACTATCAAGATAAGAATCGCACTCATGTCCTTCAATCAAGGACCTCAGGAAACTCTATATGAGGCATGTGAGCGTTTCAAGGATCTACAATACCAATGTCCCCATCATAGTATTGAGACATGGGAGCTTGTGCATAGCTTTTATAATGGTTTGCAACCAAGCACGAATCAAATAATTGATGCAACCGCCAATGGAGCTATTTTGTCAAAGACGCCGGATGATGCTAATGCCTTGCTTGAGGACATTGCTTCGAATAGCCAATAATGGACCGACGAGAGGGGACATTCTTCGTCATCCTTAAAGCCGGCGAGTATTTATGAGGCAAAGGCCGTGGCGAAGCTATCTACAAAGTTTGACTCTCTTCACAAGGTCGTGGAGACATTGGAGAAGTTGATTAGTGATCCGCATGGAACCCCCACCGTATCTACACCGGGAGGAAGCATGAGCGATTGGCAAGACCAAGCTCATGTTATGTTTGTTGGAGAAGAGCAAGGAGAAGGAGCTACGGAGCAAATTCAATATGTTGCGGGGAACACCGGTTATTGGGCAAACCCGGCCACGAGAAATCACCCGGGATTTTTATATGCTAATAATGATGGAGCCTTGAATCCACCACCGCAACAACCACAAGCCCGGCCTCCACAACAACCGCAATATCAACCGAGAGGACCCCCAACAACAAAACTTCCCACCGAGGCAACAAGCGAGGCCATATAGACCCCCGGGATACAATCAAGGATGGAGAGCACCTAATCCACCACAAGCACCGTCGAGGTCGGATCATGCAGCAAGGGTTGAAGAATTCATGGCCGAACAAAGGAAGATAAATGCAAGATTGACGACCCAACAAGACTCTCTCAAACTGTCGTGGCACAATTATCGGAGCAACTCTCGTTGCTAAATAAGAACGCTCAACAATTGCCGGCTCAACCGGAGCAAAACCCCCAGAGCAATACCGGCCACATCAATGCGGTTGTGGCGGTAACTACAAGAGGCAGGAAGGACATTACTCCCACCATGGTTGAAACTAAGGAGCCGGGGAAGAAATTTTGGATGACAAGGAGCTGGTCAATGAAGAGGAGGGCCCAAAAGAGCCAAAAGACGGTGAAAAATCTGAAATTGATAAGCCACATGAGGAGCACAACTATATGCCGTCGGTACCCTTCCCACAACGGTTGGTAAGGGAAAAGATTGAGAAGTGGCTCGCCAAATTTCTGGAGTACTTGCGAGGAGTGAGCTTGAATATTCATTTCTTGGATGCTATTGTAGAAATCCCGTCTTATGCTAAGTTCCTAAAAGACTTGATTGCGGAAAAGAAGCGAAAGGAGAAGATAATGCTCGCTGAGCAAGGTACGTGGTTTACCCGGAAGGAGAAAGCGCCTACAAAGTTTAAAGATCACAAAAGTTTTTGAATTCCTTGCACACGCATGGAGGAGTCCCGCTACAAAAAGCTTTGGTAGATTTGGGAGCAAGCGTGAGCCTAATGCCCCTCACGATGTTCAATAAATTAAATACAGGGACCAACCTAAAGGCAACAGATATGAGGATACAACTCGTGGACGGTCGGATCACTAGATCGGTGGGAATTACGGAGAACATACCACTACAAGTACCGGGAGTAGTGTCCTTCCCGCCCCTAGTAGTTACCGCCACCACCGCATTGATGTGGCCGGTGTTGCTTCGTGAGTTTGGCTCCGATTGAGCAGGCAATTGTTGAGTATTTTTATTGAGCAATGCTAGTTGCTCCGATAATTGTGCCATGACAGTGTTGAGAGAGTCTTGTTGAGCCGTCAATCTAGCATTTACTTTCTTTTGCTCCGCCATGAATTCTTCGATCCTTGCTTCATGGTCCGACCTCGGCGGTGCTTGTGGTGGGTTGGGAGCTCTCCACCCTTGATTGTACCCTGAAGGTCTATATGGCCTAACTTGTTGCCTCGGTTAGAAGTGTTGCTGTTGAGGCCCTCTCGGTTGATATTGCAGTTGTTGTGGAGGCCGGGCTTGAGGTTGTTGTTGTGGTGGATTTAAGGCTCCATCATTATTAGCATATGAAAATCCCAGGTGATTTCTCGTGGCTGGGTTTGCCCAATAACCGGTGTTTCCCGCAACATATTGGACTTGCTCTATAGCACCATCTCCTTGTTCTCCTCCAAAGAACATAACTTGAGCTTGGTCTTGCCAATCGCTCATGCTTCCCCCCAGTGTAGAAACGGTGGGGGTCCCATGCGGCTCACTAATCAACCTCTCCAATCTCTCCACTACCTTGTGGATAGAATCAAACTTCGTAGATAGCTCCGCTACGACCTTTGCCTCATAAATACTTGTCGGCTTCAAGGAGAACGAAGAATGTCCCCTCTCGTCACCCCATTGTTGGTTATTCGAGGTCATCTCCTCGAGTAGGGCCATAGCATCATCCGACGGCTTAGATAATATGGCTCCATTAGCAGTTGCATCGATTATTTGCTTGGTGCCCGGTTGCAATCCATTGTAAAAACTATGCACAAGCTCCCATTCTTCAATACTATGATGGGGGCATTGGTGTTGGAGATCTTTGAAGCGCTCCCATGCCTCAAATAGAGTTTCCTGATGTCCTTGCTTGAAGGACATGAGCGCGCTTCTTATCTTGACGGTCTTGGATGGTGGGTAAAATTTGTTAACAAATGCGCTCGCCAACACATCCCATGTGGTAAAGATCCCCTTCGCTTGTGACCTCAACCAATACAATGCTTTGTCTCGAAGGGTAAATTGGAAGAGGCGCAACCGAATAGCGTCGGCCGACACGTCGGGCATCTGAAAAGTAGCACACTTGGACAAGAACAACTGTAGATGGTAGTGTGGATTCTCTTGGGAGTTACCATGAAATGGGTCTTGTTGCATCGAAACTGATGACTCCATATTTTACACCTTTTTTCAGCATGTTTTTCATGTCGTTTTGATCGATCATATCGTGTTTTTCACGATTATTCGACGATATTGCGATGCTTTTAACTATTTCTTGTTTTTTGTCGAATTTCAGGAGATATGGAGCGATTTGGAGAGAATTTGAGATCATAGGATTTGCCCACACTTCGGAGTGTCGCCCACGGCTAATTTGCAGACTTATCGGCGATGGAGGATGAGTGGAAGAAGAAGGAATTTCATAGGAGCGATGAGGAGGAGAAAAGAAGGAGAAATGAGCTCAATTGCACCTCACTCAGCCGAGCCAGAGTGCTCATTCGGCCGAGTGACACATCGCACTCGCCTGAGTGGAACGGACACGCAACACAGATTTTCAGCGTTCACCCGGCTGAGCAAAGTAAAGTCACTCGGCCGAGTAGTAAAGTTCACTCGCCCGAGTGGTACAGGGAATTTGTCCAGAGAAAGGCCAGAGTAACTGGAAATTTAAGAGATCCTGAGGAGGTCCACTCGGCCGAGTGAAGAAGTCCACTCGACCGAGCCACCCCCGAAGACAGACCCTGAAAGACCCCAATGTTACTATTTTTCTGTAGGGTTTGTCACTCGGTCGAGTGACAAGGGTCACTCGGCCGAGTGACCCTCTCCGACTGCTGCTAGGATTGCGAATTCTGGGCTGCGCAGGGGTATTTTTGGCACGATTTTTTGGACGATTTTGGAGGGTATTTAAACCCTGTTTTGTACCCTAGTTAGGAGACTTTAGAACATTAATTTTTAGAATTTGTTTTAGGATTTTGACGGCTACTCTTTGGAGAAATCTCAGCTGGAATTCATTGGCGACAAGATTGGTTTGCACTTTCTTATTAAAACATGATTTTTTATGCTTTGTTTCTTTGTTGCAATGAATTGTGCCAAATTTATTATCGTTATTTCTGAGATTCTTACGATGCTTAGTGAGTAGTGCCGTCATCCTAGGGCATGGGGATGAACCCTATGGACCTTATCTCTAAATTGTGATGAATTTGTAGATTTGTTGCTAGAATTGATAAAGGTTAGGTTTTGATAGAATTACTACGAGTAGCTAGGAATTCATATCGATTGGGATTTGCAAGAGATGTGATCCAAATTGATAGGAAGGCCTAGATATTCGATTTAGATCTACAATTGGATTTCTGTAGATTTGATTTGCAAGAGATTGGACCAAAGTTAGGATTTTTAATCGTAATTCTATACCAATATTCATTTGCAAGAGACTGGGCAAATAAGAACTATCATAACCTAGATCGTAGCTCGAGTTTGCATGAGATTGTGCTCAAGATGCGATTGAACAATGATATCGTTCTTCACGCTAGCGGCTCAGGCTAGGGTTTGCACGAGAGTGTGCCCTATCCTAGGTTTGCTATAGACCGGCAATAGCGCTAGAGCGTGAGCTTGGTTCTACATTAAGTTGCGACTAGTTCACCTCTATTCAAGCTTAGCAATAATGAAATTTATGATTCACAAGGATGAGAGATGGTCCGTAGTGGGGATTTCCTATTCCTAGACGCTTTATTATATTGATATTTTCTAGATATTTGAACGATTGTGACTGCTATATCCAAAACTATTCTCTCTCTTTTCATAGCTAGGTGATTTGAATAAGATACTATCATTTGTCCTCCATGAGCTCGATACCCGCTCGCCGCTACACCGTGCGCTTGCGGTAATACTACAAGTCGCTTCCGGGTTGTATATCCGGGGTCGATCAAGTTTTTGGCGCCGTTGCTGGGGAGGCGACTGTATTTTATTTTCTTTACTTAGTTAATTCTTTTTATTTTATTATCTTTATTTTTATCCCTCTATCGTACTAACAATTCCATTGAAGCTATGTTTTTCTGTGCATGTACACGAGATCAACGGCAAATCTAGAGGATATACTATTTGATCCGGAGATCGACCGTACTGAGAGGAGTATTAGAGAGGAGAATAGACTTGATATAGAGGGAGGTTTTATGAACCGACCGGAGACACCGGAAGAATTAGCGGCACGTATGGCGAGGATTATATCTATCAGAGATAGGCTCCGGCCTAAGACTTCTTCCACCACTTCTTCCATCGCTATGCCGGAGTTGGCGGCGGATAAGAATTTTGAACTCAAGACGGGATTAGTGGTCTTAATGCAACAAGACCCATTCCATGGAAACTCCCTTGAGAATCCACATTATCACCTACAGCTATTCTTGTCCAAGTGCGCCACCTTTCAAAAGCCGGGTGTTTCCGTTGATGCTATCCGACTGCGACTCTTCATCTTCACCATCAGAGAGAAAGATCTATATTGGTTGAGGACGCAGACGGAGGGGATATTCACTACTTGGGATGAGTTGGCTAGTGCTTTTGTTGATAAATTCTACCCGCCATCTAAGACAGTGAAGATAAGGAGCGCACTCATGTCCTTCAAGCAGGGACCGTAGGAGACCCTATACGAGGAATGGAAGCGCTTCAAAGACCTTCAGCATCAGTGCCCCCATCACAGCATTGAGGCATGGGAGCTAGTTCACAGTTTCTACAATGGACTCTAACCGGGCACAAAGCAAATCATAGATGCAACCGCCAATGGAGCCATTCTCTCAAAGACGCCGGATGAAGCTACGGCCCTATTAGAGGAGATGGCCTCTAATAATCAACAGTGGGATGACGAGCGAGGGCATTCTTCTACCTCCTTGAAGCCCACAAGCATATATGAAGCCAAGGCCGTAGCAGAGCTTTCCAATAAGTTTGACTCTCTCCACAAGGTCGTGGAGATGTTGGAGAAGTATATCACAGAGTCACATAGAGCTTCCTCCACATCTACGCCATGAGGCAATATGAGCGATTGGCAAGACAATTCTCAGACTATGTTTGTAGGAGGAGAGCATGGAGAAGGTTCCTTAGAGCACGTACAATATGTTGCGGGGAATATCGGTTATTAGGCCAATCCGGCCGCAAGAAACCATCCGGGCTTTTCTTATGCAAATAATGATGGAGCACTAAACCCGCCACCACAACAACCTCAAGCTCGGCCTCCACCTCCACAACCTCAATATCAATCGAGGGGGCCGCCACAACAAAGCTACCTGCCTAGACAACAAGCGGGAACATATAGGCCGCCGGGTTATAACCAAGGTTGGAGAGCTCCAAACCCACCTCAAGCACAACAAAGAACGGATCATGACGCTTGGGTGGAGGAATTCAAGGTCGGAGACAAAGTCCTCCAATACAATTCTAGACTCCGACTCTTTCCCAGGAAGCTACGATCACGATGGTCCGTACCATTCACCATTAAGCACATACAACCAGGAGGAGCCTTTGAGTTGGAAGGAAAGGACGGTGAAGTGAATAGAATATATCTACTCAAGGGACGGCCCCATGATCTTACATACCTCCTTGATGAGGTGATTGATGAAGCAATTCCACACTCTATTGGCGCTCTCCATGATGAAGGCCTTGAAGAAGGCCAAACTTCTAGCATTGAAGAAAAGTTAGAGGATCCTTCGGATAGCTCAACGACCGATGATAAAGACGACGTTGATGATGCAAGGATAAGGGAGCTTTGCAAGCTCTCCACGGCCAAAAAATTGAAGAAAGCTCCGCCGGATAAGAGATCGGCGTCGCCGGTAAAGAAGAAGATTGGTACTAGCTCAAGCTTGGGAGACTTATCCCCCAACATCACCATGATGAGGGGACGCCGAGGAAAGCAAACGAGCACCAACAACCAAATCCAAGTGACCTTCCCGAAAAGTTTAACGGGCGTATCTCGTATGCGCCTAACATCACGCACTAAACGAAAATCATTGGGGGGTCGAGCTCATGAACTTAAACGAGCACTTGTCGGGAGGCAACCCGACGGTTTTACATTGTTTTTATTTGAGTTTTATTTTTGTTTTACATTTTTCTTAGTGTTTAAAGTCAAGCGTCTATAAAAATCGTGACAACGGGCTCTAATTTCATGACAGGAGATGGAGAACGAGAGATCATTCATATGGAGGATGACTAAGGCAAGGGAGAGCGCTCCAGGAGTGCGCTCAGGCCCCAGAAGGAGGAAGAAACTGAAAGGGAGAAGAAAAACAGAGAATAGAGCGAAAACAGAGAGCCGTTGCAGAAAACAGGAGGCCACTCGGCCGAGTGAACATGTCACTCGGCCGAGCAAAGACTCTACTCGGCCGAGTGGAGTACAGATCAGGAAAGATCCTACAGACCAACTCTCTGTTATTTTTGTGTGATTTACAGTATAATTTTCCACTCGGGCGAGTGACTTGTCACTCGGCCGAGTGAATCAGATACCCCTACACGCTCTAAAAATTGCTGGGTGGCCATGCCACTCGGCCGAGTGGAACTTGTCCATTCGGCCGAGTGAGAAAAATATACTCGGCCGAGTCGTATGTAGTGCCCTGTGGTAGCTACTGCACACGTACTAGAGGGGGGGGGGGTGAATAGTACTTAAAATAATCAAGATAGTTATTCCTAATTATTGTGCAAGAAACAAACGACAATGCGGAATTAAACAACTATCAACAAGAATTAAAACAAACGCAAACAAACAATATTACTGGGTTCGGATCCACCCAAGTCTCCCTGACTTGTTCCCGGTGATCCTACGTCCCAACCACCCGGATCCCCTCCGGATACTTGAGTTAGCAACCCTAACTCAAGATTTCCACTATGAAGTACTTGTGAAAAACCTTCACAAGTCAAATCATACAAAAGACATGTGACTCCCACAAACCGGGATCACAACCTCTCTCACAACCGAGAGACACAATTCAAATACGATTGAAATGAAATAAACTCTTACCTTACAAAATCCTATGCCTTGAGTACACTTACCAAATTAGGGCAATGATGGATTTTGAGGAAGAGGATGTCACCAAACCCTAGCTTCAAGAAGATGACCAGCAATGGAAGCCTAGGGTGGAGTATGGTGACTAGGATCAAGCTCTTGGCTTGAGAAGCTCACAATGGAGAGACTCTCTCTTGAGGAATTAGGGCTCAAGGTGTTGAGGGAGATATTATTGTGAGGGAGAGAGAGCTTTGAAATAGCTTGGGAGAGCTCTTCTCTTAGGTCTGAAATTGCTTGGAAATAGGACCTCTAACTCTTCTTCAAACGAATCAGGATTCTATTTAAAGGGGCAAGAGAAATCGAGTTTGAAAGAATCCCAACGGCTCTATTCTGAAGCAGACTAGTCGGTCAAAGAAGGATCACTGACCGACTAGTTTATCAACTAGTCGGTCGGTGATACAACGTAGACCGACTAACGGTAGAACAGCCAAGAAGTCGAAGTATAGGCAAAGACAACTAGTCGGTCTAAGAGGACTTGCCGACCGACTAGTTTCACAACTAGTCGGTCGGTGAATGATCTTTGACCGACTAACGTCGAAATAGAATAGGTTGACTTCAAGATGACTTAGTCGGTTTAAGAACAAATGCTGACCGACTAGTTTCTTAACTAGTCGGTCGGTAAACGTTCTTTGACCGACTAACTCGAAACAGTAACTCAGGCTGTACAGAGGCAAGCTCAACTAGTCGGTCTAAGAAGGATTCCTAACCGACTAGATCGTCATCTAGTCGGTCGGTGACTCTTCTTTAACCGACTAATTGATCAACCTGGAAAGAGCTGAATATAGCAAGGCATCTAGTCGGTTCATGTAGAGTTGCTGACCGACTAGATCGTCATCTAGTCGGTTGGTGACTCTTCTTGAACCAACTAACATGCACTCAAAGCCGAGGGAAGAAGCGATAGGCTTCGGAAAAGTTTCTAATGGCTTCTATGAATATCCTAGCTCTAAGATATGAGCGAAATGAAGTATAAAATGTAAGTCCTACTCAAGGCTTAACATTCTAATCTATGAAGCTAGAAGACTATAAAATAAACCTTACGAGCCGTCTTCAAAGCTTCAATCTTCATTCCTCTTGACTTCAATAAAACTCCTTGAGCTTCAACGAAGCTCCAGGCACACGATCACGCGTATTGAGAAGTCTTGAGACGTCGCTTTTGATGTACGTGGTATTTTGGCGACGATCTCCATAACTGCGCTCACAAATAAGTTAGTATACATTATTTATGTTTGCTCATCATCCAAAACCAAATCCGGAGAATCATATCACAACATTCTCCCCCTTTTTGGTGATGACAAACCAACATAAATAATAATCAATAATAATGATTCAATTGAAATTTACTTACTCCCCCTGCATTGATGACATGTTAGTTCCATATACAATAATGTTCATATGCATCAAGCATCGAGGGAAATATAAAATATGAATCCTACTATTGCACATATAGGATCTAAATCCATTTTATATCTTCACTCCCCCTGAATCTAACACATCAAATTAGATTCATGGTAAATTCCTTTGAATTATTAAATAGCACATAGTCATTATTATATCTCTCCCCCTTTGGCATTAGCAAAAAGAGTGGGAGGAGAACAACAACACAACCAATGGCTAAAAATAATGCATGGGAGTCGAAGAATAAGACCAAGGTCCAAAATAACACCAATGCAAAATATCAAATGTAAAATACCGAATAAAAGCAAAGCGTGTCAAGGAGACCAAAGTCGAAAATCGGAAACTGAAATCATCAAACCATAGGTGAAATACGAAATATGAAATCATCTAGCCATAGGTGAAACTCGAAAACCGAAATCATAAAATCATCGGCGAAAATCGGAAAACGAAATCACCAAGCCATAGGCGAAAATCGAAATACGAAATCATCAAAACTCAAATCAATTTCACTTATTGAGTTTTGGAACATACTCTCCAAAATCAATAGAATGCATGGAAAACAATTCTATGTTTCCATAGAAAGAATTCTATTAAATCCATAAAATCGTCGAACGACGAAATCAACATCAGAGACAAAAATAATCCGATGTGCATACTAAATGTTGCATGCAAGAATGTTATGCCAAAAATAGATAGAACATCATATAACAATGGCATACACAAATCTAGCATACCAAATGAAGCAAAATGATACCAATTGTAATATATTCTACCAATGGATACCAATATGAATCAAAAGTATGAACATACTTACAACATTAAGCTCCCCCTACTTTGGTGCATCACTCAAGCACCAACAACTCCAATCGAACGAAAATCCTTGCAAATCACGGAGTTGGTAGGGTTGGTATCTCATGGTGGATTTAACCTAGAGAATATCATTTTGGTATCCAAAAATCCTTTTGGATCCTATGGGTTAGGCAATAAATTTAGCTAACTAAATTCAAGGTAAATGTAACCCATACATACCACAATTGCTTTGGTACCCATAAAAATGAAATTAAACTTATGGTACCAAGCAATGAAGGGTCAAAGGAAACTAACCATTCGGAAACCAAGTCCAAGAGGAACTTGATTTCCCAACATAATCATCATTCAAAATAACATCATTAATAAAAGATTGCACATACAAATTCTTATTATGCATGCTTGTGTTCTTCGGAACCCAAATAGTGTATGTCTTGGGAGTCCTAATCCTATTGGGAACATGCATACGTTGTTGATTTCTATGTGATGCATGTTTTGGGTAAGCATATGGCATGCGATGCAATGGTGCATGACGATAATTATTCATATGAGAATGAGGATGAACATATGAATGTGGAGGAACACGTGCATGAGTGTGTCTCACATGGTGTGCACGTGCTCGTGGATGCGGAGCATAGAAATCGGCATATGTGCTAACATGTGGGGTAGGTTTGGTGTTCCTACGTGGCATGGTATACATGAAAGCATGACCCTTCTTTGGAGGTCCACCCAAAGTGGGTTTCTTTCCAAATGGGGGCGTGTTCCTAGCGGAAGCACCATTGGTAGAAGATCTACCCATGACGTGTTTACTTCCACTAGTAGAAGCATCGGAAGATGGCTTAACAAAGGTGGCGGACGATTTGGATGACTCTCCCATCTTATACCCCAAACCAATGTGATGATTGGCCGGAGGTAAATCATTTAGGATATCATCCAACTTGCCCTTACCTTTGTTGAATTCATGAATTCGGCCTAATGTGCTCTCATGCTTCTCGGTGAGAGAATGCAAAGAAGCATCCAAAGTGGACACTTGCAATGCGAGAGCACAAACACGTGATTTAAGATTTTTATTCTCAATACTCAAAGTTGAGATTTGAGACGTCAAATTCGCTATCACATGTTCATCCGAATCCTCGACATGAACATGCTCAAGTTGAGATTTGAGATTTTCAATCTCATTTCTCAACCCTTCAACAACGGTGTCGTTGTTGACAATGATAGGCTTAGGCGAGTTTTTAAGACTATCTAGTTCATTTTTAGTCTTATTAAACCTAGTAGCCAAATTAGAAAATTTATTCCAAAGTTGTTCATTGGCTACTCTAAGTTGATCATTGGTTACCTCTTCGCCTTCATCCTCGCTTCCATCCTCGCTTTCATCGGAGGAGGAGGCTTCATCACGAACCTCTGTAACGACCACTTTTCGTTGTGCGTTGTTCGTGCACGTGCTTTTGGCCGTACACGTGTTTATTTTAGACTTTATTTGATTGTGAACACTTTTGTGTGATATGCCGTTGCGAACGTCTCTGAGAGTATTAAATAGTGGCACTAATTTGGAACGACGTTTCTCGAGTCGTTTTTCCACAATTTGAACTCACTCGATGAGACGTGACGACTTTCACTTTTGACGGGAGACGTTTCTATTTTTAGTTTCGTCGTCCGACGTCGAATTTGAGATCCGTCTTCTTAGTTAGCTCACATTCGTCGCCACGATCACAACGATATTTATTTTATAATTTTTGGAGTTTATTTGACCACTTTTATAATTTTTACAAGTTTTATATTATTTTTAATAATTTATTTATAAAGTATTTTCGGCCAAATAAAATTTATTTGAGTTTTAAACGTTTTAAAGAATTTTTGAGCCAAATTCCAGCTCATTTGGACCAGGTCAAATCCTAGATTGGGTTGGAGAAGTTTAAAATCAAATTTCAAATCTTTTAGAATTCTAATCCTATTAGATTTAGCCCTAGACCAAGTCAACCCACCTATACTATATAAGCAACCCCTAGCAAGTCCTATTTTCCAAAGAAATTAGCCCTAGCCTCTTCCAAACTCATCTTGGACGTTGCGACGAATCGTCGCAACGTTGCGACGTTCAGCCCCCGTACGACCGAGGAAAATCGCCCCGTCCGCCCGCTCTGACCGGCCGTCCCGCCCGCAATCTCGCCGCTCCGCACCGCTGCCATCGACCCCCGTCCGTTCCCCCGCTTGACCGAGAGGAGCTCTCGGTCTGACCGAGGCCCCGCTCCGCACCGACCCCCGCACAGCGCCCGCATCTGTCGCCCCGCTCCGCTCCGTGCACGACCGAAGGCCCCGCCCGCTGTGACCGAGCGCCCGATCGCTGCAACGCTGCAACCCCGCACCCAAGCGCCTGACCGAGGCCTCCACCGTGTCTGACCGAGGGAAACGACCGCACCAAGGCCGTGACCGACCCCCAAACGTTGCAACAGCCGTTCCCTAGTGTCTGACCGAAGGAGATCCCCGCACCGAAGCTGTACGACCGACGGCCACTTGTCGCAACCCCGCATCCGTCGCACCGCTTGCCTCCGTGGGCCCCCCAAGTTCTCCGGAGTTATTGTGGGTTCCCCAAAGGTCCCTAGGACTACTGTGGGCCCCACTTTGGTACGTTCTCTTCGACGACTTGCCGCGTACGACGTCGTCGCACGTCGTATCCCGTCGTCGCACGTATTAGCTTTGGAATCTGGAATCGTCGCCCCGGGTTGATTGCTCTGAATTTCCAGCGAGGAATTTAATTGGAATCTGGACTTGGAGCGCGATCTTATTATTCCAACCCCCGGCGTCGCTACCCGACGCCGGTGTAGCTTTCGCGTCGTGTTGAGGTAACGTTTTGCACCCCTAGGACCCCCAACCCAATTGCATGCTAATAAAGACAAAAAAATCAGTATTTTAAAGTATTTTAAAAGTTTTAGAAATCACTAATCAAGATTAATAAAACGGATGTAGGCCGGTGGACTCGTGCACGTAGGAATCGTGACTTTGGACTCGTTGGACGGTGTTTTCTTGACGTGATAGTTACAGGCAAGTGAAACTTGCCAACTCTTGTGTAGGGCCATGTTTTTAGGCCACTTACTTGCTTTTAGCGTAAAAGAGACTAGTCAGTGAAATGATAGCTGGCTAGACGCCTACTTGATCTAGTTTGACAACGAAACTAGATCCGTCACCTAAATGATCTAGCTTGACAACGAAGCTAGATCCAACCCCTTAAAATTGTTGTTCATGCATGCTAAACTGTCACGTTTACTTTCCTTACCTGTACGCTTTACTTTAACTGCCATGTCATGTCATCCATGCATTGAATGTTGCATTCGTAGCACACGCTACATACTTGTACTTGCTTGTCCCGGGCTAGGTGCACCCCTACGCCATACTTGTTTACACACTTCCTGGCTCGTAGTCCAGAAGCGAGCATTACCGTTCGGGGGTAAGGCCCTGGCTCGACACACGTGGAGGGGTAGGGATAAACGTTCGCTTGAGCTTAGGAGTTGGCCCGCGCAGCCACTCTAGCCAAAAGACGGAATCTCTGTGCACGAGGTGCTTACTTTTCTTTTCTTGTACTTGTCTTGTGAATGTCATGCCATGCTCGTACTTTACTTTACTTTACCCTACTTGTTGCACTCATTACTTTAAACTGCCATGTCATTGCATCATGCTAGAACTGCTAGGTTGCTTTACTTTCACCACCTTTCAGTTTCACTTGCACAAGTCTTCCAGACTTGCTGACATGTGCCCCTTGCTCTTTTGGGTGTCACATGTTAGACCCTGAGCCAGAGACAGTTGCTGAGGACGAGGTGTTTGCTGACGCTGAGCCCGAGCCTACGTTCGTTGAGGAGTTCGAGAACACCGGAGACCAGTCTTAGAGACTGATTTTACTTGCTTTTGCTTTAGGTTGCTGTTAGATGTCGGTGCTTGCACCTTTTCTTTGTTTTCGTACTTTGTACTTTTGTTGGCCATGCTAGGCCTCTTTTTAGACTCTTTTATTTGTAGCCTGGTGGCTTTTCTGCGTTGTTGAGATTTATTATTATGGATATTCTGAGATGTTCTTTTTGTCTCTTTCGTTATTATTATCTTTGTTTCGTTTCGCGTTGCAAGGACCTGCAGTTTAAAGTGATTGACGCTTATCGGACTTGCGGCTTTGTAGCTTCAAGTCTGAGCGGACCTTCTCACGCTTCGCCTCCACGTTTTTGGGAAGCGGGGCGTGACAGGTTTTGTTGGTGGCCCATGCAGGTCCAGTCTTGCAATTGCGAACTAACGGAACAATGATAATAAACGGAATATCCATTAAATAAATTGCAACATCCAAGTCATTAAGCTTTGAGTCTAATTTGTTTGCTCGTTTTCCACGTCATTAGATGGCTGGACGACGACAGACCCGATCTGGCAGTGGGCCCAATCGTGCTGAGGTACCTGATAGAGAGCCCACCAATGCTGAGATCATGAGGATGATGCATCAGATGATGCAGGTACAGCAGGGCATGCTCCAGAACACTCAGAGTGCTCCTCGCCATGAGCCAGGAGCGAAGCAGTTTCGGGAGCTGGGCCCGACGTACTTCGATGGATCTGAAGGACCAATGGCTGCAGAGGAGTGGATCAGAAATACCGAGGATAATCTGAAGATGTCGAAGGTCAACCCTGCTGGATGGGTTGATCTGGCAAAGAGGCAGCTGAAGGATAATGCCCGAAACTGGTGGGATGCCGAGGAGGAGTTGTTGGTGAGCCCTATACCTTGGGCTACTTTCAAGTCTAGATTCGATGAGGAGTACTTTCCGAAGGCTGCTAGGAGGGAGATGTTGCAGCGCTTCATTGAGCTGAAGCAAGGGAGTCTGACGGTGGACCAGTACCACCAGGAATTTACTAGATTGAGCCGCTTCGCGCCAAAGATGGTAGAGGATGCTGAGGAGAAGGCTCAGAAGTTTCTGCAGGGTCTTTCTCTAGACTTGCAGAGTCTGGTGTCTACGTCGGACATGGAGTCGTATCAGAAGTTGCTGGTAGCTGCTCGGAGACAGGAGAAGATTGCAAAGCAGAAGAGAGGACTGATTTCTGGAGCTGGGAAGAGGCCTATGGAGCCGTCTAGGCCTGGGGTCAAGCCTACCCAGCCAGTGCAGTTCAAGAGGCCAGGTGGGCCTATTGTGAAGACTTGCCATTTCTGTGGCAAGACCGGGCATTTCAAGGATCAATGTAGGAAGATGTTGGGACAGTGCCTAGTTTGTGGAGATCCTACTCATGCTGTGAAGGACTGCCCGAGCTCTAAGATACCTTGGAAGGATCCTGTTGCCGCACAGCCGTTGCAACAGAGAGCACCTGCACCTGCAGGTCGTGGAGCGCCTCTTCCTCCGCAGAGGCAGGCCTTTCAGCAGGCCGTGCAGCCGAGGAGGCAGGCTTACCTGATGACGGCAGTGGAGGGCGAGACTGTGGGTGAGGTTATCGCAGGTAACTCCCGACCTAGTGGTTTCTGCCCTTAGATAGTCCTGATTTGTTAAATTATGCTTGCATATGATTGTTTGCAAATAGGGTTGACTGTTAGACTGGTAAATAGAGTCCTTGCTGGGAATCGATTTAATCGTCATAGAAGTTACCATAGTGGTCCTTATCTACCCCTGACCATATTAGAGTTCTAGAATTTCCTTTAGTCGTTCGTTTGGGTTCATCGATTATGGACCGAGCTGAGCGCATTCCATTATCACCTAGCTTCTTTAGAAAGACCAAGCGCTAAGTTCTTAAGCTTCAGTTGGGCGACCGTAGGAGTTTTCCCGTAGATCCTCCTGATTCATATCCTAAGCGTATGTATGTTTTGAATATCTGACTGTTTCCCTTGACCCGATTCATGATATCGCCTCATGACTATCGTCATCAATTTTTGAAACTCTCCGTTGCAAAATTTTGAACCTTCTGCAAGCATTTTCTCTTTGATTTTCTTTTCCCCTAGGTTTTAAATTGTTCAAATTCTAATATGTATATATACTTATACTTCATGCTCCTCGTTGATTTAAATTCTTAAAATTTTGTCGAAATTTTTGGAAAATAGTTATAATGCTTTTTCAGCCTACACTTTCGCATCTATGAAAATACATTTTTCTTTCATATACTAATTTTATTCTAAACCGTACTTGCATTCAACTTGTAATTTCCCTTCTAATTTATGCCATTCATACACCTTCCAATCACATGGGATTTCAGATTTCAGCAAGTCAATTTTATGCTCACCGTTTTCCCTATTTTAGACTTTTGAAAAAAAAAAAATATTACCATTTCATAACCACTTTCTGATTTAGACCTCACACGAATTGATTTTAAAGCTTCACTATCAATTTTGATAATTTTACGACCAAGTTATTAATATTATCTTTCCACTTCCCCTACGAGCTTTTAGGAAAATTTCGAGACTAAATAGAATTTCAATTATTTTTATAGCTGTACCAGGTTCGTTGTGCTCGTATGCTAAGGACCTTGTGTAAATCAGTTTTTTTTTCATTTTTGCAAATCCTGGTTCCCTTGAAAAGCAGCTTCAATATTGATTATTTTAAAATTTTCCATGACCTAAAAGTTTTGAAGGCATTTAACATGAGTTTAAATTCTTCCGTTACTTGATTTCCTTCTTTGACTTTCGCAAACATTATATTAAATTACTGCCGTATAATATTTTCTAAACTACGCCTTCAATATTCGTGTAGATGATTTTACTTCCTCTTTTAATGATTCTTTAAAACCAATAGACCATTTTCTCTTATTATGAATATTCGACCCAAACCTATTTTGAAACAACACGTCTTATCGATCTCCAAATATTTCTTCCAAACGAGGATTTCAACTTTTGAAGTACGACGGTTTTCAAATTCCGCATATGTTGGCTTGAATGAGCGTACCCTCCATGGTATATTAATGGTTGCTTATTGAGTGTTATATATATTCGGAGTTATTCATGATGTGTGAAGTTGTTTGTATGTTAGTAGTTATAGTTTGGTGTGTGGGTAGCTATACCATACTAAGGATGCCTGTGAGATTTAGAGTAGAAGTACTTAAGAGGCTGTAGGTAATTAGGGGATACTTATAATGGTTGAAGCAATGTGCTGGTGAAACTATATGTAGGCTAGGTGTGATAATAATAATAGGTATAAGTATACGACGTATGTGAATGTATATATACACGTGTTAGTGGTATTAACGTTTGACTATCTAGTGCATATATAAGCACTTGAAATGAATAAACCTAGTTAAATTATTATATGGCTTGATTGGGGTAGTTACTAGAGCGACTAGTTATATTAGAAAGTCCGAGGACGGACTTTATTCTAAGGTGGGGAGGATGTAACGACCACTTTTCGTTGTGCGTTGTTCGTGCACGTGCTTTTGGCCGTACACGTGTTTATTTTAGACTTTATTTGATTGTGAACACTTTTGTGTGATATGCCGTTGCGAACGTCTCTGAGAGTATTAAATAGTGGCACTAATTTGGAACGACGTTTCTCGAGTCGTTTTTCCACAATTTGAACTCACTCGATGAGACGTGACGACTTTCACTTTTGACGGGAGACGTTTCTATTTTTAGTTTCGTCGTCCGACGTCGAATTTGAGATCCGTCTTCTTAGTTAGCTCACATTCGTCGCCACGATCACAACGATATTTATTTTATAATTTTTGGAGTTTATTTGACCACTTTTATAATTTTTACAAGTTTTATATTATTTTTAATAATTTATTTATAAAGTATTTTCGGCCAAATAAAATTTATTTGAGTTTTAAACGTTTTAAAGAATTTTTGAGCCAAATTCCAGCTCATTTGGACCAGGTCAAATCCTAGATTGGGTTGGAGAAGTTTAAAATCAAATTTCAAATCTTTTAGAATTCTAATCCTATTAGATTTAGCCCTAGACCAAGTCAACCCACCTATACTATATAAGCAACCCCTAGCAAGTCCTATTTTCCAAAGAAATTAGCCCTAGCCTCTTCCAAACTCATCTTGGACGTTGCGACGAATCGTCGCAACGTTGCGACGTTCAGCCCCCGTACGACCGAGGAAAATCGCCCCGTCCGCCCGCTCTGACCGGCCGTCCCGCCCGCAATCTCGCCGCTCCGCACCGCTGCCATCGACCCCCGTCCGTTCCCCCGCTTGACCGAGAGGAGCTCTCGGTCTGACCGAGGCCCCGCTCCGCACCGACCCCCGCACAGCGCCCGCATCTGTCGCCCCGCTCCGCTCCGTGCACGACCGAAGGCCCCGCCCGCTGTGACCGAGCGCCCGATCGCTGCAACGCTGCAACCCCGCACCCAAGCGCCTGACCGAGGCCTCCACCGTGTCTGACCGAGGGAAACGACCGCACCAAGGCCGTGACCGACCCCCAAACGTTGCAACAGCCGTTCCCTAGTGTCTGACCGAAGGAGATCCCCGCACCGAAGCTGTACGACCGACGGCCACTTGTCGCAACCCCGCATCCGTCGCACCGCTTGCCTCCGTGGGCCCCCCAAGTTCTCCGGAGTTATTGTGGGTTCCCCAAAGGTCCCTAGGACTACTGTGGGCCCCACTTTGGTACGTTCTCTTCGACGACTTGCCGCGTACGACGTCGTCGCACGTCGTAGCCCGTCGTCGCACGTATTAGCTTTGGAATCTGGAATCGTCGCCCCGGGTTGATTGCTCTGAATTTCCAGCGAGGAATTTAATTGGAATCTGGACTTGGAGCGCGATCTTATTATTCCAACCCCCGGCGTCGCTACCCGACGCCGGTGTAGCTTTCGCGTCGTGTTGAGGTAACGTTTTGCACCCCTAGGACCCCCAACCCAATTGCATGCTAATAAAGACAAAAAAATCAGTATTTTAAAGTATTTTAAATGTTTTAGAAATCACTAATCAAGATTAATAAAACGGATGTAGGCCGGTGGACTCGTGCACGTAGGAATCGTGACTTTGGACTCGTTGGACGGTGTTTTCTTGACGTGATAGTTACAGGCAAGTGAAACTTGCCAACTCTTGTGTAGGGCCATGTTTTTAGGCCACTTACTTGCTTTTAGCGTAAAAGAGACTAGTCAGTGAAATGATAGCTGGCTAGATGCCTACTTGATCTAGTTTGACAACGAAACTAGATCCGTCACCTAAATGATCTAGCTTGACAACGAAGCTAGATCCAACCCCTTAAAATTGTTGTTCATGCATGCTAAACTGTCACGTTTACTTTCCTTACCTGTACGCTTTACTTTAACTGCCATGTCATGTCATCCATGCATTGAATGTTGCATTCGTAGCACACGCTACATACTTGTACTTGCTTGTCCCGGGCTAGGTGCACCCCTACGCCATACTTGTTTACACACTTCCTGGCTCGTGGTCCAGAAGCGAGCATTACCGTTCGGGGGTAAGGCCCTGGCTCAACACACGTGGAGGGGTAGGGATAAACGTTCGCTTGAGCTTAGGAGTTGGCCCGCGCAGCCACTCTAGCCAAAAGACGGAATCTCTGTGCACGAGGTGCTTACTTTTCTTGTCTTGTACTTGTCTTGTGAATGTCATGCCATGCTCGTACTTTACTTTACTTTACCCTACTTGTTGCACTCATTACTTTAAACTGCCATGTCATTGCATCATGCTAGAACTGCTAGGTTGCTTTACTTTCACCACCTTTCAGTTTCACTTGCACAAGTCTTCCAGACTTGCTGACATGTGCCCCTTGCTCTTTTGGGTGTCACATGTTAGACCCTGAGCCAGAGACAGTTGCTGAGGACGAGGTGTTTGCTGACGCTGAGCCCGAGCCTACGTTCGTTGAGGAGTTCGAGAACACCGGAGACCAGTCTTAGAGACTGATTTTACTTGCTTTTGCTTTAGGTTGCTGTTAGATGTCGGTGCTTGCACCTTTTCTTTGTTTTCGTACTTTGTACTTTTGTTGGCCATGCTAGGCCTCTTTTTAGACTCTTTTATTTGTAGCCTGGTGGCTTTTCTGCGTTGTTGAGATTTATTATTATGGATATTCTGAGATGTTCTTTTTGTCTCTTTCGTTATTATTATCTTTGTTTCGTTTCGCGTTGCAAGGACCTGCAGTTTAAAGTGATTGACGCTTATCGGACTTGCGGCTTTGTAGCTTCAAGTCTGAGCGGACCTTCTCACGCTTCGCCTCCACGTTTTTGGGAAGCGGGGCGTGACAACCTCTTTGCCCATGAAGCACGTGTGTGCTTTCTCCACTTTTTCATCGTCCGACTCACCACTTGAGGAATCGGAGTCGGTGAAAGTGCCGACAAGCCCTTTCTTGTGCTTTCTTGACTTGTCCCGCTTGGATGCCTTCCATTTCCCCTTGTGTTTGTAGAGAGGACAATCCGGCTTGATATGTCCTGGCTTATTACATTTATAACACACGGGAGTAGAAGCATTAGTCGAACTAACTTTAGATTTATTTCTAAAGTTACCTTTTCGAAAGCATAAGTAGAACTCCTTTGCCATTTCGGCAAGAGTTTCCATGTCCAATTCTTCTTCCGATTCTTCTTCCGATTCTTCATCATCGGTAGATGGAGCAGCCTTGTATGCAATCGCCTTTTTCTTAGGCTCGTCTTGCTTCAAGTACGCTTTCATCTTCTCCTTCATCTTTATCTTGCTCTCCTTGCGTACCTTGTAAGACAACAAGGTACCCATTAGTTGTACAACCGTGTACTTGTTCATATCGTTACCTTCCTCGTTGGAAATTTCCACGCGATCCTTCGTGCAAGCGAATAGTACTTAAAATAATCAAGATAGTTATTCCTAATTATTGTGCAAGAAACAAACGACAATGCGGAATTAAACAACTATCAACAAGAATTAAAACAAACGCAAACAAACAATATTACTGGGTTCGGATCCACCCAAGTCTCCCCGACTTGTTCCCGGTGATCCTACGTCCCAACCACCCGGATCCCCTCCGGATACTTGAGTTAGCAACCCTAACTCAAGATTTCCACTATGAAGTACTTGTGAAAAACCTTCACAAGTCAAATCATACAAAAGACATGTGACTCCCACAAACCGGGATCACAACCTCTCTCACAACCGAGAGACACAATTCAAATACGATTGAAATGAAATAAACTCTTACCTTACAAAATCCTATGCCTTGAGTATACTTACCAAATTAGGGCAATGATGGATTTTGAGGAAGAGGATGTCACCAAACCCTAGCTTCAAGAAGATGACCAGCAATGGAAGCCTAGGATGGAGTATGGTGACTAGGATCAAGCTCTTGGCTTGAGAAGCTCACAATGGAGAGACTCTCTCTTGAGGAATTAGGGCTCAAGGTGTTGAGGGAGATATTCTTGTGAGGGAGAGAGAGCTTTGAAATAGCTTGGGAGAGCTCTTCTCTTAGGTCTGAAATTGCTTGGAAATAGGACCTCTAACTCTTCTTCAAACGAATCAGGATTCTATTTAAAGGGGCAAGAGAAATCGAGTTTGAAAGAATCCTAACGGCTCTATTCTGAAGCAGACTAGTCGGTCAAAGAAGGATCACTGACCGACTAGTTTATCAACTAGTCGGTCGGTGATACAACGTAGACCGACTAACGGTAGAACAGCCAAGAAGTCGAAGTACAGGCAAAGACAACTAGTCGGTCTAAGAGGACTTGCCGACCGACTAGTTTCACAACTAGTCGGTCAGTGAATGATCTTTGACCGACTAACGTCGAAATAGAATAGGTTGACTTCAAGATGACTTAGTCGGTTTAAGAACAAATTAAGTTTAGGAGTTTAGTTCAAAAACTTTTCCGCTCGGTCGAGTGACTTTGTCACTCGGCAGAGTCGTACATCTTTATAAATAGGTTGTGAGTGCTGCGCGAATTTCAACACATCCAAATTTCCCAATTTCCTTCGCACTCACCCACTGCCCCTTCATTTCCCAGCGCTGAATCACCCTCCTTCGACGCCCGAGCCACTGCGCCGTCGCCGACCGACGCTCGTCGCCGGTCGCCGACACTGCCCCGCCACCGATCTTCGCCGGCGCCGCCTTCCCTGCCACCGGTCACCCCCCATTTCGCCCCAAAGCCTATTTTCTTCTCCTTTCTCCCAATTCGTATGCATATTGCACCCAAAAACCCAATTAATTTCCATATATATCTATTATCCCCCATCTCCCCCCATATTTATTGATATACATCGCTGATTTCTTTGTTTGCTTTTCAGGTTAGCTTGGGGGAGCTTTGGGGAGACTCTTGACGCACTCGGAGCTTTACAGAGGAGGCATATCTTCACACACATCCTATTTTGCTCTCGCGTCTGTCACTCCCCGCTTCCCAAACTGCGGAGGCGAAGCGTGACTAAGGCCCGCTTAGGCCGGAGCTGAGAGATCGGACCCAATAAGCGTCTGTGGTACTCCAAGACGAAGGAACAGGTCCCTGTAAGTTAGTACGGAACAATAAAAGTACTGAAAAGAAAAGCATTCATTTTATTCCAAAATTTCCATCCAGAGTACTGAGAGTCTAACAAAGCCTGAGACGACTACAACAACTGAAAAGTAACTATTGGTGCAAGCACCCAACCTAGACAGAAAATAAATGGTGCTACGCACCCAACTAACTGCAGTAGGATCTCTGAAACAGCAATGTGAGGACCTCTAACTCTGGTCCTCCTCCGGCACGTGCTCTGGATCGGCATCCTCCTGCTCTACGTCCTCTGGCAGATCCGTCTCGTCAGCGTACTCTGGCTCAACACCTGACGTATAACACCCAAAAGAAAGGAACTGTACGTCAGGTAAAGTCTACAAAAAGGGTTAGACTCTATTGCAAGTGTACCAAACTATTAAACAACGGTTTACTGGTTGATTAGCATGCTGGGGTTATAACAGAGTGACGAAAGAAAGTAAACACAGCGGGAAAGTAAAACGCATCAAGCAATACGTGTGCTACCGACTACGGGACTAACCTAACAGGTGTCAAGACAAGACGTGACAAGACGAAATGTGGCAGGACAAGGCAAGACAAGACAAGTGTGACACGAAGGGTTCACGCCTTACGGTTCGAGGGGGATCGAACCCTCTCCCCGTGTGCATGCTCAACCCTACCCCAACCCAAGTGCTCAAGACGAGACAAGTCTGTACAAGGGATCACTCACTCTATCTTGGTGAGTGCCCTATTGCCAGCAGGCTGTGAATCCGTACAAGGGATCACCCACTCACTAGTGAGTGCCCTATTGCCCGTAGGCTGTGCAAAACAAGACACGACGTGACATGACATGGATGGTTCTTCTAGGGGGTCCACACGCACACACCCACAAGATAACCCTACGGTGTCAAAATTGTTGTTAGGCTTAGACTTCGTCGTCAAGTCTGAACCGTCCAGGGACGTCCCAGACACTATCATTTTACGTCCGGTTCTCTTTGTTCACAGTTTAAAAGTTCTAACAGTCTAAGGCCTAGGCATGGCCAAAAGTGCAAGTGAATACACTTGCCTGCAGTGGCGAGTGTATCGTCCGTCCAAAGCGTTCTGTCCAAGCATCACGTCTGTGGTAGTCCGTCTGAAACAGTGTCACGGCGACGGTGTCAGGTCGCATTTTTCAATAAGTCCTATTAGGGTCTATTTCTAGATTAGCGGGACTACCCTATTCGTCAAAAGTGACGTTTTGATGTTTTTGTTCAACCTAGATCGACTTCTACCCTATGTGCATAGAAAAGTTGTCCGGTTTTCGATCTTTCTACGGTGGGCAATCATTTTACAGAAGCTGAAAGTAAATTTAGTTTGAGTTGTCAAATTTTAGTTTAGGGTTTGATTGATCTACGGTGTGGGTTCGCTACGAGTTAGGGGAACCAACCTCTCCGGGGTTTGACATAGAATGGACGCAGAGTCTGAACGACGAGATCTCCTCGTCGTCTGTGGTGTCGTGGCTACGGTTAGCGTAGCCAGAAACGTTCTGACTGTGAACGAAGATAGTGGGCAGTGAGCACGGTCGGATCGATGGTGAAACAGCGAGCAACAGAAAGTTCGATGTCCAAATGGTGAGTCAAGAATAGCACGTGCTCAGGAAGCGACGCACGAGCTGTCGGGGCCTTCGGGACGCCGGTCAGTGGAGGCAGCAAGGGCAGCGGGGTAGCGGGAGTCTTCGCCGACGACAGGCGGCACTCAGACGTCGTCGGCGGCCAGAAAATGTGCAGCAGTAGCCGTCGAGCTGCTGTTGTGGCTGCTACGACGAAAAGTGGCCGCCATTAGGGCTGCTAGCACTGCAGTCGGTGGCTAGTGGTGAAGGGGGTTCCGGCCGTGATCGGGGAGGGCCGCCGGCGCGTTGGCTGGTGATGCGGCGGGTAGAGAACACAGCAGCGGGGTCTGCTGCTGCCGCCGCCGCTGCTTGCGTGAACCACGGCATCGGCGGGTGGTTCAAGGTGTCGAGGCGGCTGTAGTTGGGTGGCCAGAGGTGACTGTCGGTGAACGGGGCTGGGGGAGCCGCCGGCGTGAGGTTGAGCGAGGGAGTCAGAGATATGAGAGAGAGAGAGAGAGAGAGATAGTGTCAGGGGTGTTATTTTGTGTTAGGTGGCGGCTGCGAAAGTAAAAGAAACCCTAAGCTTAGGCTTCAACATGAGTAGGTTTAGGTTAAGATTATAAAAGAATTTTATTTGATAAATAGATATAGGATTATCTTTTATCATGGGAAAGAGAGAGGGGGGGAGTGCACATTGGGGAAAAGGTGGGTACAAATAAAAGCAGAATAACAACCCATTGATACGCATGAGCTAATCAAGGGATTTAATCAGATCTGATTATCAATTTGAAATTCAAATTGATTTGGGGAAGATCGACGGTTTAGATTTAACCGGGGATACCTCTCGCCACTGACGTCAGAAAATTAATCCGAAAATACCGGGACGATTGTGGAGACGAGATGCACGGGACTACGGAGTCTGATCGTGTGTTACGCCTACCAAGAATTTACGTAAAATCGGGAACTGCGTTTCGAGATAAAAGGCTAAAACGTCCCTACCATTCCAAGTCGTTTTGCGAGAAAACGAAGCGTGAAATGATGTTACCAAAAATTACTATAAAATTCTACACTCCCATACGGTCACAACGGCATATCACATCGCATATACCGAAATCCAGAAAGGGCCAAATAAAATACGTGCACGATAAAGCACATGCACGAAGAAAATCCATAAGGTCGGAAAGCGACCGTTACAGCGTCGTGCTCAGGTATACTCGTTTCATTATTTAGCACTTCGCATTTTATTTTGAGTGGGCACGTCTCGCGGCACACATGCCGCCACGCCTTAGGCCACGCACTCGGGCACCCACTTCCAAGCGGAAGAGGACCGATGATCCTGGTTCCTCTTACGCTAGGGCAGACTCCCTGCCACCTAGCCCACCACCACCCACACAGCCGCCTCCTATCGATCCCATTTCCACACAGGCACCACCCACCCCCGCCGTCAAGGCGATGGGGATTACGTTCAGAGATGACGCACATCGTGCCAGATTTGAGCGTATCTCCCACCGCTCGATAGTACCCTCTAGGTTTGCACACCTAGTTGACCTAGATCGCCTAGGGGTACTCGAAGGACTTCTCACATTGTACGACAACGTGAGATGGCGTGACTTTCTGTCGGTGTCAGCGGATACTTACATCCGTCCGACACTAGAGGTCCTTAGTTCCATAGCCCAGACCCCTGGAGGATGCTCCTTCCGTTTGATGGATCGAGAGTGCAAGGTCACTCTCAACATGCTTAGAGCATTTTTCCAGTGGCCCGCCGTCCCGGACCCAGACCACGCTTACACTCCCACGCACATCCCACCCCCGTCGTTCGACACCCATGCTTTCTGGACACGGATCACGGGATCCCCACTCGCCTTTAACCCTAGTAGGGCCAAGGCATCATCTATCCTCCACCCCTGCCTCTGCATTGCACATCGCCTTATGTCGACTACTTTTCTTGCGAGGTACGAGCCCGAGAACTTGTCGACGCCAGAGCTCTATATGCTCTATGCGATGACACGCCCTAGGGTCTTAGATAGGGGTAGCGATGATATGGTCCCCACCGTCGAGATAGATATCACCAGTTGGTACATCGACCGCATCATTATTTCTGTTGGCGCTCGTACGCCTATCTGTTGCGGCGGTCTGATTACCCTCTTGGCTCTTATGACCTGCGTTGACCTTCCTGATGACCTGTGTCGACCTTCGGGCCCCACTACACTCTCTATAGATGTTATGGCCCGGATGAGGATGCTTCGTCCTAATGGTCGTCAGCACAGGGTCTGGCTGCACGCTCCCTTTGGTGCTGATTACATGGTTCCTCCGAGCCCTGCTCGGACACATATTGGACCGGCCGGCAGAGACTGGATTCCAACGATGGATCTCCTTATCCATGCCGCCTACGTGCTCGAGCCAGAGGATGCTGAGCAAGAGCCCCTTGTTCCACCTGTCGACCCCGTGATCCCTCAGCCCGCACCTGATCTTCTTGCACCTCCCGACACGTCTGTTGGTGTCGGGAGCACTTTTGCTGAGCCGTCCACCACCACCACTGTGCCTATTCCCGCTGATTCCATCACCACTCTGACTCCCGAGCGTCCCCCCACCATAGTTGAGAGCGGAGCGCCCTCTTTTACCTCTGCCGTGGAGACCCTCTCCCGATTATTGTTCTCGACTCCTGGGGAGTCATCTTTTGTGCACTTCACGGCCTTCCCAACCGTCGAATTTTCGGTCTCCACTGCCGTCGTATTTTCCGAGAGTGTCGTGACATCAGTCCCCACGTATGCATCACTGACCTCTCTGGACGCCGAGTCGTTTGTCACCACTTCTGCTGCTGCTCCTTCCACTTCGACCCCTCCTGCGTCCCAGCCTCGCCCTGAGGCTTGGCATCACTTAGCGAGCACAGCACCACTCCCACACCCCACTGCTGCACCTATTCACTACGCTAGCCGTGTGAGACAGCCCATATTCGTCCCTCTGATCCACCTCCCCCCGACACACTAGTTCAGAGCATTCGTGCTCTTGAGGGGGTAGTTAGTGGACTTAGAGGAGATTTTAGGGCTCTCTCTGCTACCATTAGTGCCGTGCAGACCCGGGTCGCCATTCTTCCCAGTATTCAGGCTTGCCTGAATCAGATTCTTGCGTATCTGCCACCACCACCCACCCCTACCCAGCAGCCTCCACATCCACCTCCACCACCACCTCTGCCATAGGACGGTGCTGGTGCACCACCACCAGCCTAGGCACACACTTGATGCCTTCGATATTTCTGCTGTTATGTTGCACGTTTGAAGCCTGCTAATTTTTTTTGCACCCCTCCTCCACACAGTATTTTGGTCACTTTTTGGTCCGATCTGTATATATCTTTTTGGGAGAGAGGGAGTATTTTTTGGGGACACTCATATTCTGCACCATTTTGATCTCTGCATGCATCACCTGCATTATCATATCATTTTCTATTTCCTTTTCTTTTATTTTCATCATGCATGCATCCTCACCCACCCCACCCATATCACGTCTCGCAGTGTGCCACACTTTGCACATTGAGGACACTGTACACTTTAGCTTGGGGAGTGAGTTCTCACACTTTTTACTTTTTGTCGCCTTTTATTCTTATTTTCTCACATTTCTTCATTTTTACACTTATTTTCACCCACTTTTTCATTTTTTATCATGCATCACGTTTTCTTACCTTTTTGAGTGTGCTGCACTGCATATATAGTTTTCATTTTCTTTTATCCTTATTTCTTTCATCTTTTTTCTAGAGATGAATTTTCTGTGATGATGATGACGTGGTGATTAGCTTATCTCTATATGCATACTATTTTGTCATGCCATAGTTTTTATTTCAGATATCATATGCTATGTCTTGTTATGCATTTGAGATAGTAACCCACTCTTTTCTGTATGAATATGGATGAAATTCTTTTATTAGCTGAAGTCTGATGATTCATATGTATACTTTTCGTAGAAAACACACCAAGCTTCACGCATTGTTTGCCTATACCTGGAGTACTGCTTTGCTTTCTTATATCACTTCTTATTGCATGAAATTGTACGCTTCACTTTCAGGTTGATTGAATGTGTGTTAGGTTGATATAACTGGATTAGTTTACTTTTTGAGATTAAACTGAGTAGATGACATTACTCTGCTGAAAGTTGTCGTGCACGTCTTATAGACTGAACCGAGAGTTACATATATTTCTTTCTCCACATATCTTGAGCAGTATTTCTCTACTTATATTCATTGGTGAATCTCCCTTTAGCGGATCATATATTGGCATCCCCCCCCGCTTTATGAACTCCATGCTCCAATACCCCCAAAATCAGAAAGAAAAAATACATGTATATCTTTCTATCTTTTAATTTGGGATCTCGTTGTATATATGTTATGTAAAAAAATAGAAAAAAAAAGAGAAGAGAAAAAGAAAAGAAAATAGAAAAGAAGCTTATACATGATCACATTTCATCATCTTTCTCTCTTCCTTCCTTTTTTGTTTTTATTCTTTTGGAGCTACAAAAAAATGGGTAATGTACTTATTGATTTATCTAATGCCACCACGCTTATAGATAAGCTTAGGGGAGAGGATCCAATGATGTGTGTGAGAGTGGCTACTTGACTGTGCATGACAACCTAAGCTAGGTAATTTTCTATACTCGGTGAGATTGCTAAAAGTTATACGAAATCCAGGAATTGACACCTAGCATGCATTTCATGAAAACCATACCTTTCTATTCTTATTACTTCATATTGTGTGATACTTCTTATACTCGAGGTAGAAAGCATTCAATTGAAAAATGTGTGATCTATGATTATGTATACCGCTTTAGATGCTTCAGACGATGTTAATTCTAGAATGATTCCGTATTTCATGCTATTTTGATATTCTTGGGTTTTCTATTTTGAATGCATCCTTATACTATGATATCGAGATGAAAATCTTTGGCATGTGTTTTATATTTGCCGTGTGCTATTTGAGTAAGTAAACCCATGTCCTGAGAAAAATGATCTAGCGCCTTCCTCTTAGTTTTCTTATCTTTCTTCTTTTTCCTTTTTCTTCTTTTCCATTATTTTACCCATCGGGTTCGCCTTCTACTCATCTTCCTCGAGGACGAGTAAGAGGTAAGCTTGGGTGATTTTGATCACTCTATATTTTACACCTTTTTTCTGCATGTTTTCCATGTCGTTTTGATCGCACATATTGCGTTTTTCATGATTATTCGACGATATTGCGATGCTTTTCACTATTTCTTGTTATTTGTCAAATTTCAGGAGATATGGAGGGATTTGGAGCGAATTTGAGATCAAAGGATTTGCACGCACTTCAGAGTGTCGCCCACGGCTCATTTGCAGACTTATCGGTGATGGAGGATGAGTGGAAGAAAAAGGAATTTCATAGGAGCGACGATGAGGAGAAAAGAAGGAGAAATGAGCTCAATTGCACCTCACTCAGCCGAGCCAGAATGCTCATTCGGCCGAGTGACACATCGCACTCGCCCGAGTGGAACAGACACGCAACGTAGATTTTCAGCGTTCACTCGGCCGAGCAAAGTAAAGTCACTCGGCCGAGTAGGAAAGTTCACTCGCACGAGTGGTACATAGAATTCGTCCAGAGAAAGGCCAGAGTTACTGGAAATTTCAGAGATCCTGAGGAGACCCACTCGGCCGAGCATCATTGCTCACTCGGCCGAGTGAAGAAGTCCACTCGGACGAGCCACCCCCGAAGACAGACCCTGAAAGACCCCAATGTTACTGTTTTTCTGCAGGGTTTGTCACTCGGCCGAGTGACAAGGGTCACTCGACCGAGTGACCCTCTCCGACTGCTGCTAGGATTGCGAATTCTGGGCTGCGCAGGGGCATTTTTGGCACGATTTTTTGGACGATTTTGGAGGGTATTTAAACCCTGTTTTGTACCCTAGTTAGGAGACTTTAGAACATTAATTTTTAGACTTTGTTTTAGGATTTTGACAGCTACTCTTTGGAGAAATCTCAGCTGGAATTCATTGGCGACAAGATTGGTTTGCACTTTCTTATTAAAAACATGATTTTTATGCTTTGTTTCTTTGTTGCAATGAATTGTGCCAAGTTTATTATCGTTATTTCTGAGATTCTTACGATGCTTAGTGAGTAGTGCCGTCGTCCAGGGCATGGGGATGAACCCTATGGACCATATCTCTAAATTGTGATGAATTTGTAGATTTGTTGCTAGAATTGATAAAGGTTAGGTTTTGATCGAATTACTACGAGTAGCTAGGAATTCATATCGATTGGGATTTGCAAGAGATGGGATCCAAATTGATAGGAAGGCCTAGATATTCGATTTAGATCTACAATTGGATTTCTCTAGATTTGGTTTGCAAGAGATTGGACCAAAGCTAGGATTTTTAATCGTAATTCTATACCAATATTCATTTGCAAGGGATTGGGCGAATAATAACTATTATAACCTAGATCGTAGCTCGAGTTTGCACAAGAGTGGGCTCGAGATGCGATTGAACAATGATGTCGGTCTTCACGCTAGTGGCTCAGGCCAGTGTTTGCACGAGAGTGGGCCCTACCCTAGGTTTGCTATTGACCGACAATAGCGAGAGAGCGTGAGCTTGGTTCTACATTAAGTTGTGACTAGTTCACCTTTATTCAAGCTTAGCAACAATGAAATTTATGATTCACAAGGATGAGAGATGGTCCGTAGTGGGGATTTCCTATCCCTAGATGCTTTATTATATTGATATTTTCTAGATATTTGAACGATTGTGACTGATATATCCAAAACTATTCTCTCTCTTTTCATAGTTAGGTGATTTGAATAAGATACTATCATTTGTCCTCCCTGAGTTCGATACCCGCTCGCAGCTACACCGTGCGCTTGCGGTAAGACTACAAGTCGCTTCCGGGTTGTATATCCGGGTCGATCAAAAACCACGAGTCCCGTTTTAAGCTCGAAGTTCTTGTCCGCCGCCAACTCCGGCATCACAATTGACGAGGTAGTAGAAGTAGTCTTAGGCCGTAGCTTATCTCGGATAGAGACAAGCCTAGACATGCATGCCGCTAACTCCTTTGGTGTCTCCGGAGCGGTCATATGATCTTCCTATATAAAAAGTATCCTCTCGGCCCTAAGCCTCCATGTCGTACGCTCGATCTCGGGATTTGATAATATGTCTTCTTGATGTTCCTTTGATCTCGTGTACATGCACAAAAAAAAGAGAGTCTAGCACGATAGAGGAATAAAAAGGTAAAAATAATAAAAATAAAAAGAAATAACTAGGTAAAAAAATAAAATACCGTCGCCTCCCCGGCAACGGGGCCAAAACTTGATCGTGTTGGGATATACATCCGAAAAATAACTGTAGTTTTATCACAAGCACACGGCATAGTGGCGAGCGGGTATCGAACACAGGGAGTACAATTGACAGTATCCTACTTTGATCACCTAGCTATCGATGGAATAAGAATAGTTTTGATGGTAATGTCACAATCGTTCAAATAACAAATAGATATCAATCTAATAAAAGCGTCCAGGGATAGGAAATCCCCACTACGGACCGTCTCTTATCCTTGTGAATCATGAATATCAATGTTGCAAAGCTTGAATGTAGGTGAACTAGTCGCAGGTTAATATAGAACCAAGCTCATGCTCTCGCGCTATTTCCAGTCTATAGCAACCTAGATTAGGGCCCACTCTCGTGCAAACCTTAGCCTAAGCCACTAGCGTGAAGATCGACATCATCGTCCAATCGCAACTCGAGCCCACTCTCGTGTAAACTCGGGCTACGACCTATATTATGATAGTTCGTATTCGTCCAATCTCTTGCAAACGAATATTAGTATAGATTTATAATAAAAATCCTAGCTTTGGTCCAATCTCTTGCAAACCAAATCTAGAGAATTTTGATTATAAAACTAAATCGAATATCTAAGCCTTCCCATCAATTGGGATCCAATCTCTTGCAAATCATAATCAATGGAAATTCCTAGCTACTCGTAATAAATCAATCACAACCTAACCTTTCTTCAATCCTAACAACAATTCTATTCATTCATCACAATTCAAAGATCGGGTCCATAGGGTTCATCCCCAGGCCCTAGAATGACGAAACTACTCACAAATCATCATGGAAATCTCAGAAATAACAAATAGAATCATAGCACAATTCATTGTAGAGAAGAGACAATTCATAAAAATAAGAGTTTTAGCAAGAAAGAACAAACCAAAATTGTCGCCTATGATCTCCAGCTGAGATTTACAAAAGGAATAGCCGTAAAAAAATAATAGAATTCTCTCTTAGAACCTAGGATAAAACTAGGTTTAAATACAAGCCAAATTCGTCCAAAAAATCCTGACAGAATTGCCCCTGCGTAGCCCAGAAATCCCAATCTGCGTAACAGTTGGATTGTGTCACTCGGTCGAGTGACAGACCCAATAAAAGACAGAGAGTTTGGGAGATTTGGGGGTCTGTCGTTCTGGATGACTCGGCCGAGTGGGCTTCTTCACTCGATCGAGTGAGCAATCTTACTCGACCGATTGGGCTTCTTCAGAGTTTCCAGTAACTTGGCCGCTTCTCGGGATGAAATCCCTGTAGCACTCAGGCGAGTGAACTTTATCACTCGGCCGAGTGAACTTCCTTGCTCGACCGAGTGAACGCTGAAAATTTGCTGTGCGTATCCATTTCACTCGACCGAGTACAGCTCTTCACTCGGTCGAGTGAAACATCTACTCGCCCGAGTGAGCTGTATCTGGGCTCTTTTCTTCTCCTCCTCGCCTCTCGTCGATTCTCTCGAATTCTTTCCTCTTCTACTCATCCTCTAGCGCTGCTAACTCCTCAAATGAGCTGTGTGTGATGCTCCGATGTGCGTGAAAATCCTTTGATCTCATTTTCGCTCAAGATCGCTCCATATCTCTTGAAATATGATAAAAACAAGAAATAGTGAAAAGTAACGCAATATCGTCGAATTATCATGGAAAATGCAATATGGGCGATCAAAATTACATGTAAACATGCAGATAAAAGGTGTAAAATAAGGAGCGATCACCCACCCATATCATTTTTTCTCCTTGTGCCACCCTTAGCACATTGAGGACACTTGTAGTTTAGCTTGGGGGAGTGAGTGTCTCACGCATTTTTCATTTTCTACATTTTTATTTTTATTTTTTTCCACCTTTCTTTATTTTACACTTGTTTTCACCCACCTTTTCATTTTATTTTTCAAGCATCACGTTTTCTTATTTTTGTGTGTGCTGCATATGTTTAGTAGTTCTTATTTTTCTTTTATCCTTATTTCCTTTATCCTTTTTGCTAGAGATGAATTTTCTGTGATGACGACGATGTGAAATTAGCTTACCTCTATATGCATATCATCTTGTCATGCCATCGTTTTTATTTCAGATATCATATGCCATGCTTGCTATGCATTCGAGATAGTAACCTGCACCTCATATATGAATGTGAATGAAATTCTACTATTAGATGAGTCTGATGATTTATATTGTATATTTTTCATAGAAAACACACCAAGCTTCATGCATTGATTGCCTATATTTGGAGTAGTGCTTTGTTGTCTGCCATCACTTCTTATTGCATGAAAATTGTACGCTTCACTTTCAGGTTGATTGAATGTATGCTATGTTGATATAACTGGATTAGTTTACTTTCTAAAATCAAACTGAGTAGATTGCATTACTCTGCTGAAAGTTGTCGTGCACATTCTATAGAGTGAACTGAGCGTTGCATACTTTTTTTCTCCACATATCTTGAGCATTATTGCTATACTTAAAATCATTGGTGAATCTCCCTTTAGCGAATCTTATATTGGCATATCCCCCTTGCTATAAAAGTCCATGCTCCAACACCCCAAAATCAAAAAGAAAAAATACATGTATATCTCTCTATGTTTTGATTTGGGATCCTTATTGTATATATTGATTGAAAAAAAAGAAAGAAAAAAAAGAAAAAAAGAGAAAAAAAGAGAAAAGAAGTTCATACACGATCCCATTTCATTTCTTTCTCTCTTTCTTCCATCTTTTCTTTTTATTTTTATGGAGCTTCAAAAATGGGGAAAGTCTTATTGTTTTATCTGATGCCACCACGCTTATAGATAAGCTTGGAGGAGATGATCCAATGATGTGTGAGAGAGTGACTACTTTTCTGTGCATGACAACCTAAGCTAGGTAATTTTCTATACTCAGGGAGATTACTAGAAGTATAACGAAACCCAGGAATTAAGATTTGGAATGCATTTCATGAAAACCACTCCTTTCTATTCTTATTGCTTCATATTGTGTGATACCTCTTATACTCCAAATAGAAAGCGATCAATTGAAAAGTGTGTGGTCTATGATTATGTATATTACTTTAGATGCTTCAGACGATGCTAATTTTAGAATGATTTCATATTTCATACTGTTTTGATATTCTTGGGTTTCTATATTGAATGCACCCTTATATGATCATGATATCGAGATAAAAATCTTTGGCATGTCTTTATTCGCCATGTGCTATTTGAGTAAGCAAGTCCATGTCCTGAGAAAATGATCTAGCATTTCCCTCTTCGTTTTCTTTTCTATCTTCTTTTTCCTTTTTCCTTATTTTTACCCGCCGGGTTCGCTTTTTACTCATCTTCCTCGAGGACGAATAAGAAGTAAGCTTGGGGGATTTTGATCGCTCCTTATTTTACACCTTTTTCTGCATGTTTTCATGTCATTTCGATCGCCCATATTGCGTTTTTCACGATTATTCGACGATATCACGTTTCTTTTCACTATTTCTTGTTTTTGTCGTATTTCAGGAGATATGGAGCGATCTGGAGCGAAAATGAGATCAAGAGATTTTCACGCACACCGGAGCGTCGCCCACAGCTTATTTGAGGAGTTAGCAGTGTTAGAGGATGAGCAGAAGAGGAAGGAATTCGATAGAATCGACGAGAAGGCGAGAAGGAGAAGAAAAGAGCCCAGAAGTAGCTCACTCGGCCGAACAGAAAGTTCACTCGGCTGAGTGAAGGACTGCACTCGACCGAGTGAAACGGATACATACTACCAATTTTCAACGTTCACTCGGCCAAGCAAGAAAGTTCACTCGGCCGAGTGAGAAAGCTCACTCGCCCGAGTACGACAGGGATTTTCTTCCGCGAAGCAGCCAACTTACTAGAAATTTGAGAAGACCCACTCGACCGAGTAAGATTGCTCACTCGGTCGAGTGAAGAAGACAACTCGCCCGAGTCAGACAGAGCGACAGACCCCCAATTTTCCTTGATTCTCTGTTTTATTATTAGATCTGTCACTCGGCCGAGTGACATGGGTCAATCGGCGCGTGACACTGTCCGACTGCTACGCGAATTAGGTTTTTTGGCTGCACCAGGGGCAATTCTGTCAGGATTTTCTGGATGAATTTGACTTGTATTTAAACCTAGTTTTATCCCTAGTTTTAGGAGAGACTTGAATATTATTTTGACGGCTATTCTTATTGAAAATCTCAGCTAGAGATCAAAGACGCGCAATTTGATTTATTCTTTCTTATTAAAATTCTTGCTTTTATGAATTGTTCTCTCTTAGCTATGAATTGTTCTTTGATCTATTGATTTATTTCTGAGATTTCTATGATGAATTGTGAGTAGTTTCGTCGTTCTAGGGCATGGGGATGAACCCTATGTATCCGATCTTTGAATTGTGATGAATGAATTGAATTGTTGCTAGGATTGAAGAAAGGTTAGGTTGTGATTGATTTACTATGAGTAGCTAGGAATTTCCATCGATAGGGGTTTGCAAGAGATTGGATTCTATTTGATAGGAAGGTCTAGATATTCGATTTAGGTTTATAATTGAGATTCTCTAGATTTGGTTTGCAAGAGATTGGACCAAAGCTAGGATTTTTATTATAAATCTATACTAATATTCGTTTGCAAGAGATTGGACGAATACGAACTATCGTAACCTAGATCATAGCTCGAGTTTGCACGAGAGTGGGCTCAAGTTGCGATTGGACGATGATGTCGATCTTCACGCTAGTGGCTTAGGTTAGGGTTTGCACGAGAGTGGGCTCTAATCTAGGTTGCTATAGACCGGTAATAGGGCAAGAGCGTGAGCTTGGTTCTACATTCAGTTGCGACTAGTTCACCTCAATTCAAGCCTTGCAACATTGAGATTCATGATCTACAAGGATAAGTGACGATCCGTAGTGGGGATTTCCTATCCCTGGATGCTTTATTATATTGAATTCTATTTGCTATTTGAATGATTATGACACTATTATCAAATCCATCCCATTATTCCATCAATATCTAGGTGATCAAAATAGAGCACTGTCAATTGTCCTCCCTAAATTCGATACCCACCGCCACTACACCGTGCACTTGCGGTAAGACTACAGTCATTTTTCGGGTGTATATCCAGTCGCGATCAGCTGTCTGGCTGCAAAATGGATAGTGGCGCTCTTGTCAGGTTGTCAGGCAGCGAAGCGGCCAGGTGTGCTTTTGTCAGACTTGTTTGTAGTGAAACTGGCAGTGATATTTGTGGCGGGTCGCGTCCCTCCTTGGACGGGCTGCTTCTGGGTAGAGAGGTAGGCAAACTGCCTCTGGGGCAAGCTACCTCTGGGGCGAGCTAGCGTAGAACATATGCGATCAGCCGGAGGGCTCTTCTCTTTGGTTCGGTTGACAAGTTTGCCACTCTGTCGGTGCAGGCTGCTCTGAGCCTCGACGAGCTTCTTGGCCAAGCTAGTTCTCATTCGGGGGATTCGAAGAACCATTTACTTGGGCTTCGCAAATACCAGCCGTGATCGACTAAGCCGATCTTAAAGTCGTAATAATTGCCCCCGTCATTTCAGTTCGAAATGGGAAGTCCAGCTCGGCTCGGATGATGCGCTCCGCTCTGTTTGGCTGATAGCTAAGGCATTAAATATGAGATGACTGCTGAATCTAGGAGGTTGACGTGCGTTTATATTTTATATATTCACGCACGTCTTCTTTGTGCTTTTCCGCTGTTTTCCGTCGTTCCAAACACATTTTCTTGTGATTTTTAGTTTTCTTTCACTTCTTTGTGTTTCTGTATAAATGTAGGAGATTTCTAGCGTTGGGGATATATAAAGAAGATATCATGAGTCCCCGGAGCAATGGGAGGAGTCACGAGCGATACAGAGGGCCAAACGACGAAGAAATCCATATTTCAGCCCTCAACCGATCGGGTGGACAGAGCCACCCGATCAGTTGATGCACGCGTATCTGACCAGGACAGGAGCTGAAGTGAAGAGCAGATCACCTAATCGGTTCAGTGATCGGGTGAGATCGATAGAGCACTCTGTCTTTTTGAGCTTAATTCCAACCGATCGGGTGACATCTCACCCGATCGGTTCATCTGTAGCCGAGAATCGCAAATATCGACCCGGTGACGTCAATCGATCAGGACAGAGACCGGTTGATGTATCTCTGAAGCTGAAGCCCAGTCAAATGGTTGCCTCAACTGATCGGTTCATCTCCCTGGGAAATTTTGGGGAAGAACTCACCCGACCGGTTGACATTTCAACCGATCGGGTGGCCTTTTCTTCCCCTTTCGCACACTGCTGCTCATTCATTGAAGATCTGATATCATTCCAGAAGGATTTTGGGTGATCTATTATTTTTATATGTCGGCATCGTCGTTAGCTTTCCAACGATAGGTCGCATGCCCAAATCCGATTTTTCTACATTTTTCTGGAATTTTCTGAGCGCAGTTGTGTGCTGAAATTGAGTGATGTCTGGATTTTCATTTCACCCGATCGGTTGGGTGTCCGGGTGGCTGATCGGGTGAGCCAAATTTCAGCAGTTTAGTATCTGTTTATTTCCACCCGATCGGGTGGGCCTGTTTTTGTAGGATCCTGTCAAAACAGTGTTAGGATCGATAAATAAAGTTGAGACTTACGTTTGCATATGCGGCACTGTAGTCTCGGAACTTTGCCTTCGGATTCGCCACGACGGATCGAGTCTTCTCACGAACGGAGTAAGGCTACTAAATCCACAATCTAAATCTCTACTTTTAGATTAAGAACTTGGATAAAGAGAGAGGAAGGATTTCGGCAGAGCTTAGCTAGAATGAAATGCATGCAAGAATGCCATGCAAAAGTGTAAGGAAATGGCTTACCCTTGGGTCTTATTTATAGCCCCCAAGGTAGTTATTTTAGGAGTAATTGTTCCTTTGGAACAATTTAACTAAGGTGTACCATGATACATGGCACATTATAAGCTTAAGTTGTACCATATGCATGGTACAACATAAGCTTAACATATTACCCCTTTATTAGCCATATGTCGCATGCACTTATGCATATATAATGCGACTTTCCCATCAATCTAGAGATCCTCTCCGCAAGGGAACATATTCCCTTTGCACACGACTTCGTGTACGCGACGTTCGAGGTCTGTGTTCCCTCGTACATCCCCTACAAGGGTGTACTAACGTCTTCCATATCCAACATCTCCCACTCACACTTGAGGGGATTGTAAGAGAACGTCTTTCTCTTAGTTCTTTCATCTATCTTACCGAGAAATAGACCGTGCGACCGTCATGCGCGTAGAGTCTGTTGTTGTGCACTTGTTAGAGATACACAACGACCTCGAAGGTGTAAAGTTGAGTAGTTCAACGCATGCTTTACCCTAGATTATTTCTTCACATTTCTTATACTTTATATTCAACAATTGAATCCCATCTGGATTACAATTGGCTGGCCAGCTTTGAATCATTTAAAGTCCAAATGTGAATATGAAATCAATCTTCCTCTTCTTGCGAACCTTCTGATCTTGACTTGATTCGCTTTTCTAACGTGCCCCGCCGAGCCGAATTATCATAGCCCATTAGTAACACGCTAAGATAGCGATCATCTCGTCAAATCTAAAGGAACCAATTGGAGTCCTTGAGGGTAAGAGTTAAGACCCGTATGGCCTTTGAGTCTCACATAATAGCAAACACTATTGCTACTAACTCAGTGGTCGAAATGCATACGTGGTATGAACACGTATTACAACATCACTCCTTTCCCAGGGAGAGAATGTCTTAATGATGTTGTACGGATGAAAGATCAGACACCACAGTGCCTATCTTTTAAGTCCCCTTACTACTCATGAAATATTCCGGACTCTCATCCTGCATAAGACAGATAGGATTTAAAAAATCCTATGAGATCTCTTTCAAATATCCTTGTGATACAGATCTCAGATCTTTTGTAAGCATCCATATAATGCAGATCTTTCATTCGACTATCTTGTTTAAGTCACGACTCTAAATCATTTGTCTAATGATTTTGACTTTAAACTAGTCTCATCTCTATCTTATCCTTCTGATAAGATAAGGCGGTTGCTCATGTGAGAGAGCCAACCTTAATCTGTCCGACATACACACAATAAAATAGCTGAGACTTAAACACAAATGTATATAAAATCATTTGTAAGAAACTTGTATGCAAATTAAACTTTGATCTTCTATAGACATGGGAAATATTACATGATACAGCTCAGCACCTACGCATTCCCATAGATGATAAGTGTTTGAAGAACACATCTCTGGGGATCGCCTTAGTAAGGGGATCCGCTATCATCTCATGCGTGGATATGTATCTTATGTCTACTTCCTTCCGTTTGTCATAGTCCTTTGCAAACTTGAATCGAATATCAATGTGTTTGGTCTTACAATGAAATTTAGGATCTTTGACATAGGCAATCGAAGCTTGACTATCACTGTATATATGAACAGTGCTCGAGTCAGTGGCATCCGTTAGCATGTATAAGAATTTCCTAAGCCAAACAGCTTCTTGGACCGCCATGCTGAATGCTACAAATTCGGCTTCCATGGTTGATAGGGCGATGCAGGTTTGCTTCTTGCTGCTCCAGGATATTGCACCATTCCCGAGCAAGTAAACAAAGCCTGAGGTAGATCTTCGCTCGTCGAGATCACCCGCCCAATCAGCATCGGTATAGCCTTCGAGTCTCAAGGTATTGCCTTGATAGCATAACACATAGTCCGCAGTCCCTTTGAGGTATCTTAATATCCTCTTCACCGCTTTCCAGTGTGCATGTCCTGGGTTGGAATGGTAACGGCTTACCATACCAACAGCATAGCAAATGTCCGGTCTGGTACACATCATGGCGTACATCAGAGTCCCGACAGCACTGGAGTATGGAACCTTTTCCATAGCTTTCTTTTCTTTTGGATCTTTGGGACACATTTCCAAACATAGACCCTCGCCTTTGCTTATTGGAGTATCAATTGGCTTGCAGTCCTGCATATTAAACCGTTCTAAAACTTTTTTTATATATGTCTCTTGAGAGAGAGAAAGAAGTTTCTTGGAACGATTCCTTGAGATCTTAACCCCAAGGATATATGCAGCTTCACCCATGTCTTTCATCTCAAAGACGGATGAAAGCCAAGCTTTGATATCCATGATAAGACGCTTATCATTTCCGGCTATAAGTATGTCATATACATAAAGAGACATAATTACATACTTGTTTTTAATCCTCTTAATATATACGCAGTTGTCTTTGTCGAGCATGGAGAAACCATACGACAAACGACTTCTTGAAAGCGCATATACCACTGCCTTGAGGATTATTTAAGACCATATATGGATTTACGAAGTTTACAAACCTTATGTTTGTTTTCTTCTTGTACGAACCCGTTTGGTTGTTCCATGTAGATCTCCTCATCTAGTTCTCCGTTAAGAAAAGCAGTCTTTACATCAATCTGATGTAACTCGAGGTCCAAACAAGCCACCATTGCCAGAATTAAGCGAATGGAGGTAAAACGCACGACAGGAGAGAAAGTCTCTTCGTAGTCTATTCCTTCCTGTTGCGTGAAACCTTTCGCAACAAGGCGAGCTTTATATTTCTCGATGGAGCCATCAGCCTTATGCTTGATTTTGAGAACCCACTTGTTCCCAATGGCTCTACGTCCCTTAGGTAAATCAACCAAGTCCCAGACTTGGTTTGTTTTCATGGATTGAAGTTATTCTTCCATTGCCGCTATCCATTTATCTTTAGCAGGGCATGTGACGGCCTGTTTGAAATTTGCAGGTTCGTCATCATCTTGTAGTAATGTCATGAATGTTTGAGGAAATTCATCCTCAAATCTCAGAGGTGTTAGCCTCGTTCGATTACTACGTCTTGCTTGAGTTTGATCACTCCCACTTGGAATGACATCACTCCCACTTGGAATAATATCACTCCCACTTGGAATAGGATTGGTATCGTTCGTATCATCCGTTGGTGAAGTTTGAAACGTATTTTCTTCTTCACCAAGAATTCTCCCACTCGAACGTTCCGATCCTTCTTGATCCCAAGTCTCAAACAAGGATAAGTATTGCCTTATCTCACCCTGTCTTGGAAACTCGTTTTCCAAGAAGACAACATCCCTCGATTCGAATTCTATTAGACCCCCATTGTCCTCTTGACCGACGAAAACATATCCTTTGGAGTTTTCAGCGTATCGGATGAAGATACACTTCCTCCCACGTGGCCCAAGTTTGACATAGTTGTGAGAGGATAAATGTGCGTATGAGGCACAACCCCAAGTTTTTGAAATGCTTAAGTCTGGAGTTCTATTGTTCCACAACTCAGAAGGAGTAGAACTTACCGACTTCGAGGGTACACGGTTTAAGATGAATGCTGCCGTCAATAATGCATCACCCCAAAAGGTGATGGGCAAATTTGCCTGAGACATCATTGATCGGACCATTTCCATCAATGTCCTATTTCTTCTTTCCGCAACACCGTTTTGTTGCGGAGTATAAGGCATAGTTATTTGATGAACTATGCCTTTTTCATCACAGAGTTCCTTAAAACTCGTTGATTAATATTCTCCGCCCCGATCGGTTCGCAAGACCTTTATCTTGCGATCTAGTTGATTTTCCACTAAACTCATATAGTTTTTGAAGCAAGATAAAGCTTCATATTTGTGGGAAATCAAATAAATATGACCGAAACGGGTGAAGTCATCAATGAATGTGATGAAATAGGACTTCCCGCGTCTTGTCTTAACACTCATTGGACCGCAAATGTCCGAATGGATAAGCTGTAATGAAACTTCGGCCCTTGTGCCAGTTCCAAACGGCTTGCGACAAGTTTTCCCTACAAGACAATGTTCGCACGTTGACATTTCAACTTTTGAAACATTTAGATAGCAAGCCACTTTTGGCAAGTTTATCCATTCTAGTTGGTCCAATATGACCAAGTCTTGCATGCCAACAAATGATCTCAGATTCAGAGTAGAAGCATTTGTCAAATGGAAACTTTCATTAATAGAAGAAAAATCATCATACATTGTGTTTAAAACAATTAATCCATTACAAACATTACCCAACCCAATTAAAGAACTATTACAAACAAGGTCAACCTTTTGTTTATAGAACCTCCATTCATAATCTAAAGACATTAACATGACCACGGATACGATATTCCTTCTAATATCTGGAGCAAAGAGGACGTCGTGCAATAATAAAGTCTGGCCGTTGTCGAGAACTAGCTTGCATGTTCCGACGCCTTTGACTTCAACACGAGTGTTGTTGCCGACGTATATCCACTTTGTTCCTTGAGTTATCTTTCGATACTCTACGAAGAACCTTCTGTCCTTCGCTACGTGGTCTGTGGCCCCTGAATCAATCAACCAAAAATAGTTAGATTCAGCAAGAAACACGGAACTAGAAACACATATGTAACCACTGCCAGGGCCGACCAGGCCCTGGCCGAGGCCAGGGCGTCGGCCCTGGCCTCTGCCAGGGCCGGCCAGGCCGGCCCCTGGCCTTGAACACGGCCAGGGCCCCCTGGCCGTGGCCGGGGCCGGCCACTGCCGGCCTGGCCATGGCCGGCCATGGCTTGGCCACTGCCGGCCTGGCCATGGCCGGCCATGGCTTGGCCATGGCCGGTCATGGCCAAGGCCATTTTGGCGTTGGCCGGCCATGGCCGGTCATGGCCAAGGCCATTTTGGCGTTGGCCGGCCATGGCCCATATGGCCATGGCCGGCCACCCCCATTGAATGGGGTTGCCGCACACCCTGCCGGAGGGGTGGCCGTGGTGGTTATTGGCCGTAGGCAACCCCCTCCGCATGGGGAGGGGGGTGCATGGCCTTCATGGCCCATTTGGCCATGGCGCACATGCACTAAAATTCATCTTCTCCGATGGAGATAACTACCATCATCTTCCTCGATGAAGCACCCGTTCGTGGATGAAGCACCCGTTCGTCGAGAAAGTAGTTATTTTCTAATGGCCGTGTGTCATAAATGAAAAATAACATACTACATGAACGGTGGGTTCTTCCCGTCACGGAGAGTTCCTGCCATATCCTTAATGACAGAAGACCCTAACGTGAAAAGAACAACCGCTGCGTTCTCTCCGTCACGAAGCGTTCCTACCATATCCGTAATGGTAGGATACCCATTCGTGAAAAAGATAACGACTCGTTCATAGTTTCGACGGGGCGGCGGTTTGACCGGGGCGAACCCGTATGGCTCTGATACCAATGTAGGATCCTGTCAAAACAGTGTTAGGATCGATAAATAAAGTTGAGACTTACGTTTGCGTATGCGGCACGGTAGTCTCGGAACTTTGCCTTCGGATTCGCCACGACGGATCGAGTCTTCTCACGAACGGAGTAAGGCTACTAAATCCACAATCTAAATCTCTACTTTTAGATTAAGAACTTGGATAAAGAGAGAGGAAGGATTTCGGCAGAGCTTCGCTAGAATGAAATGCATGCAAGAATGCCATGCAAAAGTGTAAGGAAATGGCTTACCCTTGGGTCTTATTTATAGCCCCCAAGGTAGTTATTTTAGGAGTAATTGTTCCTTTGGAACAATTTAACTAAGGTGTACCATGATACATGGCACATTATAAGCTTAAGTTGTACCATATGCATGGTACAACATAAGCTTAAGATATTACCCCTTTATTAGCCATATGTCGCATGCACTTATGCATATATAATGCGACTTTCCCATCAATCTAGAGATCCTCTCCGCAAGGGAACATATTCCCTTTGCACACGACTTCGTGTACGCGACGTTCGAGGTCCGTGTTCCCTTGTACATCCCCTACAAGGGTGTACTAACGTCTTCCATATCCAACAGTTTTGGCAGTTTTGCTGGGTTTTTGGACCCGAACCGCTGGGTTTTTGAGTGGGCTTATAAAGGGAAGATGGGGCACGACTTGAGGAGGATCCTCTCCCATTTTTCAGTAGTTTTTCTCCCCCTTTCTTGGGAGCCTTAGGTTAGTTTAGATTAGATGTAACGACTGGTTTTCGTGTAATTGGATTATCTATATTAAAATATATGCTTGGTGGATTTTCTCCTTGGATGTGTGGTTTTCGTCGCCATAGCTTTCACTTTCGATCGTTTCGTCGTGATTTTCTATCTTCTTCCTTCGATCGTCGATTTCGGAGTAAGTCATTCGTGACGAGCTTCAAATCGCTCATATCTTAGAGTTAGAGTGATCTTCGAAGCCATAGGAATCTTCCCGAAGCTCTGCGATTTGAATCGGCACTTTTAGTGCATCTTAGTTGGTTCGAGAAGGGGAACCAACCGACTAGAATGAGATCTAGTCGGTCGGCAACTCTACTCAGACCGACTAGTTCCTTGGAATAATTTTACCTAAGTTACTGTATCTGTTTAGTCGGTCTAAGTTCATCTTTCGACCGACTAGTTGTCAAACTAGTCGGTTAAGTTTTGTACTCAGACCGACTAATTCCTAGTTCTTCTGTACAGCCGAGTTACTGTTCACTCTTAGTCGGTCTAAGAACGTTCATCGACCGACTAGATGCTAAACTAGTCGGTCAGTATTTGTTCGTGGACCGACTAATTCTAAATCCTATTTTCGTTCAGAAGTTACTGTTTACACTTAGTCGGTCTGCGTTGGTCGACCGACCGACTAGTTGTCAAACTAGTCGGTCAGTGGTTGCTCTTTGACCGACTAATCTGTGTTAAAACCCTAATTTCTGGGCAGCCGCCAGCCCATCCTATTTATACCCCTCCCAAACGTTTCTTCTTCCTCCCTTACGACCTAAAACCCTAAAATCGCCCCTATTGAGCCCTCATCTTCCTCCAAGCTTCAACCCTTCATTCCAAGCCCTAGATTCATCATCTAAACCCTCCATCCACTCTTTCCACCTCTCATCTTCCCCAAATATCCACCAAATCTCAAAAATCCCCCAAAAACCCTAATTCTCCAAACTTCTCCAATCTTTCCCAGATCTGTTCCTAGGGTTCCCCGGAGTGTTTCTTCCGCCTCCTCTCGGTAAGAAATCGATCTACCGTTGTTTTCATAGCCTATTGGTATTTTTATGAAACCCTAATAAAATTTCATGTTGTTTGATGATTGTTCCCCCAAAACAGCGATTTCCCCGTAGATTGGCATCCGTGTGACGAAGTGGTCGTCATCCCCGGTGCTAGGCAAGTGAAACTTGCCACTTAGGGTTTAGGCCATGTTTTAGGCCATTTGCTTGTTGTAGGCGTAAAAGAGGCTAGGCGACGAAATGATACTCGCCTAGGCGCAAATTGGGGAACTAGCTTGACAACGAAGCTAGTTCCGACATTTAGCATGTTGCACAATTTCCATGTCATGTTTACTTTCAATTAACGGTACGCGAATATGTTCATGTCATTGCATTTCGCCTGTCACGTTTAATTTAATTAACGGTACGCAAATAAATTGTCATGCCCTCGCATTCTTTAGGTGTTACTGTGATTGCGTAGCTTTGCTACGATGCTTGTGTTCCTGGCTCGTGGCCAGAAGCGAGCATAATGAGTTGCTAACCCCAACGCTCGATATATTGAATTGTGAACAACGCTACTTGTGTTCCTGGCTCGTGACCAGAAGCGAGCATAATGAGTTGCTAACCCCAACGCTCGACATATTGAATTGTGAACTAAGAATGCGAGCTCAATGTGCGGGGCAACCCCAGGCTCACTAGCTGAGTTCCATGTGCGGGGACCCCAGGCTCCATATCGTGTGGGTATTGGGGTAGTGTTTAGTGCCGATCGGTCTGAAATGTTTACCATTCAGCGAAGGGCGTAAACATCTACAAAACAATGTGAATTGATTAAGAATGTTAGTAGCTTGGCTACTCTTGTCTTGTCCCGATAAATTGTTCCCTTGTACAAATTGTTTTGCCATGTATTAAATTGCGCACTCATGTTATAACTGCCATGTCATGCATACTAAACTGCTAGGTTGCTAGATGCCTCATTTTCTGTTTCCTTGCACAAGTCTTTCCAGACTTGCTGACATGTGCCCCTCTCTCTTTTGGGTGTCACATGTTAGACCCAGAGCCAGAGCTTTTGTTGCAGGGAATATGGTGTTGCTGATGCTGATGTTTGCTGTGCTGGTGAGTGGACACCAGGGGCCTGTCTTGAAGACCGCTCGTGTTCACTTCTTTGTTTAGGTTTGCTGTTAGTCGTTGGTGCGTGGCACCCTTGTTTATATGTTATTCTTTGTTGGCCATGTTTGGGCCTTAGATCCCTTTTTCTTTTAGCCTGGTGGCTTTTCTGCGATATTGTAATTTGTTTATGGACATTTGGAGATTCAATAAAATGTCGTCTCAATTCATTATTATCATTGTTGTTTCGTTTCGCCTTGCAAGGACTTTCCATAATAAGTGATTTTTATACGCTTATCAGACTTGGAGCTTCACGGCTTTAAGTCTGTGTGGACCTTCTCACGTCTCGCCTCCACATTTTTGGGAAGCGGGGCGTGACAGGTTTTAGTGGTGGCCCATGCAGGTCCATTTACAAATGCGAACTATCGGAACAACAATAATAATTATAGAATGTCCATTAAATAAATTAGAACATCCAAGTTATAAGCCCGGAGTCTAGGGTTTTTAGCGTTCCTATGCCTTAGGTAGATGGTAGACGTGTTAGGGCATCTGTCTCAGCTTAGTTGGAACCCATTAGATCAGGACCCTAGCTAGACTTAAATAGACGTCTGTGCTTGCTAGTTAGGAATCCTTGATTGTTAGCTAGACTCCATGTTAGTGATTTGTTTGATTGTCTTAAGAGTTACCTTAGTGGTTCTTGTCTAGCTTTAACTAGGATAGACTTCTAGAATTCTTGGGTCTCTCGCTTAGGTTCATCGATTTCGGACCAAGCTGAACTCATTTCATCGCTGTCTAGCCCTTAGGGAGTCTTAGCGCTTAGTTCCATAATCTTTAGCTGGTTGACCGTAGGAGATTCCCGTAGATTTTCCTAAGTCATATCCTAGGCGTGTTTATGCTTTGATCATCCGACCAAATCCCTTGCCTCGATTCCCATGGCCACCACGTTTCTAAAATCGTTGATCCTTCGAATGTCCCCGTTCGCAAGGCTTAATTTCTTTTAAAGTTATTTTTCGATTTCCCTTATTAAAGTTTTCGTTAAGTTTAAATTTTGTTTTAAACCCGCTACGTATATACTTAAAATTTCTCACTTTTCGATTGAGTCAAATTCCTTGTCGATTTCGGAGTCTAATGGTTGAAATTATAATTGCTAACTCGTAACCATTTTCTTGTCTATATTTTCGCATTTCGGTTTAAAGACTCCAATACTATTTTGGAAAATTCGATGTACCATTTTCTAACTATGAGATCCATTTTAATCGCATAGCATACATACTTTAAAATCTTTTCCAAGCTAAAGGGAATTTCAATTGTTATATGTATACTTATATCTCGTACTCTTCGTTGACTTAAATTAATTTTTGAAATTCGAAAGTTTTGACGAGATTTTGATTACTGTTTTATAATGTTTTACAGCATATACCTTTCATACCTATTTGAATATCTTGTCCCTTTTCATAAATCGATTTAATCCTGAGCCGCAATTCTATTTTCCAAATTCGATTTATGAATTTTCCTTCTTATTTATGCTATTCAAATGACTCGTCGCGCTCCCTTAATATACTTTTCAAGTCACAGATGATTTCAGCTTTCAACAAATCAAAGTTATGTACAAACATTTTCCCGACTACAGATTTTTGGAAAATTACGTTTCCGTAACCACTTTCCTTGTCCTCAATTCACATGACCACCTCATTACGATTATCCTTGATCTTTCAAATGTTTTCCGTTGCAAAACTTGATTCTTCCAAAGTTATTTTCGAATGCTTTCCTCGTTTGAAGTTTCACTCAATTTAACTTTTGTTCAAAACTTCTTTAAATATGTCTCCCTAAATTTCGATGGAGTTAAAAGTCGTTCTTGAATTTTGAAGACTTTTGGTCGTAATTTTAAAATTACTATCTTGTACTATTTTTCTAACAATGTATCTTTCGCATTTCGATTTTTAAACTTTATTACTATCCCGATGGTTCGATATACCGTCATTTTTCCTAACTACAAAATTTATTTTAACCACTTATCTTACATACCTTTAGGGGTTATTTTTCCAAACTGAATGGACTTCAACTAATTTTTGGTATATATCAATTATAGGTTCGTCGCACTCGTACTTCAAAAGTTTTTATACCAACACGTTCTTTTGGCGAATCCTTATTTCCCTAAAAGTATCTTCGAATCTCCTTTTCGTTTAGTTTAAATTTGTTCGAAACACTTTTGATATATGCAAGGTTTCATGCCCCTTTCACCGACTTAAATTATTTATGTTTTTAAATCTCGAAACTTGTGTTGAGACTTTTAGATTAGAAGTTTATAATATTTTCAGCATATACTCTCGTATCGATATAAATGCCTTGTCCCTTTTCATATACCAATTTCATTCTGAACCGTATTTCTATTTTCCTAACTCGATTCATAATTTCTTTTCTTACTTGTGCCATTAAAATTTTATTTGAAAACACCTCGTGCTCACTCATAATAAACTTTTCAAGTCCCTTTGGACTTCGGCTTTTAGCAAGTCGATTTTATGCTCAACATTTTCCATATTTTGGATTTTTGTATATAAAAGAAAAAAAAAGGGGTTTACTATTTCGAAATCATTCCTGACATAGACCTTTCATAAAACGGTTTAAAAGTTTTAATACTAACTTGATGAGTTTAAATATCCTTTTCTCTTTCCATGCTACTAAGATATTATCTTTCCATTCACCATACACACTTTTAAGATAATTTCTAAAATGTGACTTCAATTATTTTTATATATCAGTACCACGTTCGTTTTGCTCGTACATTAAGATCTTGTACAAATCAATTTTGTTGGCAAATCCGGATTTCTCTAAAAGTATTTTCGATATGGTTTATTTGGGATTTCTCTTCAGTTTTAAGATTTGGAAAACCTTTAACATGCGCTTAAATTCTCCACCCTATACTTGATCTGATTTCAATCTTTGAATCTCAAAACTTTTCCCAAAATTTTTAGATTGCTGCCGCATAACATTTCTGACCTATGTTTTAATGTTCGAGTAAATGATTTCCTTTTCCTCATGATGATTTTATGTAAGCCAATAAATCGTTTTCTCCTATTACGTATATCCGACTCAAACTTATTTCGAACAATTTGTCTTATCGACCTCTGAATATTTTTTTTATACAAAAAGGGACTCCAACTTTTGAAGTATAACGGTTTTCAAACTTTTTGTATTTTAGAATATGTTATTTACACTATTTTCCATGCGTCCTAATGGAGCATCATTACATCATTACTCAACCGTTTTCGTGCGTTTCGATCCTTCTATTCGTTACGCTCTTGATTTCTTTCCTTTTGTCTAGCCAATAGAGCTTGTCGTCGCTGTGTCGACCTTAATATAGTTTGGTGGGCCCCATTAGTGTAATTTGATGTGTCGTCGTAGTGTATTTAATTCCATGGTGCATATGAAGTTGTATGTGTGTGTTGGTATTGGTATGTTGTGTGTAGATAGTTATGTACTAGCTGCATGAGTGTAAGTGTGATAAACATATGATAGTAGGATTAAAATTGTTTGATTGGTGTTACTTGTTTTTATGAGATGTCGTATGCGTGTATACCATGAGGTATACCCGACTACTGCATATCTTAACTTATGTATGAGTGAATGTGTATTGATGTACCAATTATAAATGGATGGATATGGTGTGAAAATATGTGATACGTGGATGTGTATGCCTTGGAGTGGTATTGGTATGTGTATGTTTATTGTGTTACGTATATAAATGTCCTGCTATGATTTGAGTCTCACTCAAGCTTGAGTGGGTATACTCTATGTACTTTGGTATAATTGTATGTGGTGGTGAATAGTGACGGATGATGTATGTATGGTGTTTGAGTTGTTTGTGCTTGGTTGTGTTATGCACACGCTTGTGGGTGGCTATGCCGATATATAGTTATAGGACTATATGTGGGGTGAAAATATGGTGAAATAATTGCATGTATTTGAATGACTAAATAAATGTGAAAATTATTTCCAAATAAGAGAGGCTTGGGTATTTTCTTATAGTAAGTAATAAGTGTTTATTGTCGTATAAATATATTGACTATATATTTGTGATTGAAATACGTGTATGAAATTGATTGACTATAATAAGTATGAGTGTACTATGTGCGTGAAAATATGTGTGTAGTGGTAGTAATATTGGATTTCTAGTGCATGTATATATAAGCACTCGAAATGAAAGTACTTGGTTGAATTTTGATGTGATATTGAATGAGGGTAGTTACTAGGGTGACTAGATATAGCTATAGTTAGAAAGTCCGAGGACAGACTTTATTCTAAGGTGGGTAGGATGTAACGACTGGTTTTCGTGTAATTGGATTATCTATATTAAAATATATGCTTGGTGGATTTTCTCCTTGGATGTGTGGTTTTCGTCGCCATAGCTTTCACTTTCGATCGTTTCGTCGTGATTTTCTATCTTCTTCCTTCGATCGTCGATTTCGGAGTAAGTCATTCGTGACGAGCTTCAAATCGCTCATATCTTAGAGTTAGAGTGATCTTATAAGCCATAGGAATCTTCCCGAAGCTCTGCGATTCGAATCGGCACTTTTAGTGCATCTTAGTTGGTTCGAGAAGGGGAACCAACCGACTAGAATGAGATCTAGTCGGTCGGCAACTCTACTCAGACCGACTAGTTCCTTGGAATAATTTTACCTAAGTTACTGTATCTGTTTAGTCGGTCTAAGTTCATCTTTCGACCGACTAGTTGTCAAACCGACTAATTCCTAGTTCTTCTGTACAGCCGAGTTACTGTTCACTCTTAGTCGGTCTAAGAACGTTCATCGACCGACTAGATGCTAAACTAGTCGGTCAGTATTTGTTCGTGGACCGACTAATTCTAAATCCTATTTTCGTTCAGAAGTTACTGTTTACACTTAGTCGGTCTGCGTTGGTCGACCGACCGACTAGTTGTCAAACTAGTCGGTCAGTGGTTGCTCTTTGACCGACTAATCTGTGTTAAAACCCTAATTTCTGGGCAGCCGCCAGCCCATCCTATTTATACCCCTCCCAAACGTTTCTTCTTCCTCCCTCACGACCTAAAACCCTAAAATCGCCCCCATTGAGCCCTCATCTTCCTCCAAGCTTCAACCCTTCATTCCAAGCCCTAGATTCATCATCTAAACCCTCCATCCACTCTTTCCACCTCTCATCTTCCCCAAATCTCCACCAAATCTCAAAAATCCCCCAAAAACCCTAATTCTCCAAACTTCTCCAATCTTTCCCAGATCTGTTCCTAGGGTTCCCCGGAGTGTTTCTTCCGCCTCCTCTCGGTAAGAAATCGATCTACCGTTGTTTTCATAGCCTATTGGTATTTTTATGAAACCCTAATAAAATTTCATGTTGTTTGATGATTGTTCCCCCAAAACAGCGATTTCCCCGTAGATTGGCATCCGTGTGACGAAGTGGTCGTCATCCCCGGTGCTAGGCAAGTGAAACTTGCCACTTAGGGTTTAGGCCATGTTTTAGGCCATTTGCTTGTTGTAGGCGTAAAAGAGGCTAGGCGACGAAATGATACTCGCCTAGGCGCAAATTGGGGAACTAGCTTGACAACGAAGCTAGTTCCGACATTTAGCATGTTGCACAATTTCCATGTCATGTTTACTTTCAATTAACGGTACGCGAATATGTTCATGTCATTGCATTTCGCCTGTCACGTTTAATTTAATTAACGGTACGCAAATAAATTGTCATGCCCTCGCATTCTTTAGGTGTTACTGTGATTGCGTAGCTTTGCTACGATGCTTGTGTTCCTGGCTCGTGGCCAGAAGCGAGCATAATGAGTTGCTAACCCCAACGCTCGATATATTGAATTGTGAACAATGCTACTTGTGTTCCTGGCTCGTGACCAGAAGCGAGCATAATGAGTTGCTAACCCCAACGCTCGACATATTGAATTGTGAACTAAGAATGCGAGCTCAATGTGCGGGGCAACCCCAGGCTCACTAGCTGAGTTCCATGTGCGGGGACCCCAGGCTCCATATCGTGTGGGTATTGGGGTAGTGTTTAGTGCCGATCGGTCTGAAATGTTTACCATTCAGCGAAGGGCGTAAACATCTACAAAACAATGTGAATTGATTAAGAATGTTAGTAGCTTGGCTACTCTTGTCTTGTCCCGATAAATTGTTCCCTTGTACAAATTGTTTTGCCATGTCTTAAATTGCGCACTCATGTTATAACTGACATGTCATGCATACTAAACTGCTAGGTTGCTAGATGCCTCATTTTCTGTTTCCTTGCACAAGTCTTTCCAGACTTGCTGACATGTGCCCCTCTCTCTTTTGGGTGTCACATGTTAGACCCAGAGCCAGAGCTTTTGTTGCAGGGAATATGGTGTTGCTGATGCTGATGTTTGCTGTGCTGGTGAGTGGACACCAGGGGCATGTCTTGAAGTCCGCTCGTGTTCACTTCTTTGTTTAGGTTTGCTGTTAGTCGTTGGTGCGTGGCACCCTTGTTTATATGTTATTCTTTGTTGGCCATGTTTGGGCCTTAGATCCCTTTTTCTTTTAGCCTGGTGGCTTTTCTGCGATATTGTAATTTGTTTATGGACATTTGGAGATTCAATAAAATGTCGTCTCAATTCATTATTATCATTGTTGTTTCGTTTCGCCTTGCAAGGACTTGCCATAATAAGTGATTTTTATACGCTTATCAGACTTGGAGCTTCACGGCTTTAAGTCTGTGCGGACCTTCTCACGTCTCGCCTCCACATTTTTGGGAAGCGGGGCGTGACATTAGGGTTTTATCTTCCAATAAACCTTGTAATGGATTGATGGGTTCAATTGCAAGCTAAGTATTTCTTTCTCTTGTTTTCCATTACTTTGTGTTATTTTCATTTTGCTCGATAGTGAATGTTTGTATGTCCTTTTGTTGCTTTCTATTATCTTCTTCACCATGGAGTAGTGTTTGATGAAACCTAATACGGGTTAGAGTAGGATTGATGCTTGGGATTTACATTTGACTTGATTGCATGGTATGTGTTCGATGGAATGAGTCAATGGAGATTTCTAGCAATCTGAGTACAATTCGTATGTCAACACACTAGTAATGTTGGGGATTGGGGTCCGGTGTCTTGTCCAGTCAAGATCCGCTTCGATGTATTGCTAGAAATTACATTCGACCTATTTGGCCATTAGGGGTAACGCGGAGGTGTTTTATTGTCATTGGCGGGAGAAAGACCGTCTCTGACCGTCGGGCCAAGGGGGAATAAACTTGGCGGTTAACTTCCTAGCCACAGCTCACGCCCCTAGCGTAGACATTGTATCCTCGCGCGTGGGAACGTCTTGGACGAAATGTTGGGAGTTATCATTGTGGCCTTAATGCTCCCGGTTGCAGAAGGTGTTAATGGACATGGGAATGCCCACCGTCCAAAACCGGGTAGACCTAGCGTACTGGGCATCGACCCGAATATCGGGCCCATGGACGCTAGGTACCACCTTTAGGGGCAATGTCTCACCCTGGGTCAAGTCAAATGCCAAGTGTCATGAGTGCTCTAGCCCGTGTTAGCGGGGATTCATTTCTTGTCTTTTTTATTTCTTTCTTTTATTTCTACACTTCCATCCATATTATCCACGTAGCTAGCACACAACCTAGGCGAGGCTAATAGCCATTCAAGCCATCCACCTCCCCGAGTTTGATAAACCCGCACCCTACACTAACCGTGCACTTACGGTAAAATGACACCGTGCCCAAACCGTAAACGGGCGCCTGTTAGAGGTGCACTACCACTTGGAGCACGACACGTGTCGCATACGGCTCTGGAAAGAAGCTGAGGTGATAGCTTTGCTCCGAATCTCGCCACGTGGCCCACCTTCAACGGTCAAGATCGGTCGACTCGCTTTATAAAACAAAGAAAAGGGGAACGGTTGAGGGCTTTTGCATTCGAATTTCAAAATCTTCTTCTCTTCGTTCTTAGTTTTGGGATCTTGCCGTCGGTTGATGCTTCATCGGAGCTCCGGTGATCTTCTTCTTAAGTACTTTCTTCGATCTCTATCAGATGACTTCATCGATTTTTCTTCTTATAATAAACACGTAGAGAAGCACTTCGACAAGTTTGCGGGTGCTAGCACCGAGGAGACGGAGGAACATGTTGTGTAGGCGAACATGGCGGAGGTTTGGCCAGAGGAGTGGGAAACGACCCCCGCCGTCCGCTCGACGTCGACGGTCCCCAAGAAATCCAAGAAGAGAGACTCAGTGCCGACTGTCGACATAGTAACAATAGTGGTTCCGATGGAGATCCAAGCCATAGTACCTAATATAAAGCATATCAGTCGCACCGAGATTTGCTCCAAGTTTATCCGGCTACCCTATATAGTTCGCCTCCCTACACTCGATGAAAGAGTCTGCTCGCCTGGGGACAATGAAGTCTGGGTATATTATCCGACCTTCGAGCTCGGACTTCGGTTTCCACTCCACCCTTTCCTCCTACACATGCTAAACTTCCTCGATCTTCTGCTCTTCCAGCTGATGCCGAACTCGATCAGCACCATGGTCGGGTTCCTTGTTCTCTTCTTCGACGGTGCCATAAGTCCGACCCTATCGCTGTTTCGATATTTCTTTAAGGCAAAGCAGAGAGGATTGTACTATTATGGTAGTGCAAGGAAGGATCGGCATCTCGCCCTTGAGTTTCCGAGCAAAGTGAGGGAGTGGAAGGAGAGGTTCATTTTCATCTTGAAGTCGGCGGACTTGACTCTGCGGTCGAACTGGTGGAGGTTGAATCGCCAAGTGAACATGGAGGTGACTCTGCATGGGCAAGATTTGGAGAACTCCAAGATCTTGATGGAGATCCCCCATGAGCTCCGAAAATATGCGAAGCTGGTCAAGGACGACCAAATCACCCTCTATATCTGGCCCGAAGGTATTGCGATCTCAGTGACCTTCTTCATTTGAGCTTACCTTGATCTTTTTTCTCTTTTTAGGTGCGGCCATGAGTCTGTCGAGAGATAAACTGATGAGGATGGCCATGGAGGAGCCATCAACCGAGGAGCCGATGCTTAAGGAGCAGGAAGCCAAGGTCAAAGGCAATGCGTGGGTGTCTAAGGGAATGCCAAAGAAGGCCGGGCAGAAGCGAAGCCTAGAGGAGGCGTCCACTTATGGGCTGAGGAGCGGAGCAAGAGATCGAAGAAGAAGATGTCTACAGTAGTCGCTCCCTCCTCCCGTACGAGCGAGGCCGCGTCAGGCAACTTCATCGACCTCGATGCTGTCAAGGAGCCGGTTGTCGATTTGACGATCGCCACACCTCAGGGCCCGTCGGCCCAGGTCGCCACTACGTCCCACCTTCGCTCACCCTCCAACAGTCTCTAGCTCATTGTGGACCTTGATTAGAAGAGGGCGGAGCTTAATGAGGTCACCAACAAGCTGAGGCAAACGGAGGCCGAACTTAATCAGGTCTCCGAGAGGCTGCGGGATAGGGAGGAGGAGCAGGGGGGTAGTTTGCGGGTACTATGCTACCTAGAAAGCAAAGACCATGATGCTAGAGAAGATTGCGAAAGAGTTGGAGCGGCAGTTGCGAGATGAAGAGACCCGACGGGCTGCTGCAATGAACGCCGACGTCGCGGAGATGGAGGCCAGGGAGAAGGAGATCGCCACCCTTTAGCGGCGAGTGGTGGATCTCGAGAAGGTCGATTTGGAGGCCCTGAAGGCAGATGCTGTCTGAAAATAACAGATGTATGAGCTCCTCCCAATGATGAATAATGTAAGGGTCAAAAGCAGGGAGGAGGGCCGGCAGTCGAGCCTGAAGGCATGCCTTGGTAGGGCCGAGAAGAGATTAAAGAGGCTGCATCCCAGGCTGGAGGTTGACTTCTCTGCATTGTTGGCGGCCTCAGATGGCGAGGAGGAAGAGGAAGCCGGAGAAGCAGGAGGTCTGTTTGGTGGTGATCAGGCTGGTGGCGATGTGGGAGTGTAGGAGGAGGGCGCAACGACAGACCCAGCGGAGACCAAAGTCGAGGCACATACAGAGGTGCATGAGGAGGTCAGCGACCTCGTGGAGGCACCATAAGGCAATTGGGGGGGTTGCATATGTAAGGCCGGTCTTGGGGCCATGCGTAGGACCTAGCGTAGAAATTTTAAGCTAAATGTATTAACTTTAACTTTAATGAAATATTACCTTAGGTGATTCGCCTTATCTATCTCTTGTGATTGTGTTGCTGCTTATCGCCACTTTTTGCCTTAGTGTGTTTGCCCCCAACTTTCTGCTTGGAAGTGGCTAAGGCCCAAGAGAAGCGGGATGTAGTGGAGTCTGAGTGTGATTGAGTTGGTGAAGCTCTTTGTGGAGATAGATCGCCTCCAGGGTCTTTTGAGGGCGCTGCATGTGGCCTACCCCGAATCATTATATGGTTAAAAGCAGCTCGTTTCCTTCCCCGGTTTGGTTAGCGAAGTCCGGCACGCTATTGGTAGCTGCCTTGGACATTTGATAGGGAAGGGTCGTCGAGGCACGTAGCCCACCCCGTTCCTTGGCGAGCTTTCAGGGGCACGAACTGTAGCCTGCCCCGGATCCTTGATCATCCCCAGTTTGGGTAGTGAGGTCCGACTTTCTTCAGACAGCTAGGCCGCGATCTACCCCGGGTCTCTGCTGGGTTTTGGTTGGAGTTGTGGCTCTTCCAGCCCCCAGTCGCCTTTCGAGGGATGTAGCCCCGGATCTCTGCCGGGTTTTGGTCGGAGCCGTAGCTCTTCCAGCCCCCAGTCGCCTTTCGAGGGATGTAGCCCCGAATCTCTGCCGGGTTTTGGTCGGAGCCGTAGCTCTTCCATCCCCCAGTCGCCTTTCGAGGGTAGTAGCCCTGGATCCCTGCCTGGTTTTGGTCGGAGCCGTAGCTCTTCCAGCCCCCCAGTCACCTTTCGAGGGCCGTAGCCCCGGATCTCTGTCAGGTATTGGTCAGAGCCATAGCTTTTCCAGCCCCCTAGTCATCGTTCGAGGGCCGTAGCCCCATATCTCTGCCGGGTTTTGGTCGGAGCCGTAGCTCTTCCAGCCCCCCAGTCTCCTTTCGAGTGCCGTAGCCCCGGATCTCTCGTTTGTGGCGAATTAGTTCACTTCCAGGGATCAAGCAGACCTTGACCTGGAATTTCTCACACAAAAGAGAAACTCGAAGAGCGTGTAAGTCGAAACGTAGTGACATGTCAGGGATAGAATAAAACCTATGTTTTTTATTTACTAGGCCGTCCAATATGAGCTTGAGTTTTAGGGCGCCTAGCCGGCCTACTTGGATGGGCTTTGATTTCGGGTAGGAGCTGAAATTTCATTTCGCATAATATGTGTGTACAAATATTAAAACACGAGGGTTTACTTGTAGCAAGATAGTCTGCTCTTGATGATCAGGGTGACCTTCATGGAGGTGCGCTAAATTTCATTGGAGAGCTGAAACATGAATTTAAACAACATATTTTTGGTACAAACAAAAAGGCAAGAGATTTCATTGATAGTATTTAAGTAAGTGTTGGGCATTCCATGGATGGGCTAATTCTTCGCCCTCCAAGTTCGCCATAATGTAGGTCATCGGCCCCACAATGTCAGCTATTTTGTAAGGGTCTTCCCATTTGATGGAGGGCTTTTCGCGACGGCCGACCTCAGGTTTGAAGGTTTCGTCCCTGAGGACGAGGTCACCGACTATGAGCTCTGCTTCTTCACCCGATAGTTATAGTACCTCGTCATATTTTGGCTGTACTTGATAAGACATGTTAGCGCACGATCCTTAACCTCGTCAATGAGCTGAGCATTGAGGTCGAGGCCTTCCTCATTTGCTTGTTCGTCGAAGTACTGGAGGTGGAGAGATTGTTTGCCAATCTCCATTGGGATGACAGATTCCACCCCATAGGCTAGCATGAAGGGGCTCTCGCTAGTTGTCGCTTTGTATGTAGTGCGGTAAGACCAAAGGATGTCGGGTAGCTCGTCAGGATAAGATCCAGAGGCATTACCGGTCTTCTTCTTCAAGGGTCTCATGATGAACTTGTTTGTAGCCTTGGCCAGGCCATAGCACTGTAGGTGCGCTACGGAGGCGAAGTGAAGGTTGACACCCTAATCTGAGAAGAATTCTCTGAAGTCCACAGAGTTAAACTGTGCCCCGTTGTCCGTCATATGGAGTGTGGTATCCCAAAGCCATATATGATAGATTTCAAGATGAAGTTCTTCATGTCATTCGAGGTGATGTGCGCTAGGGGCTTCGCTTCAATCCACTTGGTGAAGTAGTCGACGTCGACAACTAGGAACTTCCTTCCTCCAGTTACCATTGGGAACGGTCCGAGGATGTCGATGCCCCACTTGGCAAATGGAATCGGGCTGAGAATTGGAATTAGGTCGGCAGGAGGAGCCTTTGTATGCTTGAATAATTTCTATCACTCCTCGCACCGCTTGATGAAGTCGATTGCACCCTTCAGCATAGTCTGCCAGTAGTAGCCCGTCAGACTGCCTTGAGTGCCAGGGTGCGGTTACCATGATGATTCCTGCAGAATCCTTCATGTATTTCGCGGATGACCTCCTCAGCTCTTCTCGGCCCAAGACACTTTAAGTAGGGCAATACGTCGTTCTGCATATGACGCTTTTGATAAAGTACGTCGTCGAAGATAACAAACGATAAAGCCAGTCTCTTGTCCTTCCATGCCTCCAGCCTATCTTTCGGTAGGGCTCCAGTCTTCAGGTAGGCGACGATCAGGCTCATCCACGATTGCTCTTGGTCGATGCACATCCGTTCGCTCTCCTCAATGCTAGGCGTCAATAAGTTGTCAATGTAGATGGCTTTTCCAGTTTCGACCGGAGAAGATGAAGCCAGCTTTGAGAGGGCATCAGCACAGAGATTGTTTGACCTTGGTAGATGTTGGATCGCCGAACTCCTGAATTTGAGGAGTTTGACCCGGGCGCATTTCAGGCACCGATTCATCAGTTCCTCCATTGCCTTGAAGATTCCTTCAATTTATTGGACGACCATCCTTGAATTGTTGATCAACATCACATTTATCGCTCCAAGCCACCGGCAGAGTATTAGGCCGTTGAGGGCGGTCTTGTACTCCGCCACATTGTTGGTTGTCGAGTGACGTGCGTTTATATTTCATATATTTGCGCGCGTTTTCTTCTGTGTTTCTCCGTATTTTCCGCCGTATTTTATTTGTTTTCTTGTATTTTCTTGTTTTCTTTCACTTTTCCGTGTTTTTGGTATTTTGCAGGAATTTCTAGCGTTTTGGACATAAAAACGACGATATCACAAGTCCCCGGCACAACGGGAGGAATCACGCGTGACCCAGGGGGTCAAACGACGATGATTGCATCATTCAGCCCCTCACCCGATCGGTTGAACAAAGTCAACCGATCGGGTGATGCACGCGTGCACCACCCGGTCTCAGCTAGAGCTCAAGCGGATGTCACCCGACCGGTTCTCAGGCCGGTTCACTGCGGCCGTTTCTTTGTCTTTTCGAGCCAAATGCCAACCGATCGTGTGACTCTCACCCGATCGGTTCATCTGTAGCTGATTCTGAGGAGCCAAGACACGGGCATCCAACTGACCTCTTCACCCGATGGCACCATGATCCAACCGATCACCCCAAGAACTCAACCGACCGGTTCATCTGACCGGGTGAAGCTCCACCGTTTTCTGTTTATTATTTGTAACAGATCACCCGATCGGTTGACTTGTCAACCGATCGGGTGGCGTTTTTTCTGTGAGTTTGGACCCGAACCATTAGGGTTCTGAAGTGGGGCTATAAATACACGAGGCTGGCCGACTTGAGGGGGATCTCCTGGAGTTTTTAGGGCTTTTTGCCCCCCTTCTCTTGTGAGTTCTAGGTTAGTTTAGATTAGGGCTTTTGGTTAATAAATCTTGTATTGGATCGTTGGATTCAAACGGAGATAAGTATTTTCTTCTCTCTTTCTCCATTGTTTTGTATTGTGTTAAGTTTTCTTGATGACGAATGTTTGTATGCCTTTTGTGTTGTTGGTTTATATGTTTTTCGACATTGAGTAGTATTGATGAACCCTAATACGGGGTAGGGTAGTATTGTTGCTTGGCTGTTTCATTTGACTTGGTTGCATGGTATGTGTTTGATGAAATGTGTCAATGGGGATTTCTAGTAATCTGGGTCCAATTCGCATGACGACACACTAGTTGTGTTGGGGGTTGGGGTCCGGTGCTTGTCCAGTCAAGATCCGCTTCGATGTATTGCTAGAAATCACATTTGACCTATTTGGCCATTAGGGTTACGCGGGGGCGTTTCATTGTCATTGGCGGGAGAAAGACCGCCTCTGACCGTCGGGCCAAGGGGGAATAAACTTGGCGGATGACTCCCTAGCCACGGCTCACGCCCCGAGCGTTGACATCGAGTCCTCGCGCGCGGGAGCGGCTTGGACGAAGTGTTGGGAGATATCATTGTGGCCTTAATGCTCCCGGTTGCGGAAGGTGTTAATGGACATGGGAATGCCCACCGTCCGGAACCGGGTAGGCCTAGCGTGCTTGGCACCGACCGGAATATCGGGCCATGGACGCTAGGTACCACCTTTTGGGGCAATGTCTCACCCTGGGTCAAGTCAAATGCCAAGTGTCATGAGTGCTCTAGCCCGTGTTAGCGGGGATTCATTTTGTGTCATTTTCATTTCTTTCTTTTATTTCTACACTTCACCCATATCATCCGCGTAGCTAGCACACAACCTAGGCGAGGCTAGTAGCCACTCAAGCCATCCACCTCCCTGAGTTCGATAAACCCGCACCCTACACTAACCGTGAACTTGCGGTAAAACGACACCGCGCCCATACCGTAAACGGGGCGCCGGTCAAGGTTTTGGCGCCGTTGCCGGGGAGGCGTTCGGTTTGATATTAGCTTAGCTTGGTTTCGTTAGACTACGCATAAAAACACAAAAAAAAATTTCTTTTAAAAAAAATATATCAATAACCAAGACATTTTTCCCCCACCATTATATTATCTTTTTGTTATTTTCTTGTACTATTGACGCTCCTCTCTAGTTTTCTTATTTTTGTTATCCATGTATCTTTGGTATAATCATGTGGAGATCAAATTTTGATGCTCAGATGGGAGGATATGATCCTTATTCGGTTGTGGTTTGTGAGACTTGTGGGATGGCGGGGCATGCGTATTATGATTGGCCATTTACGCTCGAGAGCCTCCCCCTACACCAAGACCAAACATTTTCCCACAACCTTAGCCCGAACACCTTCCATCCATTTCCTCAACCTTATACCCCTCCACAAACACAAGAAGAATCAAGCCTCGTGTCTCTCCTTGAAAGTGACATGTTTAACCAAGGCCAAATATTACAAAACTTAATGGTACCAATCACCGAGCCGACACCGAGGAGAGGGGATGAAGGAGAGGATATACCCACGTTCATGGTTGAGACCACCATGCCATCGGCCACCATAGACACATCTCAAGCCGATACCCCATTTTTCCATCACTACCACTTGGATGACGAAACATTTTTTGATGATGATAGTGAGGATGAGGAGATTTATCTAGGATCTGTGGGAGAGATTTCTTGTCTTGATTTGGATACCCCACATGAGTCCTATGAGAGCATCGAGGAGTTTACAGAGATTATGCATACCGGCGAGGAGGATGTGTGTGAGGACGAGGACACCACGACCACATACGAGGGGTCCGCTCCATATCCACCTCTAGAGCCATCTCTGTCACAGCTTCCTCCTTGGTCGGTGGTCAACAATGAGGATGTCATTCAGGACATCGGGCAGATGGAGGAGCATGAGCATATCATCGAGGAGGATGTGCATGAGGGCTTGGATACGATCATCCACTTCATGGAGCCCGACCCACATCTACCTCTACCGCCACGCTCCACTTCTTCTGTGGCTGAGCATCTACTTGAGCATATTGCCCCTATTCAAGGAGATTTTCATACTCACTCTCACTCCACATTTGAGTCTCGCTTTTCACGTCCTATTTCTTTAGACTCATATATTTTTGACACGCCATATCTCTCGCAGGACACAGGATCTGCTTCCATTGAGGTATGCTGCGGTGCGTCACTACCTGGAGAGCCACTTCTCATGGAGAGCGAGAATTCGGTCGTCACTAGTACAGAGGATAGCGACCCATTCTCAGGGAGTATTCGTCACCCGTTTATTATTTTTCCATCTTATGTTGACGATTATCTCTGGGATACATTTATTTCGGGAAATAATTTCTTTCCATGGACTAATGCACCTCGTCCTTTGCAGGTCACAGGTGGACACCTACGAGGGATGCTTGGAGGTGCATTGCTTGGGTCCATTGGCACACATGGCACAGCGCTTCTGGCGGAGCCACAGAAGGAGCAGTTAGAGCAGCTACCTGCCCCACTCCAGATCTTGGACCCGCCTATGCTCAGGTGTATCCTAATCCAGTAGTGTAAAAATTTACCCTTTCTAGTTTAGATTTGAATAATCTCGTCTCCTCTCATTAGCGAGGGGAGCGTATCTAGGATTTGCTTTTGCATCATAATAACCCTTCATGTCGTGCCCTTCTATCATTTCACCCTCTTCCTCTTCCGAGGAGAATGAGCACACTGTCTCTCCTGCATTCTGATTTCTTTCTTTTCCGATTTTCCCCCTAGCATATCTCTACGTCCCCATTGGTCGTATCATTTTGCTAGCATTGTCATGTTCAGCTTGGGGGAAATCGACTTTTGTGTGCATGTTTTCGTGTGTCGTTGTCGTGTGTTTGTGTCTTTGAGTCCTTCGTTGCGTTTTATATCTTTTATTTTGTATGTTTCTTTCTCTTTATTTTCCAGTTTCGTTTGTGTGTTTTTCATGTTTTTCATTTTTTGTGTCCGTGCACCCCCCCCCATTTTCATTGCCCTCCCGTATTTACTACTATTGCATTGAGGACAATGCAAGTTTCAGCTTGGGGGAGTCACACTTCGTGCGTCATTTGTCTCTTTTTCTTCATTATTTGAGTCGTTTTTCTCCGTGTTTTTCTTTTTTTTCTTTTTCTTTTCTTCTTTTTATCTCTTTCTCCTAGAGATGAACCCTATGATGAATTGCAACGAAAATCACACGTGCACCTTACACAGCTTCGATAATCACATTCACTAACCCTAGGATATCGAGTCCTCTTGCATTTCATGCATCGCGGGTCCACTTAGCTTTTTGTGAGTCGTGCGTCGTGCCTAGCTGTTTGGTGTGCTTCTACCTTGTGATTATGTTTTATATACCTATCCTTGGTTGACCCCTAGATTATCATGCTTCGATTTGAATATGCGGTATTTGCTTCTACTATCTGCTTCTATATGCATGCTATATTTATATCGTATATTTCAATTCACATGTGTCAGGATTCCGCAAATAAGGACTAGGATAACCCATTTAGCCTATGCTCTGATTAGCGAGAAATATCTCCTTTGCCCAAGTGTTTAGAATCCGATTTCATTTTTTATTTTACTTGGTGCAAATCCCCTCGTCGTGTACCGTTCTCCTACTTGGGAGAGTACACAAGTAAATATCCCAATTCCCAAAAATCCAAAAAAAGGAGAAAAGAAAAGAAAAACCCAAAAAGGTGAGAAATGAAAAGAAAAGAAAAAAAAAATACAAATACCCAAAACCCAAAAAAATTCCAGTGTGAATATTTTCCTACTTGCCGTGAATAAGGGGAAGGCGAGAATTTGCACCGAGTGTTCTACTCCACATCTTCTCAACCTCCATCGTTTTCGAAAACACTTGGCATATGGACCTTCTAGCGATTACCTAGGCTATATTGTGGTGATTTCCTAGTCCCTAGCTGTGGAGTCCCCGATGCATGATACGCATCTATTCTTATACTCTTCTCATGCATGCTTGAGCTAATATTCACCGCAATTTCAAATTGAATCGATATTTGGGTCTTTCTTTGGATTTATGTATATCGAGCTTTATTGCACAATGTAGATAGTGACACGGACTGCTAGCTCACGACCACACTCACTCGCGCTTCACCGCATGGGCCCACAACACTTGTTTGGACTCACATTCCTTGGTTTAGTGTTGTGTTTTGTCGTATGCTTGCTTCGTGTGGCGTGTTTGATTTTGTTGGCCCTTATGGGCGATCTAGGATATAGAGTTCTCTTTTTCTCTCCTTCTCTCTATTTTCTCCCTCCGAGCTCCTACTCTCACTCGTCTTCCTCGAGGACGAGGAAGAGTTCAGCTTGGGGGATTTTGACGTGCGTTTATATTTCATATATTTGCGCGCGTTTTCTTCCGTGTTTCTCCGTATTTTCCGCCGTCTTTTATTTGTTTTCTTGTATTTTCTTGTTTTCTTTCACTTATCCGTGTTTTTGGTATTTTGCAGGAATTTCTAGCGTTTTGGACATAAAAACGACGATATCACAAGTCCCCGGCGCAACGGGAGGAATCACGCGTGACCCAGGGGGTCAAACGACGATGATTGCATCATTCAGCCCCTCACCCGATCGGTTGAACAAAGTCAACCAATCGGGTGATGCACGCGTGCACCACCCGGTCTCAGCTAGAGCTCAAGCGGATGTCACCCGACCGGTTCTCAGGCCGGTTCATTGCTGCCGTTTCTCTGTCTTTTCGAGCCAAATGCCAACCGATCGGGTGACTCTCACCCGATCGGTTCATCTGTAGCTGATTCTGAGGAGCCAAGACACGGGCATCCAACCGACCTCTTCACCCGATGGCGCCATGATTCAACCGGTCACCCCAAGAACTCAACCGACCGGTTCATCTGACCGGGTGAAGCTCCGCCGTTTTCTGTTTATTATTTGTAACAGATCACCCGATCGGTTGACTTGTCAACCGATCGGGTGGCGTTTTTTCTGCGGGTTTGGACCCGAACCATTAGGGTTCCGAAGTGGGGCTTTAAATACACGAGGCTGGCCGACTTGAGGGGGATCTCCTGGAGTTTTTAGGGCTTTTTGCCCCCTTCTCTTGTGAGTTCTAAGTTAGTTTAGATTAGGGCTTTTGGTTAATAAATCTTGTATTGGATCGTTGGATTCAAACGGAGATAAGTATTTTCTTCTCTCTTTCTCCATTGTTTTGTATTGTGTTAAGTTTTCTTGATGGCGAATGTTTGTATGCCTTTTGTGTTGTTGGTTTATATGTTTTTCGTCATTGAGTAGTATTGATGAACCCTAATACGGGGTAGGGTAGGATTGATGCTTGGTTGTTACATTTGACTTGGTTGCATGGTATGTGTTCGATGAAATGTGTCAATGGGGATTTCTAGCAATCTGGGTCCAATTCGCACGACGACACACTAGTTGTGTTGGGGGTTGGGGTCCGGTGCTTGTTCAGTCAAGATCCGCTTCGATGTATTGCTAGAAATCACATTTGACCTATTTGGCCATTAGGGTTATGCGGGGGCGTTTCATTGTCATTGGCGGGAGAAAGACCGCCTCTGACCGTCGGGCCAAGGGGGAATAAACTTGGCAGTTGACTCCCTAGCCACAGCTCACGCCCCGAGCATTGACATCGAGTCCTAGCGCGCGGGAGCGGCTTGGACGAAGTGTTGGGAGATATCATTGTGGCCTTAATGCTCCCGGTTGCGGAAGGTGTTAATGGACATGGGAATGCCCACCGTCTGGAACCGGGTAGGCCTAGCATGCTTGGCACCGTTCGGAATATCGGGCCATGGACGCTAGGTACCACCTTTTGGGGCAATGTCTCACCCTGGGTCAAGTCAAATGCCAAGTGTCATGAGTGCTCTAGCCCGTGTTAGCGGGGATTCATTTTGTGTCATTTTCATTTCTTTCTTTTATTTCTACACTTCACCCATATCATCCGCGTAGCTAGCACACAACCTAGGCGAGGCTAGTAGCCACTCAAGCCATCCACCTCCCTGAGTTTGATAAACCAGCACCCTACACTAACCGTGCACTTGCGGTAAAACGACACCGCGCCCATACCGTAAACGGGGCGCCGGTCATCGGGAAATTGAAGCGGAGGGCAATAGGATCCCCTCTGAAGTCTCTATTACAATGCCGGCTCTGCTTTTCGACAATGTGTCTGATCCATCGACGTGGACGACCCACTGCTCGTCGTCAGACTGTGCATATGTAGATGGAGGAATTTCGATGGCGAGCTACTAGGGCTCCAGATCCAGGTAACCGTGGGGTGGGGCCTCTCCATTCTCTTCTATAGTGCACTTCGCCATGAAGTCCGCTAGTGCTTGCCCCTTGATCGCTGCCCTCGATTTTGGGCTACGCAGTGGCAGTTTTGTGACGATTTTTTGGACGATTTTGGCTTGTATTTAAACCTAGTTTTATCCCAAGTTTTAGGAGAGACTTCTATTATTTTTTGACGGCTATTCTTTTGTAAAAATCTCAGCTAGAGATCATAGGCGACAATTTGGGTTTGTTCTTTCTTGCTAAAAATCTTATTTTTATGAATTGTCTCTTCTTTGCAATGAATTGTGCTATGATTCTATCTATTATTTCTGAGATTTTCATGATGATTAGTGAGTAGTTCTGTCGTTCTAGGGCATGGGGATGAACCCTATGGACCCGATCTTTGAATTGTGATGAATTTATAGAATTGTTGCTAGAATTGAAGTTAGGTTACGTAGTGATTGATTTACTACGAGTAGCTAGGAATTTCTATCGATTGGGATTTGCAAGAGATTGGATCCCAATTGATAGGAAGGCCTACATATTCGATTTAGGTTTATAATTGAGATCCGCTAGAATTGGTTTGTAAGAGATTGGACCAAAGCTAGGATTTTTATTATAAATTATATTAATATTCGTTTGCAAGAGATTGGACAAATACGAACTACCATAACCTAGATCATAGCTCAAGTTTGCACGAGAGTGGGCTCGAGTTGCAATTGGATGAGGATGTCGATCTTCACGCTAGTAGCTTAGGATAGGGTTTGCACGAGAGTGGGCTCTAATCTAGGTTTGCTATAGACTAGCAATAGCACGAGAGCGTGAGCTTGGTTCTACATTAAGTTGCGACTAGTTCACCTGCATTCAAGCTTTGCAACATTGAAATTTATGATTCACAAGGATAAGAGATGGTCCGTAGTGGGGATTTCCTATCCCTAGACGCTTTTATTATATTGATATTTACTTGCTATTTGAACGATTGTGACATTGCCACCAAAACTATTCTTATTCTCTTGATAGCTAGGTAATCAAAGTAGGATACTGTCAATTGTCCTCCCTGTGTTCGATACCCACTCGCCACTACATCGTGCACTTGCGGTAAAACTACAGTCGTTTTCCGGGTGTATATCCGGGTGCGATCAGTCACTCGCCTATATATGGGGCAGCTTGAACATGTAGGATATTCGAAGTATGTTTCTCCCTGCAACTTGTTGAGCTACACTCAAGGTTGTATGGAAAAATAATTTTGATCCGCAAAGTTCGAAAATTCGATCAAACTGGCTGACTCGAGTATGAGTACATAAGCGGTGCAAGACTATGTATCCCAACCGGATCTTGAGACAGGCAACTTGTTGAGCTACACTCGAGGTTGTAAAGCTCAGGCGTTTGGATACATGAGATGCTTGCATAGCTACTCATTTATGTTGGGCTATTTAATATCTAAATGTGATTTTGAAAAGGAAGAAGGCACTCTGAAAAGTCAATCGAGTTAAATAGTTTAATTTATCATTAGTAAAGGCATAAGTAAGAGAGAATGAAAATGTGACATATTTTGATGTCACAATTTCAAAATTATTGTTATACAAAAGATTAACATATTTTGACGAATGTCGTCACATTGCTTCTGAAGCAATGCGTAATATGTATAACGATAATATATATATTAAATGTTAATATATAAATACATAAGATAGTAGCAAACTTATATGGCAAAATAAAGTAGGCCGTATCGAGAGACTAAGCTTCACAAGTCATATAAAGAGGGGTCTGACCTCTCGTATTATGAAGTCTACGGACACTTGTGAATCGTTTACTCTTAGATATAATGGCCAAAACCCATCTGTAAGACAGTGGGAGAATGAGTTGTCGAACTCAGTCTCGTACATACTGATGTACCCGAGTCTAGATTAACCAAAATAAGTTATTCTTATATTTTATTAAGACACGTGTTCTTGATGAAACACAAGTCTGATAATATAAAGAACGAAACGACAAAAGTATTTAAACTAATTCGATTATATCGAATGGTCAAATATTTATCTATATAAAATCTTGCGTAATTAAAAGAAAATATGATTTTCTCTCAGGTCAAGCCTGTTAACACATCGGTGTGTTAAAAGGTAAGAATCACACTTAGTTAGACTTGGTGCGATCCATAACAAGTGACTCTGAGTTAAGTCCTCCCTCTGGGTTAAGTCCCAGATAGTAATGCCTAGGTTTTGATATTGTTCTATGAGGACATTATCAATAAGATATTCATTAAATCGATCATTAGGAAGTTGTATAATTACTCGAATCTTGTGAGACGAAGGGTCGAATTAGACATCATAATTGATGATGACTTAGTCAATTTCTAGGATGAAATTTGGAGTAGTAACTCTGATTTATAACATGATGCAATCAGAATAGGTCCGTGTGCGTAAATAAATTTTGGAATTTAGTTTCCTTGCCCAAGGAAAATGTTTCCTCATTTTCTGCAAATAAATCTTTAAGTTGAAAGATTGGAGCAGAAAGAAAATAGTGAAGTACAATCATGTTGGTCAAGAACGGTTTTTATCCTAATTCATATAAAACGGATTATCATGAAACCGTTTTCTCCAACAGATGTGTACAGATCTACTCGGACCAAACTCGATGTAAACGCTCAAGTTAACCATGAAAATTGGAGCATTCACTTATAAGTTTGTTTTTCTAAATATGATTTAGACCAACCAACTTATATGAATTAGCCAGAAAGTTTTCAAGGTCAGTGGGAGCATATAAATTACATGCGAGGCATCAAAGGGATGGAACATTTATTTTGACAAAGTAATCAAAAGTTTGACACTTTATCGGAAATAGATACGAGCCATTTGAAATGACCAGTAACTAATTATTATCGTAAGGTACGATGAACTGGATAAGATCCAAGGAAATAAAATATTATGGATTCCGAAAGACCAAGTGAATTATTTGAATGAGATTCAAATGGTTGGTCTAACATGAACATAGAAACCCCGTCAATCTATACTGTAGAAGGTTTTAGCAGATCCACTCACAAAGGCACTACCACATGAAGTCGGAAAAATTTATGTGTAAAAAAACTGTATAAGATACCGAGATAAATGGGCCTGAGTGCAAGTGGGAGATGTAGAGAGATGATGCCCTCAAGGCTATTTATCTCTGTGTGAATAGAACAAACATCTTGTTCGTAATAACAATAAGTTGTTTGGTAATAATTTATCTAAGTTATATTATAATTAGATATTAACTTAGGTAAAGTCCTGAGACTTTATGCAAGGTCAAACATGTATCGAGATGAGTATCTCGATCATGGAGAAATTTTTGACCGTCTGCAGCATAAGTCTAAAATGGTTCGTGGTCGTAGAAATTTTTGACCGTCTGTAGCGAAGTCGAAGATGAGACACAGGTGCTCATTAGAGAATGAGTTCACTGAACGATCCACAAAATTTATCATATGGTTATATTGACCAATCTGTCAATGATAACTCTTAGTGATGATAGGCTAGTTGGTCTTTTGACTTGAGGTCATTTTACGAATCTATGTGTGAACGGTGCCACTTAGATCATTGACCTAGGTTCGAGGCTAGGCCTATCGAAAGGTCTTTGATTGGGTGTCACTTGAAGCGTACGAGGAGAGTGATGACCAAGAGAGGATTCGTCTCTCCCGGTCAATGGGGTTAGTGTCGTAGAGTTAGTTCGGTCTTTAGTAAAATCTCTAATCAGAGTATGTTGGAAGAAGTCCAACATTAATTGACTAAAGATTGATAGAAACTAACATGAGTCAAGTTATTGGGGTTGACAGTTTGACCGTACCCTAGACTTGATCTACGTGACATAGTTTAGACGAAGAGACTATAACTGCAGAACTCATCACAGACACGGTCATGGTGGTCCCGACAATTCTCATATTGATGAGCTAACCACATAATTATGATTCTGAAATAGGAACGACTGCCACTGCTCGTGGTCACTGCCGTTTAGGGCTTCGAGCCCAACCTGTAGTAAGGTCAGGCCGTAGGGTCACACACAGAGTGCAACCGTCGTCTAGTAATAGGAAGAAATTAGTTAGGGAGAATAATTTGCATTTGATGCAAAAGAAGAGAAAATTTAATTTTGATGCAAATGATAATTTAAGCTTAGATAGGGACTATTTTGCATTTGATGCAAACCGGATTAAATGTGACGTAAATAGTTTACGACAATATTTAATGAAATAAACACAAGGAAAAGGTTACCGGTAAAACGAGTTCATCCTGCTCTTAACGCAGGTTCAAACCGCGTCAAAAACAGAGTTCAAATGAGCCTAATAAATATATGTAAAGTGTTTAAATAGAAGCCCAAAGAGATCAGGCCCAAACAAAAGGCTGTCCAGTTTTTCTGTGTTTGGAAAACAAGGAAAAAAACCCGGCCTTAATTGGCCCAGCCCAAAAGGCCGGGCCCTATGCAATCTGGTGCCCAAAGGGGCGCTGTTTTGCAGTGCCCAAAGGGGCACTGGCACGCGCCCATTGGGGCGTATGCTGTCAGCGCCCTAGTGGGTTGGCGTGCACGAATTAAGGCAACGGGGCACACTAGTGGGCCCCAGACCTAGGGTCTCAAACCCTAGGTACAGATTTGAATGACGGCTGATTTTTTTTGGCGAAAATCTGATTTTTGTCAATCTTCGGGCACTTGGTTGGAGGGTCAAATAGACTCGGATTGACGAGCCGTTTTTTTCCTACGTGTTCATTGTTGAACACCCTTAGAATTGATAGGTTGTATCAATCATGAAGCTCAACAGTGAGGGAGTTAAAATTCACGGAAGTTTGGCCTTTGTGAAAGGAAAACTAAATTGAATTTACTAACTCCAAAATTTAGTCCCACATCGGATTTTGAGTAAAGGGGAGCGGTCAGCTGCATATATAAATAGGGGTCGGCTCCCCTCCTCAAAACTCGTCCCAAGCTCCAGATCTAAGCGGCTCCCGTAAATGTTGGAGCACTCAGATCTAGGGTTAAATTAATATTTCTCTATCTCCCTATAATTTATGCCTTACTCCTGAAGGGCTTTAGCAAAGCCACGAAGGAGTTTGGATTCGGATCCGAAATCTTGGCGAATGCTTTCACTCGTGTGAAACTTTCTTCGGCGCGTGGTTGGCTCGGCGACACGAGGATTGCTTTCCTCAGGATGCGGAGCGGTTCGAGTAGCGGTTCGAGGAGCGGCTCAGCATGGGACGGAGAACGGCTCGGAAGATGGTGCGAAACATCTTGCACGCCCCAGGGTCAAGATTCCGGGTATGTTTTAGAAGCTTTCGTTTTAATTATTTGCAGTAGTTTAGATCCCTCTTGGGGTGGTCAGATCCACCCCGAGTTGGCAGAGATCCTGGCTAAGGGTCTTGCTCCTTAGGGCTGCATGTTAATTAGATTAACATAATTTTATTTTCCACTGCATATTTTTGCTTCTGTGTTCCGTCCGACTTAGGACGTGCACAGATTTGTGCCCTAATGGTCCACCAAAACCCTTCACTACTTCCCCTAGTTGTCGCCATCTTTGTCGTTTCCCCGTAGCTGCCATCATACCTTGCACGATACCAGAATCCAACCCCTGACATCGCTACCCGACGCCAGTGTAGCTCTCGCGTCGTGTTGAGGTATATCCTGATCCGTAGGAACCCACACCGCATGTCTAATAAGATAAAAACTGTAAATTTCATTGCTTTTGATTAAATGACTAATTGAAGATTAATAATATGGGACTCTAGGATTGGTGTATGGGGATTGAGCACATGGGAGCATCTGGACTTTTTGATCGTGTGACTTACATCACGTCGTTATTCAGGCAAGTTAAACTTGCTCGGTTATTGTTGTAGGCCATGTTTAGGACATTCTATGAAATTGTGTAAAAATAGACTAGGCGGTGAAATTATAGTCGCCTAGATGCCATATTTGATATAGGTTGACAACGAAGCTAGATCCGACACCATACTAGATCTAGCTTGACAACGAAGCTAGATCCGACACCCTTACCATGTCATTTCATGCACACCCCATGTCATGTTTAATTTTGGATATAACTGTATGCAATTTATTATCTGCTATCATGTTGCATATCATGTCATGTCATGCATTGAATGGTTGTCGTGATTGTGTAGCACACGCTACTCTTGAAATGTAAGCTGCAGCGAGTAGGATCTTGACTCCCACATCATGTAATGAGGCTAGGCACCTGTATGCCAGGTACAACCCTATGCCAAACACACTTCCTGGCTCGTGATCCAGAAGATGGGCACCGGTCCATACACATGTGGGGGGTAGTGTTAAGCGATCTATCAGCATAGAAGTGTACACGTACAACAACTTCAGCTGAAAGGCGTAAACCCTGTGCATATCGTGAATACAAGTTAATCGTGAAAACGTGAATATTGTTTAGTAGATTTTTACTATGACGTGTCATGCAAATGTTAACTATCATGTTCATCTTAAACTAATGCATTCATTAAATGTCATGCTCATTTTAAATTGCTGCAAACATTGAATATCATGTCATGTTACCATATTTTAGGCTACTAGTTGCATCCATTAATTTATATTTCCTTACACAAAAGTCTCTCCCTTTTACCTTTTTGGAGACTTTTGCTCACATGTGCCCTTTTCTCTTTAGGTGTCGCATGTTAGGTTTGAGCCTGAGTTAGTTGTTGAGGACGACTAGTTGCTGACATCCAGTTCGAGGATACTGGTCCCACACTAGTTCAGCTGGTGACTATTTATTAGTTGGTATTTGTTTTTCCTAGTAGTAGTAGTTAGGTTGTTCGGTGCGTAGCACCCTTCTCTTGTTTTAGTTTCGGCCATGCTTAGGGCCTTTCAATTTCAGACTCTTGTACCTTTATTTTATGATTATATCTGTGGATGTTTGGAATAATGAAATGGATGTTTTAAATGTTGGTTAATCCTTAATTGCTTTCAATTATTATTGTTGTTGTTGTTTCTTTATGCAATGCAAGAATCTGTGATTGAATGAACACACAGACGCTTATCAGACTGTGGCTTCACATCTTCAGTCTGAGCGGACCTCTTCACGTCTCGCCTTCCGTACTTAGGAAGTGGGACGTGACAGGTTTTTGTGGTGGACCATGCAGGTCATTGCACCTGTGAAATATCGAAACAACGATAATAATAAAAACATCCATTGAAACATTCGAAACATTCGAGTCATAAAATCCGAGTCTAATGTGAAGGTTTTCCTTGTCTTATATGGTATGAAGACTTAGATAGATGTCCAGGTTTGATAGTCAGGCACCTTCGTCAAGATTTAGTTGTACTCATCTTAGGATACCTTAGTAGCCTCTCACCCAGCTCTGGCCATATTAGATTTCTAGAGTTTTTCCTTTAGTCGTTCGCTTGATGTAACGGTCGCCTTCCGACCTTAATTAAACTTTCTGCGTGCACGTGCTTTAGCGTGCACGTATTTTCTTGGCTGTTTCTGGTTGCTGATCTATGCGATGTGCTGTGACGTTGAGATCGGTTGGGCGAGTAGAATTTTATGGTAATTTTTGGGAACATCTTTTCGCGGTCGTTCTCTCGCAAAACGAAGTTGACTCGATAGGGGCGTTTTGGTCATTTGGCTCAAAACGCCGTCCCGAATTTTACGTAAATTTTTGGTAGGCGCTACGCACGATCGGGCTCCGTAGATCTGTGCGTCTCGTCTCCGTGATCGCCTCGGTATTTTCGGATTATTTTTCTGACGCCCGGATTGAGAGTTATCGCTCAGATTAATCTGGACCATTGATTTGCTCATCCAGTTCAAATTTCGAATTATAGCCAAATCTGGCCAAATCTCTACTAAATCTGTCTTAATCTTTTTCCTAAACTGTTTCACTAAAACCCCCTAGACTTACCCCAGTTTGTACACCCCTTTGACACTCAATCTCCCCCTTTCTCATATTAATCCTAGGGCCATATATCAATAAAAACCCTTATTATATACCCTAACCCTAAAATTTACCCCTAACCCTAACCCTAAGATCAAGTGCGCCGCCCCCCTCAAAAATTCCCCGATTTTCCCCCTCTCCCATCTCGATCTCTCTCCCTCTCTCCCTCACGGCGGCACGGCGACCCGCCGCCGCCGACCCCCAAAAAATCCCCCCTCTCCTCTCAGATCTCCCTCTCCCTCTCGCTCCTCCCTCGCCCCGCGGCCGGCGACGACCAACGCGGCGTTTTCCGCCGTCTCGCCGCCCTCGAGAACCCCCTGCAAGCCGCCACGCCGGCGATCCGCCTCTCAGAACCCCCCCGCGTCGTCCCCCTCTCGCTCCTCCCTCGCCCGCGGCCCCGGCGACGACGTCGCTGCGATTCGCTGCCACCGTCGCGACTTCAGCCCCCGCCTCGCCGCTCGATCCCCGCCGCCGTGCTGTGTTCCCGAGCGTGCACCACCGCCCCCTCAGCCGCAGATCCGACGCCGGCCTCCCCGCGTCGTCCCCCTCTCTCTCCCTCGAACTCAGGCGCTCGGCGCCGCCGCCGAGCCCGATCCCCAAACGCTGTGCCCGCAGCTCCGCGCAGCGCTTTCAGCTCTGCCGCCGCATCGCGTCGGCGCCCGCCGTGCTGCAACCCCGCACCGCCGCTGACGGTGATTGCTCGCAGATCTGAACCGCAGCCTGCCGCCCCGCTCTCGCTGCCCTCGGCTTTCGAGTGCCGCCCCGCTCTCGCTGCCCTCGGTTTCCGAGTGCTGTCTGCAGCTACCGCACGGAGCCACTAGCCGTAAGCACGATCGAGATCTGTCCGCAGCCGCCCGCGACGCTAGCTCGACATTTTGCCGTGGACTGATCGCACTGGCTGAACACGCTTCGTCCGCTGCCCGGACGAGTCTCACTACGCTACCAGTAGTTGGGACACTGTAGACGCCGCAGACACCCCTCCGTTCAGACCCTACGTCCGCACTACTTCAGACTCCGGAGAGGTTGGTTTTCTCGTAACTCGTAGCGAAACCCACATGTAGCCAAAACTGAAAACCTAACTAAAATCGGCAACTAAACTCGCTAAATTTATTTTCTGCTCCTTTAAAATGTTGTGAACAATAGAATCGACGATCGGACTTTTGAACTGTGCACATAGGATAGAATCGTCGGATAGGCTGATCGGACACTTTTGACTTGTGACAGTTAGGGTAGCCACGCTTAACTTAGAAATGAACCTAAATAGGATTTGACGAAAATCGCGACTTGACACCGTCGCCGTGATCCTTTTCAGACGGACTACCGCGGACGCGACGACCGGACGAGACGCTCCGGACCGACGACGCACTCGCCAATCCAGGCAAGTGTATCCACTTGCGTTTGACTGTGCCTCAGTTCCAGTTTGTAGAACTGTTAGATTGTGTGTGATGAGAACCGGACGTGAAATGATAGCGTCCGGGACGACCCGAGACGGCTCAGACTTGACGACGAAGTCTGAGCCTGACAACAATAAACTGCTGACATCATAGGACTATCTTGCGTGTGCGTGCGTGTGGACACCCTAGAATAACACTCCCTACACTGGTCGTGTCGTGTCTTGTTACACAAAAAGCCTACGGGCGTTTCAGATGCTTCCCGAGCGGAAGTGATCTCTGTGTTCCCAAAAAGCCTACGGGCGTTTCAGATGCTTCCCGAGCGGAAGTGATCTCTGTGTTCCCAAAAAGCCTACGGGCGTTTCAGATGCTTCCCGAGCGGAAGTGATCTCCGTGATACAAAAAGCCTACGGGCGTTTCAGATGCTTCCCGAGCGGAAGTGATCTCCGTGATACAAAAAGCCCACGGGCGTTTCAGGTGCTTCCCTAGCGGAAGTGATCTCTGTACTTCTTGTCCTGAGTCTCTGGGTTGGGGTAGGGTTGAGCGTGCGCACGGGGAGAGGGTCTGGCCGCCCTCGAACCGTAAGGCGTGAACCCTTTCGTGTCTTACTTGTCCTGTCCCGTCCTGTCCTGTCCTGTTCCGTCATGTCACGTCTTGTCCCGACACCTGTAGGTTAGTCCCGTAGTCGGTAGCACACGCTACGTCTACTGCTTGCTACGTTTACTTTTCCTGCTACGTTTCTTTTCGTTACTCAGTTATAACTCCAGCATGCTAAAACAACCAGTAAATCATTATTAATAGTTGATACACTTGCAGTAGAGTCTGACAGTTTGTGTAGACTTTGCCTGACGTACAGTTTCCTCTTTTGGTGCTGTACGTCAGGTGTGGAGCCAGAGTACGAGTACGAGGCGGAATTGCCAGTTGACTTGGAGCCGGAGGACGCTGATCCGGAGTACGATCCAGAGGACGATCAGAGTTAGAGGTCTTCTGTTGCTGTTCCAGAGATTATCCATTTCAGTTTGAGTTGGGTGCGTTGCACTCTTACTTTCTTGTCTAGGTTGGGTGCTTGCACCATTAGTTTCCCTTTCAGCAGTTGTAGCCGTTTTCGGCATGTTTAGACTCTCAGTACTTTGATGATGAATTTTGGAATAAAAATGAAATACTTCTTTTCAGTACTTTTGTTATTTCGTACTAACTTGCAGGGACCTGTTCTTTCGCTTGGGAAAACTACAGACGCTTATTGGGTCTGGGCTCTTAGCCCCGGCCTAAGCGGGCCTTCGTCACGCTTCGCCTCCGTGTTTTTGGGAAGCGGGGCGTGACAGGTTGAGAAGAATTACCCGACACACGATCTGGAGTTGGCGGCAGTAATCTTTGCACTGAAGATTTGGAGACACTTCTTGTTAGGTGAGAGTGTGAAGATTTTCACTGATCACAAGAGCTTGAAGTACATCTTCACGCAGAAGGAGCTCAACTTGCGTCAGAGACGATGGTTGGAGCTCATGGCTGACTACGAGATAGACTTGCAGTATCATCCGGGGAAGGTGAATGTAGTGCCTGATGCCTTGAGTAGACTTCCTACTGCGATGATGCATACTGCCGACTGGACGAATCAGCAGGAGCTGAGAGAGATGGATTTGGAGGTTGTCCTACCTGGTGTGGTTCATTCCTTCATGAATTTGCAGATTCAGTCCACGATCGTGGATCAGATCAAGGCAGCACAGGCAGGAGATCCGAAGCTTCAGAGGATCAGAAGGCAGGTTGAAGCTGGACTTCGGACGGAGTTCGTGATTCATGAGGATGGTTCACTGCGGTACGGCAGTAGGCTCTGTGTACCTGCAGGTGACGTCCGTGAGGAGCTGTTGAGCGAGGCTCATAGCTCGCCATATTCCATACATCCTGGAGGCACCAAGATGTATAAGGACCTCCGTCTGAATTATTGGTGGATTGGCATGAAGAGGAGCGTGGCACGGAGCGTTGCCAAGTGCCTGATATGCCAGCAGGTGAAGGCTGAGCACCATCGTACTGCCGGCTTGCTGCAGCCGCTTCCTATTCCGGAGTGGAAGTGGCAGCATATTACGATGGATTTCATGACTGGTTTACCTCGGACCCCGAGGCAGAATGACGCAGTTTGGGTGATCGTGGATCGATTAACCAAGTCTGCACACTTTATCCCATTCCGAGTGGGTCAGTCTACGAAAGCCTTGGCGAGGAAATATCTGGAGGTAAAAATTTTCCTTCTCTTACTTCCTTTTTTAAAATTTTCTTCTGAGTTAGTAATGATGTAGACCGTGTACGTGCAGGAGATTGTACGCTTACATGGAGTCCCCGTGAGCATCGTGTCTGACAGAGATACGAGGTTCACATCTCAGTTCTGGAGAAGTCTGCAGGAGAATTTGGGTACGAGTCTGAGCTTCAGCACGGCGTACCACCCGCAGACCGACGGCCAGTCCGAGAGGACTATTCAGATCCTGGAGGATATGCTGCGAGCTTGTACGCTCGATTTGAAGGGTTCTTGGGAGGATCACCTCCACTTGGTGGAGTTTTCGTATAACAACAGCTACCAGGCGAGCATTGGCATGGCGCCGTTTGCTGCCCTTTATGGAAGGAAATGTCGTTCGCCACTGAGCTGGGATGACATCGGAGATCGGGAGCTGTTGGGTCCCGAGATGATAGTGGAGGCTGTGGATGTCGTGAGGGACATCAGGGAGAAGCTCAGAGTTGCACAGGATCGTTTCAAGCATTGGGCGGATGCCAACAGGAGACCCTTGGAGTTTCAGCCTGGAGATCACGTCTTCCTGAAGATTTCTCCGAACCGCGGAGTTATTCGTTTCGGGAAGAAGGGAAAGCTGAGTCCGAGATATATTGGGCCTTTTGATGTGCTAGAGCGTGTGGGAGTAGTGGCCTACCGCCTTGCTCTGCCACCATCTTTGGAGGGAGTTCACGACGTTTTCCACGTATCTCAGCTACGTCGGTACGTCAGTGATCCGTCGTACACAGTCGACTTCTCAGAGATTACGGTTCGCCTGGATCTGACATATGACCAGCAGCCTGTGCAGATTTTGGACCGTCGACAGAAGCAATTGAGGAATAAGGTGGTCGACCTGGTGAGAGTGATGTGGCGTCACGGATCACCCGAAGAGTCCACCTGGGAACGCGAGGAGGAGATGAAGGAGCGTTTCCCATTTTTGTTTGCTGATTAGTGTTGTCGATTCCGAGGACGGAATCTTTATTTTAGTGGGGTAGAATGTAACGGTCGCCTTCCGACCTTAATTAAACTTTCTGCGTGCACGTGCTTTAGCGTGCACGTATTTTCTTGGCTGTTTCTGGTTGCTGATCTATGCGATGTGCTGTGACGTTGAGATCGGTTGGGCGAGTAGAATTTTATGGTAATTTTTGGGAACATCTTTTCGCGGTCGTTCTCTCGCAAAACGAAGTTGACTCGATATGGGCGTTTTGGTCATTTGGCTCAAAACGCCGTCCCGAATTTTACGTAAATTTTTGGTAGGCGCTATGCACGATCGGGCTCTGTAGATCTGTGCGTCTCGTCTCCGCGATCGCCCCGGTATTTTCGGATTATTTTTCTGACGCCCGGATTGAGAGTTATCGCTCAGATTAATCTGGACCGTTGATTTGCTCATCCAGTTCAAATTTCGAATTATAGCCAAATCTGGCCAAATCTCTACTAAATTTGTCTTAATCTTTTTTCTAAACTGTTTCACTAAAACCCCCTAGACTTACCCCAGTTTGTACACCCCTTTGACACTCAATCTCCCCCTTTCTCATATTAATCCTAGGGCCATATATCAATAAAAACCCTTATTATATACCCTAACCCTAAAATTTACCCCTAACCCTAACCCTAAGATCAAGTGCGCCGCCCCCCTCAAAAATTCCCCGATTTTCCCCCTCTCCCATCTCGATCTCTCTCCCTCTCTCCCTCACGGCGGCACGGCGACCCGCCGCCGCCGACCCCCAAAAAAATCCCCCCTCTCCTCTCAGATCTCCCTCTCCCTCTCGCTCCTCCCTCGCCCCGCGGCCGGCGACGACCAACGCGGCGTTTTCCGCCGTCTCGCCGCCCTCGAGAACCCCCTGCAAGCCGCCACGCCGGCGATCCGCCTCTCAGAACCCCCCCCCCCCCCCGCGTCGTCCCCCTCTCGCTCCTCCCTCGCCCGCGGCCCCGGCGACGACGTCGCTGCGATTCGCCGCCACCGTCGCGACTTCAGCCCCCGCCTCGCCGCTCGATCCCCGCCGCTGTGCTGTGTTCCCGAGCGTGCGCCGCTGCCCCCCTCAGCCGCAGATCCGACGCCGGCCTCCCCGCGTCGTCCCCCTCTCTCTCCCTCGAACTCAGGCGCTCGGCGCCGTCGCCGAGCCCGATCCCCAAACGCTGTGCCCGCAGCTCCGCGCAGCGCTTTCAGCTCTGCCGCCGCGTCGCGTCTGTGCCCGCCATCGCTGCAAACCCGCACCGCCGCTGACGGTGATTGCTCGCAGATCTGAATCGTAGCCTGCCGCCCCGCTCTCGCTGCCCTCGGCTTCCGAGTGCCGCCCCGCTCTCGCTGCCCTCGGTTTCCGAGTGCTGTCTGCAGCTACCGCACGGAGCCACTAGCCGTAAGCACGATCGAGATCTGTCCGCAGCCGCCCGCGACGCTAGCTCGACGTTTTGCCGTGGACTGATCGCACTCGCTGAACACGCTTTGTCCGCTGCCCGGACGAGTCTCACTACGCTACCCGTAGTTGGGACACTGTAGACGCCGCAGACACCCCTCCGTTCAGACCCTACGTCCGCACTACTTCAGACTCCGGAGAGGTTGGTTTTCTCGTAACTCGTAGCGAAACCCACCCGTAGCCAAAACTGAAAACCTAACTAAAATCGGCAACTAAACTCGCTAAATTTATTTTCTGCTCCTTTAAAATGTTGTGAACAATAGAATCGACGATCGGACTTTTGAACTGTGCACATAGGATAGAATCGTCGGATAGGCTGATCGGACACTTTTGACTTGTGACAGTTAGGGTAGCCACGCTTAACTTAGAAATGAACCTAAATAGGATTTGACGAAAATCGTGACTTGACACCGTCGCCGTGATCCTTTTCAGACGGACTACCGCGGACGCGACGACCGGACGAGACGCCCCGGACCGACGACGCACTCGCCAATCCAGGTAAGTGTATCCACTTGCGTTTGACTGTGCCTCAGTTCCAGTTTGTAGAACTGTTAGATTGTGTGTGATGAGAACCGGACGTGAAATGATAGCGTCCGGGACGACCCGAGACGGCTCAGACTTGACGACGAAGTCTGAGCCTGACAACAATAAACTGCTGACATCATAGGACTATCTTGCGTGTGCGTGCGTGTGGACACCCTAGAATAACACTCCCTACACTGGTCGTGTCGTGTCTTGTTACACAAAAAGCCTACGGGCGTTTCAGATGCTTCCCGAGCGGAAGTGATCTCTGTGTTCCCAAAAAGCCTACGGGCGTTTCAGATGCTTCCCGAGCGGAAGTGATCTCTGTGTTCCCAAAAAGCCTACGGGCGTTTCAGATGCTTCCCGAGCGGAAGTGATCTCCGTGATACAAAAAGCCTACGGGCGTTTCAGATGCTTCCCGAGCGGAAGTGATCTCCGTGATACAAAAAGCCCACGGGCGTTTCAGGTGCTTCCCTAGCGGAAGTGATCTCTGTACTTCTTGTCCTGAGTCTCTGGGTTGGGGTAGGGTTGAGCGTGCGCACGGGGAGAGGGTCTGGCCGCCCTCGAACCGTAAGGCGTGAACCCTTTCGTGTCTTACTTGTCCTGTCCCGTCCTGTCCTGTCCTGTTCCGTCATGTCACGTCTTGTCCCGACACCTGTAGGTTAGTCCCGTAGTCGGTAGCACACGCTACGTCTACTGCTTGCTACGTTTACTTTTCCTGCTACGTTTCTTTTCGTTACTCAGTTATAACTCCAGCATGCTAAAACAACCAGTAAATCATTATTAATAGTTGATACACTTGCAGTAGAGTCTGACGGTTTGTGTAGACTTTGCCTGACGTACAGTTTCCTCTTTTGGTGCTGTACGTCAGGTGTGGAGCCAGAGTACGAGTACGAGGCGGAATTGCCAGTTGACTTGGAGCCGGAGGACGCTGATCCGGAGTACGATCCAGAGGACGATCAGAGTTAGAGGTCTTCTGTTGCTGTTCCAGAGATTATCCATTTCAGTTTGAGTTGGGTGCGTTGCACTCTTACTTTCTTGTCTAGGTTGGGTGCTTGCACCATTAGTTTCCCTTTCAGCAGTTGTAGCCGTTTTCGGCATGTTTAGACTCTCAGTACTTTGATGATGAATTTTGGAATAAAAATGAAATACTTCTTTTCAGTACTTTTGTTATTTCGTACTAACTTGCAGGGACCTGTTCTTTCGCTTGGGAAAACTACAGACGCTTATTGGGTCTGGGCTCTTAGCCCCGGCCTAAGCGGGCCTTCGTCACGCTTCGCCTCCGTGTTTTTGGGAAGCGGGGCGTGACACTTGAGTCCATCAAATTTCGGGCCCATCAGAACGTAATCTTGATCCCCTAAGGACTATTTTCCTCAGATCTCTATTACAGTCTAGTTCATTAGATAGTCTTAGTGCTAGGTTGCTCCCAATCTTTAGTCGGCCCAATAATTAAAACCCCTGATTTCTATCATTTTTCTAATCATTACACTTTTGAGCTATGACCATAGAATCCCATCGTAGCAGATTCACTAAGTTTTCTCAGTCGTGCGTTTTGAATATTTGATTCACTTCCATGTTTTCGATTCACGTGATTCTCCAGTCGTTCATCATCAATCGTTGAATCTTCCCCATTACCATCCCGATCCTTCGAAAAGTATTTTCAACATTATTTATTTTGGATTCCCCACTCAGTTTAGAGTCTCTGAAAATATTTAGCATGAACTTCAACTTCCTACCCTTCAGTTGACTTAAATGCATTCTTGGAATTTCGAAACTCTTTCGCCAAAATATTTAAATTACAACCTTATAATATTTTCTAACTTGCGTCTTTCCTTCCCTTACTTAAATAGTCACTATTATATCTCTGTTTCACCTAACCGAGCTATCTTCTTATCCTCGCCTTATCTGAACTCGTTCATTCTGATCTTACTTCGTTACACAATTTGATTTCGGTTTCCCTACTATTGCTTAGTCATCCTACTAGTGCTTGTCGTTGCCTATGTCAACCTTAGTCTATTGGTGGGCCCATCAGTATTGTTGTGATGTCGTCGTGGTGCATGTGTATAGTTAGAGTGTGTGGACCCGTGTGTGTGGACCCGCATGCCACTCATGTATGAGTGTGCTACATTTGGTATATTAATGATTGTCTCTTGTGTTACATATGCATACTTAGTGTTATTCATGATATATATATGAAGTTGTACGTATGATAGTATTTTTAAATATATGTGTGGATAGCTATACCACTTTAGGGATGTTTATGTATATTAGAATTAGTGTTGAAGTATCTACTAGTGGTGTATGTGGTATGAAGGTACTTGTAAATGCTTGAAATAGTATACTAGTAAGTCATATGCATGTTAGGTGTAATGATAATAGGTGTACTTATAATTAAGTGTGCAGGCCTATTATATGACCTATATGTTAGTACATATGAGCGTGTGCTCGTACGTAGTTATGTATGTGCTTAGTTATAGGTAGATATATACATACTGTATGAACACATGTGATATACATATGGTAATAGGGTTATAATTTTGTATAGTATTGCTTGCCTTTACGGGATGTTGTGTGCGTACGTGTACACCATGAGGTATACACGATTATTATTTTGTCGTAACTATGTATGTGTAAGGATATGTGGTAGTATATTAATTATATTTAATATTTCTATGGTGTGGATATAATATATGTATGTCTATGTTTGGGTAGATATGTGGTAAGCATATTTTTTATGTAGGTAAGGTATGCATGCATATGATGGTGTATTATGATTGTATACGTGTACTAATATTGTGATATTATTATAGTATGTAAAGTGATTACATTATGTGGGTGTTACTTGATTATATATAAAGTATGATGGATGTTAATGTGTATTTATGATAGTATGTGTTTTTACCTATATAGTGTATTATGATTACATTGGTATATCTATTCTATAAAATAGGGATGTTATCAAGACATTTTGGATATGGGTTATTGGACAAGAGATTTTGGTTATGAGATAATGCGTAAGAGAATGTGGGTTTGTGTATTGTTGTATAAGATAAATTGGTTAAGAGATAATGGATAAGAGATTTTGGTTATGTGTAAATGTGTGTGTTGTTTATATAGATTTGTATATGGGGTATGAGAAATTGAGATATGAGATATTGAAATCAATTTGCATATTGAAACCCCATACTGTGGAACTTGGATTTTTTTACGTTTGCATTTTAAATTTCGCTCATACTTTAAGGGAAGCGGAGGGAAATTTTTTTGATCAAATCACTGATCACATCGCACATAGGGGAGAGTTGGGAAAAATTTGAACACGCTTTGAAATTTAAACCCAATTTCACTAATACACTTTGAGGTGTGGAGGGAATAAGCGGAGGGAAATTTTTTTGATCACATCGGCCATGGGGGTGGGGTCTTTATATATGAGGAGTGAAATTTTTTAATAGAATGGAAATTTCGCTGAAGAGAATTTTGCACGACAGAGCAAGAAGAGACATCACAGAGCTAGAATTTTTCCTGGAGTCCATCAAAGAGCAAGAAGATCCAGAAGATCACCCACATCTACCTCCTCACCATCATCTTCTACCTCCACATCGGTGAGCTATTCCTCTTCTCCACGAATTTTTTTTCTTTTAATTTATTTCACCATGTTCTCCACACTCCCATTACAGAGCTTAGAGCTTCATCGCGTTGCACCCTCAGCACCTCAACCCTTGGTGAGCTTTGTGAGTTTGAGAGCTTCATCACCCTTGGTGAGTTTTGTTATGGTTAATGGCAGTTGCACCTCAACCCTTCAGCTCTATGTTTTGTGGCAGTTGTAATCTTATAACTTTCAGCCAAGAGTTGGTTTACGAAACAACTCTTATCCATTTCTGTCAATTTTGGAAATTTCAAGTCACGTTTCACTTTTTGTTATGGAAAATATAGCTTTAAGTTTCCAATATTCTAAAAAATTTCAATATTCACTTTTTCTCATTTTGCATCTTGCATAGCTTGCTGAAAAATGAATGAATGCAATTCATGGACTGAAATTTATGGACTGAAATTGGAGTTTATGGATATTGGATAAGAGCTTGAAGGGGGAGTTTGCAATTTATGGACTGAAATTGCACTTGGCCTTTTTCAGTCCATTGAAAATCATGTTTTTTCATTTTGCATTCATTCATGAATATTGGATATTGAAAAATGAATGAATGCATTTTCAATATTCAATTTTGCTCATTTTGAAAAATGAATGAATGCATTTTCATTTTGCATTCATTCATGAATGCATTTTCAATATTCAATTTCAATATTCAATATTCAAATTTGCAAAATGAATGAAAATGAATGAAAATTTCAAGCTATGTAGTTTATGGATATTGAAAATGAATGAATGCAGTATTCTAAAAGGTTTCAATAACTCTTATCCAATGCAGTATTAAAAATGAATGAATGAAAATTGCAGAAGAGCTCTTCTGAAATTCAACCAACTAATGAGCTAGCTCTTCTGAAATTCAACCAACTAATGAGCTAGCACTTCTGAAATTTCATTTTTTAGAAGAGCTCTTCTGAAATTTCATTTTTTAGAAGAGCTCTTCTGAAATTTCATTTTTGATTTGTCAATATCCATTTTGAAACTAATGAGCTGGCTGAAAATTTTTGAGAATGAAATTTTGATAATGACTTGAATAACCAAGAGGGTTGAATATATTGACTGAAAATTTTCTTTTGGAACCTTGATGAGATGTTGAATATATTGACTGAAGAGAAACATTTCAGTCTTTGGAAATATATTGACTGAAAAACATTTTGGATAAGGGAGTTGAATATATTGATTGAAAGAGAAACATAAAGGTGAATTGGAGATGTCCATGTGCTGAAAAACTTGAATATATTTGGATAAGAGAGTTGTCCATGAATTGAAATATATTGGTTATATTTCAATTTGACTGAAAAACTGAAATATATTTCAATTTTAAATCTTGAAGGAATTGGAGCTGTCCATGTGCTAATGAATAGGTGAGAATATATAGGTGAGAATTCACTGATAGTTGTAAAAAAACATGGAGCTGTTTGCAAAAATTGGTGAGCATATATGAAACAGTTTCATAATAGGTTTGAGGTGCATGAAACATTTTGAGGGATATATGAAACATTTTTTGATATTGGCACGGATAGTTATTCTCAAAAATTTCTGTGTATGTGCTAATGGAATTTCTGTGCCAATATTTTGATACATTTCTGTACCAATATCAGTGCTAATTGATATTCATAACCAATTCAATTATTAGCACTGATAGTTGTTTCATGCACAGATATGCACATCTATCACAACTATTTTGATAAATAGGAATAAGCTTGCTATTTTGCAATGGATAGATGAATGCATAGAGATTGATAGATATTGATATGATGCACAAATCAAAAATGAAATAGTTGTGCACAGAAATTATTAGTTTTGATAGATATATAGTTGTGATAGATAGTTGTGCATATATGGATAGATGAGTGCATAGAGATAGCTATCACAACTATATATCTATCACAACTATTCAATTATATGTGCACAACTATCAATTATCATTGATAGATATTGGCACTGATAAATTTTTTGAGGTGCATGAAACAACTATTAGCGCTGATAAATTTCTGTGCATGAAACAACTATCAGGGATATATGAAACATTTTTTGAGAATAGATATCAATGTTTGAGGTGCATGAAACATTCTGATAGATATATGAAACATCCTGTTTTCCATGGCTGAACAATTTGCAAAGGTTGCCTAGAACAAATTGTTTCCAATGCTATTGTTCCTGAAGATTTAGGTGTGTCCTGAACTGATATTTGCTAAATTTGGGTAGTTGCAAAAAAACATGTGTCCTGAAGATAGTTGCAAAATTATTCAAATTGTTCCAGGCAACTGAATTGATATTTGATAAAGCAAGATCAGTTTACCTCAAATTTGAATAGTTCAAAAAAACAGATATTTGCTAAAATTATTCAAGATTTGGGTAGTTCAGGACACATATGAATAGGAACTGAATTGATATTTGCTAAACTGAATTGATATGTGTCCTGAACTGAAGATGAGATGTGTCCTAAACTGATCTTGATTTAGCATATGGTATATGTCTTGAACTTATGAGCTTAATAGCAACAATAGCAAATATCAGCTTGATAGTATATATCTTTAAGAATTGTTCAACTTATGAGAATCATATGTGTCCTGAACCCAATTTGGCAAGTAATTCCAGAACCCAAATACTTTAAATATTGTATTGTAATTGAGTATGCTAAATAATTTGAGTATTGTAATTGATAAGTATATTTGATAAGTACTTTAAATATGCTGTCATATTCATAAATTTGGATAATCTGTCATGTTCTGGAACTGAACTTTTCTATTTAGCATCAATTGGATTTAACATCAATTTAGCATCAATAATCTATAACAATATGCTAAATTTTTAATTGATATTCAAACTGGAACTGAATGGGTCATATTGAATCCAGTTTGAAATTTTCTGGAACTGAGTGGGTGTGCATTGGGTCATGTTCAATTGTATCAACTGAGTGGGTTTGGGTCAGAAAATTCAGAATGCACACCCATTTGGGTCATTTTCAAAATTGAATTGGGTCAGAAAATTTGGGTCATTTGGGTTTTGAAATTTGGGTGTGCATTCTGAAATGGGTCATACCCAAACTGAGTATGCGTATGACCCATTTGGGTCATTTGGGCTAGAAATTTGGGTCATACCAAATTTGGGTCAGTAATTTTCATACCCAAAATTTGGTATGACCCAAATTTCTGACCCAATTCAGATTGCACACCCAGAATGCACACCCATTTCTGAAATGGGTCATACCCAAAATTTGGGTCATTTGGGTCATTTGGGTCTTTTTCAAAACTGAAATGCGTATGACCCATTTCAAAACTATGAGTAATTTGGGTCAAAAAATTTCAAAACTGAATTTGGTTCAGAATGGGTCATACTGAATTGGGTGTGCCTATTCAGTTTGAAAATTTATTGGGAGCCATGAAAAAATTTGCTCATTTTAATGGTTTGGTTTAATGAGCTTATGAGCTTAAAATGGGAGACTGTAACCAATTAGGTTATGTCATATGAGAAATTGGGAGACTGCAAGCAAGAAATTTGGTTATGTCATGGAACAATTAGCATAGAAAACAATAGCATATGAAACAATAGCTTGGAAACAATTAATTTGGCAATTAGCAATGAGAAAAATTGGCATTGGAAAGGTGTCATGTGTCCCATGCTTGCAGTTTGAAAATTGATTTTTCAGTTATGGCAGTTACATGTTGCATTATATGATATCCATAAGAAAAATTTCATGAATTGCTCATGTGCTAATGAATAGAGATGTGTGCAAAAAACATTATGAATTGAGATACTGAAAGTTTATCCATTGCAAAATTTCAAATTTTCATATCATTTTTACAGGAAACTGAAATGCATTATTAATTGAAGGCTATAGTTTAGTGAAATTTTAAGAGTTTGCAATTTCATTCATTTTTTTAAAATACTAATACATTCACTTGACTGAGTTTGAGAGAATTGGTTATGAATGCACAGAGATGTAAATTGGAATGAGCTTGCTATTTTGCAATGGAAGAGCTTGAAAAATTTTATCCTGTTGAATTGCAAGCTCAACAAAATAGCAAGCTCATTCAACAGGATATATGAATGGATGAGCTTGCTGACTAATTGGTTATGAAATTTTATACATTGCATAACAACTGAAATTTTGTCCATGTTCTAATGAATAGAGATGTTATGAAATTTTGTCCATGTGCTCATTCAAAATAGTTTCAAGTCACGTTTTACTTTATGTTATGGAAGTTTCAATTTTAAAATTTCTCAAGGTATTTTGAAACTTTTATTTTGAAACTATTGAGCTTGAATAGGCAATCCCATATATTGTTGAAAAATGAGCTTGATGAATTGCTCATACTTAAACCAACTGAAATTTCAAGGCAGTTTTGTTTATACTTAAACCAACATAGGAAATGAGCAAATGGGATATGAATATTGAGGTTTCATGAACTGAGAAATGAGGTTGAGCAATGAGCATGAATTAGAATGAAACTTGACTGAAATTTCATCAAGCTATTTTGAAACTTTTATTTTGAAACTATTGAGCTTGAATGGGCAATCCCATATATTTTGCAATGCTTATGAGATGTGCACCTCAACCCTTCAACCCCTGTTTAAAAATTTGAATATTTCTATCAAGTAAATGAAATTGTTCAATATTTTTGTTCAACATGATTTTTGACTATTACTTGATAGTTTTGTTTAACTAGGAGAACCTCAATTTGAATATTTCTATCAAGTTTACAGTCAAGTTTACAGTCAATTGGAGGAAACTTGATATTTCCATCTGATATGAATTTGAATATTTCTATCAAGTAACATGGATTGAGGTAAAATATTCATACGTTTACTAAATTCTTCAAGTTTACATTCAAATGTTGACTGCAATGTGTAACTCTGCAAGTTTTTGAGAATTTGGATATTAAGTCTATGAAATTGCAATTGACTGTAATGGGAGAACCTCAACCCCTCAACCCATGTTTAAATATTTCTATCAAGTAACAGAAATTGTTCAATATTTTTGTTTAACAGGAGTTTTGACTATTACTTGATATTTTTGTTTACATATTTCTATTAAATATTGAACCTTGAAACTTAAACTTAAATATTGAAAATAGTAAACTTAAACTTAAACTTAAACAATTTTGAGTGTTGAGCATATGAAACTGAAGCTCTCACCTTAAGTAACTTATGGATATCAATTTCTGAGCACAGCATGACACTTAAACAATTTCAGTTTTATTAGCTATCAAATTGTTTATGAAACTGAAGTTATCACCTTATGAAATTGAAACTAAAATTGGTCAGATTGGTGAGCTTCAGTTTAATACGGTGATACAGTTCAATTGGTGAGATTGTTTATGAAACTGAATACTATGATTTCAAATTGGTTAAAACTATTAATTTTTGATATACATGCGTTTATACCATGAGTTTATACCATGTAGAAATTGAATGACTCATTTTGAAACATGACTAATAGAAATTTCACACATCTCTAGAAATCAGTATCCTATTTTGAACCATGACTCATTAGTACTCATTTTGGAACATGCCTCATTTTGCATGTATACTGAAAACAGGATATTAGAAAACAGGATACTGATTTCAAGAGAAATTTCATGCAAGATATTAGAAAACAGGATATTAGAAAACAAGATATCTCTTGAAATTATACATGCAAACTTGAATGAATTTCATTTTTTCAAACCATTTTGAAACAATTTTTAAATTTTTAAACCACTGAGAAAAATATTCAATTTTGAAACTTGAATGATTGCTATGGCATTGATATGCACTGAGATATCAATCCTAAGTATGTGTTTTCTTTTATAAAAGAGAGGATAAGTTACATTGATGAATTCTTTAAATTTTGTTGGCGTAGGTCCTAAATCTGATCAATGCTACCAACTTCCGCACTCCTAGGTTTTGGTGACATGGCTAATTTTTACGTCCATCTCTATTTTTCTGTTTGTTCATGTATCTTAATACTTTAACATGTTTTTAGCTCCCATCTTTATAGAATATTTTGTCTAAAAATGTGTGGAAAATGCAACTAACTTTACAAAAAAATTTAGAAACGAACTTCATATTGGGGGACTAACATTTTTGTCAGTGACTAAAAATTTTGTGAGTAATTAAACAATGTGAGAACTAAAATCTCTTGAGGGGACCTAAATTTTGGGGAACTAAGACTTTGATTGGGGAACTAAGATTTTGAGGGGGTGATTTCTAAAATGAAACATGTCCACATTTTCAGGGGAACTATGATTTTAAGGGGGAAATATCTAAATTGAACAGTGCCCTACGGGCACGGGTATATACTAGTATATATATATATATATATAAGAGTGGTGTGTTGGTATATATATAAATATTGTGTTATGATATAAGTATTCTGGTTCAGGTATGGGTCCTTGAGTCTCACTCATGCTTAAGTGTGTATACTCTAAGTGTATTGTTATATTTGTCTGTGATTTGTGTATAGTACTATAAACATAGTGATGGATGATGTGTGTATAGTGATAGATTTGGTTGTGCATGGGTACGTTACGCACATGGTTGTGGGTGGTTATACCATTATATAATTATAGGTGTCGGTCTTGTAGTAAAGTTATTTACTAAGGTTTTTCATGTTTGAATGTATATATGCAAGCTAAACTAGGTGTGTAGAATGTGCTAAGTATATAGTGGTGTGAGTGGCATGTATGAATAGTGTAATAGCGTGTATAGGCGTGCACCATGCACGTGTAAGAATGAGCTTAGCAATAGGTGTTGGTGACTATGGTATGTGTGATGTGTCTTGAATATAGTTATATGATTGTATGCGATGTGTATATATGATGAAGTATCTCCGTGTATTTGAATAACTATATATTTGTGTATTTATAGTAGGGGTAAATGTATATTAGATATAGCAAACATGATTTAACATTGTATGGTGTGATTACATGTGTTGATACACTTGGTGTTGGATGTATACTAGGAGATATAAGGGAGTAGTATATCCATGTTTGTTTGTATATATGTGGTTATATATATATGTGTGTATTATGATTGTAATTGCTGATGTAAACTATTTTTATGTAGGTATCTGTACCATGGTTATATGATAAGTGAGTGATAGTTATATAAGGGATGTACGTGACTATATGAATAATTGAAGTACGTGTATGAATTTGACTGTCCATGATAGGTATACGTATAGAATGTGCATATATATACATGTTTGTAGTATTAATGTTTGACTACCTAGTGCATATGTAAGCACTTGTAGTAACTATACATGGTTTGAATTATAGTGCGATGTGATTGGGATAGTTACTAAAGTGGATAGATTTATTTATAGTTAGAAATTCCGAGCACGGACTTTATTCTAAGGTAGGTAGGATGTCACGGTCGCTTTTCGATCGTACATTTTTCATGCGCGTACTTTTCTTTCGTACGCATATTTTTAGTTGTCTCTTCTTGTAACCCAAATGTGTGATGTGATATGTCGTTGTGATCCTCTGAGAGAGTATTTATTTGTGGAATTTTTCATGAACGTCATTTCACGGATCATTCTTCCACAAAACAGCTTTGTATGAAGGGGTGTCGTAACTTTAGACTTCAACGTTTGACCTTTTTATTTTTAGTTCCATTTTTTGTCACTCTAGCTCGTGACCGATAATCATAGTCTTGATCCTCTCATCGACACGGTCGTCTTGATATTTTTCTTGTATTTATCAGACACTGTTAGACTGATGTTTCACTTTAATCATCCTAATTTATAATTAGCATAGACTAATTCAAGATTCAAACACTAATTAAATCTAATCTAAAACATAAAGATAATACGTATCACATGCAACATCTTCTCTAGCTATCTACATCCTAACTCTACCCTCCCTCTCTCACACATTCACTCTCCAATCAACCTAAGTGTACCCTCTTCTCTAACCCCATTTAGCAAATCCCATTCTCTAAAATGTGAGCACCTAGGTTTTCTTCCTATCACGTAGCCGCCATTATCCTCTCCCTCAAACTTACGGCAACCCCCTTCACCCCCGACTCCGGCCCCTTTGCCTCACCCTCCGGCCACCCACACAACCTCCAGCCACCCCACCTAAAACCCAGCCTCCTCTATAGACATCCGCACAGCCCCATTATCAGCAGCCCGTCGGCCTCCCCAGGCTGGAGCCCCCATGCGCAAGCCGCCTAGCCCTTCATTCTGACCTGCCGCTCCTCCTTGCCGCCGGCGAGCCACCCACGGCTCCTCCCCCTCCCGCACAGTCGGCCAACCCAAAGAAACTACCGCCCACTTGCCCAAAACAACCACAACTGCTCCCCCTTGCCGAAAACTGTCCCCCCTCCTCTATATGCTCGGCCTCCCCTCTCCCCCTGCGGAAAAACTGTCCGGTAGCCCCTATGGCCATCCAACTCCCCTCGCGCAACTCTCCTCCTCCACAGCAACCACCAACATCGCAGCTTCCCCCATAAATCTGGCCATCACCCTACATCCCCCTCAAAACTACCATTCCCTTGCCGCACACAACTGTCGCAAGCACCTCTAGGCCGCAAAACTGCCCTCTCCCTCCATCGCACAAAAACAGCCCCCTCTTCCTCTTGATGAGCCCTAGACCACATCTCCTCGTGACGTTGCCGCACGTAACTCGACAGCATGCCGAGATCCTCTTGATCACTGCCCCTGCCTTTCATCCACCTCTCGCGGCCATCTTCGTGTCATGATACTTCCCCTAGTTGTCGTCGTCTTCACCGTTTCCCCGTAGCCGAGGTCGTACCTTGCACAATACCGGAATACAACCCCTGACGTCACTACACGACGTCAGTGTAGCTCTCGCGTCGTGTTGAGGTATATCCCAGTCCGTAGGAACCCACACCGCATGTCCAACAAGATAAAAACTATAAATTTCTTTTCTTTTGATTAAATAACTAATTGAAGATTAATAATATGGGACTATAGGATTGGTGTTTGGTGATTGAGCACATAGGGATCATCTGGACTTTTTGATCGTGTGACTTGTAGCACGTCGTAATTCAGGAAATTAAAACTTGCTCGGTTGTTGTTATAGGCCATGTTTAGGCCATTCTGTGAAATTGTGTAAAAAGAAACTAGGCAATGAAATGATATTCGCCTAGACGCCATATTTGATCTAGCTTGACAACGAAGCTAGATCTGACACCATACTAGATCTAGCTTAACACGAAGCTAGATCCGACACCCTTACCATGTCATTTCATGCACACCCCATGTCATGTTTAATTTTGGATATAACTGCACGCAATTTTTTATCTGCTATCATGTTACATATCATGTCATGTCATGCATTGAATGGTTATCATGATTGTGTAGCACACGCTACTCTTGAAATGTAAGCTGTGACGAGTAGGATCTTGACTCCTACATCATGTAATGAGGCTAGCCACCTGCATGCCAGGTACAACCCTATGCCAAACACACTTCCTGGCTCGTGATCCAGAAGATGAGCGCCGGTCCATACACACGTGGGGGGTAGGGTTAAGCAATCACTCAGCGTAGAAGTATGCCCGTACAACAACTTCAGTTGAAACACGTAAACCCTGTGCACATCGTGAATACAAGTTAATCATGAAATCGTGAATATTGTTTAGTAGATTTTTTCTACGACGTGTCATGCAAATGTTAACTATCATGTTCATCTTAAACTGCTACATTCATTTAATGTCATGCTCATTTTAAATTGCTGCAAATATTGAATATCATGTCATGTTACCATATTTTAAGCTGCTAGTTGCATTCATTACTTTATGTTTTCTTGCACAAAAGTCTATCCCTTTTACCTTTTTGGAGACTTTTGCTGACATGCACCCTTTTCTCTTTGGGTGTCGCATGTTAGGTTTGAGCCTGAGTTAGTTGCTGAGGCGACTAGTTGCTGACGTCCAGTTCGAGGATACTGGTCCCACCCTAGTTCAGCTGGTGACTATTTCTTAGTTGGTATTTGTTTTTCCTAGTAGTAGGTGTTAGGTTGTTCGGTGCGTAGCACCCTTCTCTTGTTTTAGTTTCGGCCATGCTTGGGGCCTTTCAATTTCAGACTTTTGTACCTTTATTTTATGATTATATCTGTGTATGTTTGGAATAATGAAATGGATGTTTTAAATGTTGGTTAATCTTTAATTGTTTTCAATTATTATTATTGTTGTTGTTTCTTTATGCAAGCAAGAATCTGCGATTGGATGAACACATAGACGCTTATCAGACTGTGGCTTCACAGCTTCAGTCTGAGCGGACCTCCTCACATCTCGCCTTCCGTACTTGGGAAGCAGGGCGAGACACTATACGGTATTGGGGTTGAGATCACCCTTCGGGTCAATGGGTTGGCTTCTTCGGAATGTTGGGGAGGTGCTAGCGACCTTCGTGCGACTTCCCAACCGCCTCGACTCTGCCCCCACCGATCATTGTGCCTAGGAGAGAGGCGCTCAGCCCGAGGGGGGCTTCAGCCTTGATGGGGGTGCCCTTTGCGCCTTGTGCTTCGTGATCTCCTGTAAGAGCGGCTCTCCACAGCTTGATCTTGCGGGATGTGTATTGGAAGAAATGATCTAGGATCTTGATTTGATGATGACACACGTGTTGTTATATTTAACGTGTGTGCTTAGTGTGTTTCAGGATTGGCGAAACGATACATCTTTCTCTATTTGGAGGAGTTGCTATTCATATAGCTATTTGGGTGTAAGAGAGAGCTTTGGCTTAAGCAAAGTGGACTTAGTCCAATTTGAGATGAGATGTAAATGATTTCTTGACTTGGTCAAAAATCTATTCATATAGCATGGAAGACTTGGTCCAAAGAGGAAAAGGGATGGAGCCAAATTTGAATTCAAAATGGATTTGATCCAATCTTTTGGCTAGATTTGCAATTATGTGTTTATACCAAATTCCTATTCAAACATCTACAAATCCTCCCAAAAATCCCAACTACTTTTTGGAAAACCATAAGCTCCTCTATAAAATCTCCTCCTCCCATTAACCCAAGAGTACGGCAATAAAATATTGAGAGAAGAGCCACAAAAATACAAGCGGCCAAAAAAAATTAACCTAGCACCAAACTTGCGGCAACATTTAATTAAAAAGAGCTTGCAGGCAATCTTCCTCTAAAAAGGGAATTCACGCAAACCTTATCTCTCCTCTTAAGCTGCCGGCAACCTAGCCAAACTTTCAAACCGCCTACATCTCCCAAAGGTCAAGAGGCAAACATATTGCTGATATGCCACAAGCCAAGAGCACTGTCGCATCATCTCTTGTGCAAACGAGTCCTCAGACGTAAGTTTAAATATCGCCGTGAGTCGCTAAAGGAGCCCGTACGTTCGAGAGATCCACGCTGCTGTCTGCAACACATCGAAGAGCTCTTCATCATCAGAGAAGATCTGAACCGCCGTCGATGTGCCTTCAAGTCGTCGATGTGCCTTCAAGTCGTCGCTGCTGCAGCAAGATGACGCCGGATATGCTGTACGAGAAGCCACCGAAGGTCGCTCATGTCGAAGCCGCCTTCGCTCAAAGAAACATCACGTCGAAAAGTTAGTCATTGCTGAAGGCGAGTTGCTCGGCGAACCACACAAAGAACTCGCCACCGTTGATCATGTCAAAGTCGCCGCCGTTATGAAGCCATCACCGGAGTACTTGTGCAGCAAGAAGTCATCAACGAAGGAGCACCGTCGAACGAAAGGTTGGCGCCGCCTGTCGATGCTGTCAAAGCTGCCACCTCCGCCTTCGCTCGAAGAGATCATTGTTGAGATCTTCATCGCCGTCGAGTTCAAAGTGGATGTCACCATGAAGATCTCCGCTGCACGGCGTTGCTGAAGATGAAGAGGCTGTCAAAAGAACTCACCGCCGAAGCCGTTGCTTACCGCTGTCAAAGTCCTCAGCCACCGGAGATCTCGAAGTGTGTTCTCACCGTCGTTGAAGAGAGTCAAAGTAGTCTGCCACCGTGAGTTGTTGCTGCCGTGACTTGATCGCCGCTTTCGCCGTTCGAAGTAGGCGACTACATGCCCTAGCATGAGGCAACGTACGAAAATGAAGAGAAGCGAAGACGTGCCGACGTGGACGGAGCGAAATCGAAAAAAAATTGAAAAGTTTACATGCTGACATGGGCTTGGTATTTAAGGGAGTTGCTCTGCGCACAGACCGCCCAATTATTTGAGATGAACTGAATTTCTTTACGCACAGACTAGTGCATAACTTGACATCCAGGAGTCGGATTGAGACACCGCTTACGTCAGATTGGAGCTGACGACGTGCTGATTGACAGAGATGCCTACACGGACACAAACAGAGCATTTCTAAACCCTTAACTCTTTTATTCGTGTCTTAGTGTAACGTTCTCTGTAGCGAAAACTTTACCTATATTTTGTTACAATTTTGGGACTTGTCTGGTTGGGGCTAGACAAGTGGGACCCAGCTAGTTTGGGACTAGCTGGTAGAAAGCGTTACTAGGATTGATAGTAATAGAAAACACAGTGAGTGGGGTACTGATAGCCTGGCGAGTGTAGAGACGTAAAGGATGCTCTGAGCGTGCTCTAACTTGTGGTTTTGTAAATATTGCACTATTCAATTCTAGTATCTGCTTTGTGGCTGGACATAGGTCGTTGGGGCGACCGAACCAGGGTATATCTATGTGCACTCTGTGATTGTCTCTGATTTACTCTGCTTTTGCTTATAACTGCGTGTGATTTCTCGTGGGTTGCACGAGAATTTTTTATTAGCCTATTCATCCCCCGCTAGGCTAGGATCCAGATCCAACAATATGCTCCTGCACTATCTTGATTAATGCGTAGGGGATTTCCAAGCTCCCCTACTAGATCCTCTCCCTTGTAGTGGTGATGTAACGTTGCTGTCAGACGGTTGCTTCTTCATCGAGCTGTCTTTGCATTGTAGCCTCCTCCTCGTCGAACCGTCTCTACCTAGCGGCCTCCTCATTATCATCGAGAGGTCTCTACAGAGAGGCTAACTCATCTTCATTGAAGCACCTCCTTCGATTGACCACTTCTTCATCGAATTCGGGAAGGAGGTTCTGCCTCACATTGAGAGGCCGCATGATGTCGCAGGCCGCCTCGTAGATTTCTTCGTAACTATGTCCTTCATCACTTTGTCGAAGATCTCAAAGCTTTGATATATGCCACGGGCCACAGCTCCTATGGTAGCTTCTTGCCCCTCAATGGGCGCATCTCTCTGGGGGGACCTCCTGGGAGAGCGGGCCTCCTTGAGCATTAGCTGTTTACAGCTACGATGACTGTAGTGACTTTGTGTGGGGTCTGCCATGGATGTAACTCTTTTTCCCATAGACGACGCCAAATGTTCCGGGGTAAAATTCGCTAACACTGAATTTGTATTGAAATGGGAATCACTGTTACAATGATTATAGGTATAGGGGGTCAGATGAGGCTAATCACACTTTCGAGAGTGCCTTGAGGATAGAGATCTCAAGGCCGCCCCACGTCTTGGGAAGGTCGCTCGTCAATTGGAGTAGGTTGCTCGTCTATTGGTGAAGGTCGTCGCAGCTCGCTTCAACCGTCGGTAGCTGGGGCGTGCTTCCTGCAAGAAGAACGACTCGCCTGAAATGCTTGGTTGGCTGTCAACCGAGAGCATCTCTAATGCTTAAGTTAGTTGATGACTAGTTGGAGAATGTCGGACACACTGAGCGATCTCAAAGGCAGATCGGCACTCACGTGGTGAACTAGTGTGGAAGACGTGAATATGTAGAGGATATTAGACCTTGAATATAAGTAGATGTGTTAGGGTTTCTTACAGATTATCCCACCCCCTTCTTTCTGGAGGAGAGGGGGTATTTAAAGGCTGCTGGAGTCGGTTGCTTTAGCTGAGCGGGCGGTGTCAGTGTGTCAGGGGTTCGTCCGAGGAAGTCAGAGCCGAACGTGTCAGGTGCGCTTTTGTCATGCTGTCAGAGTCGTAAATGTAAGGTGCACTTTTATTAGGCTATATGGCAGTGAAATGGCAAGGGGCACTCTTGTCAGGGTGTCAGGCGGTGAAGCGGCTAGTTTCGCTTTTGTCAGATTTGTCTGTAGTGAAACAGGCAGTGATATTTGTATTGGGTCGCCCCCCTCCTTGGCAGACTGCTTCTGGGCAGATGATGTGTCTATATTTTCTATCTTTTCATAGCATAATTCCATTGCATTTCTTGTCATATCCGCATCCAAATCCCATATTTTCTTACGATACTGCAATTCTAACGCCATATTCAAGTTTCGTAGAGTTTTGTGGATTTTCAGGGATTTTGGAGCGATTCGGGACCACTTTTGGATATGGACACATCCAACATGCTCGTGAGCCCATTGTCAAAGCTCTACGGGAGTTTGCCAAGGTTCAAAAAGTTATGGGAGGAGTGGAGGAGGATCGGGTAAGAAAGAGGAGCTGTTCTGGATTCTTCACAGGCGACTCGACCGAGTAACACAAGCTGCTCGGTCAAGCTGACACACAAAGTAACAGAATGCGCATCCGACTCGACCAAGCAGAATGGCGACTTGGCCCGAGTCGACATACTTTGGAGCTCCGTCTCACCGAACATCCTGCTCGACCGAGCAGGACCTACTCGACCGAGCCAGCAACCTACTCGACCGAGCAAGGCCTACTCGGGCCGAGTAGGCAGAGCGACACTTTTTGGAAGGAGCCCGATCCACTGACAGACTCGACCGAGCAAGCAGGTTGCTCGACCGAGTAGCTCAGATCACTTCGCCCAAGCCAGGAGCGGTTACTGTGCCTGCTCGACTGAGCAGGTGCTACTCGACCGAGTCACTGACTCGATCGACGACAAGCAGACACAGACTCCAAAATTTAAAGCTGATTTTTGTGGGGCCCAGACGCATGTTACAAGAGTGGATCTTGGAGACGAAAAGGAGGAGCTCATTTGATGATCTTTTTGAATGAAGTTTGGAGAGTGAGGAGAGACGACGAGAGATCTAGATCTAGGTTTTTGATATTGAATTATTTTTGGGAGAAAAATTAAGTTTTGGCTATTCTCTTTTGTCTTGGAATCTTCTGGAATTCCTGGATCCCTATTGGCTATCGTTCTTCCTCATTTTCGGTATGTAAGTTATTTATTTCTCCTCGATTCAATTGCTACAATGTTTTCTTTGATAAAACTCATGGTTTTATTCGTCATAATCACTATGTGTGAGTAGTTTCCCCTAGGGTTGATGGGTTAGCCCTGAGACTTTAGAAAAGATATGTAGATCTGGATCTCTAGGTTGTATTGGGAATAAAGGGGAGTATTTCTGTCAATCCATCCGAATCCCTAGGAGAACTCGTACTGAGATCATGCCCACTGTCGGTGGAATTGATGAGCTTAAGGAGTATCTTTGGGATTTAAATAGGGAATTAGTGGATCCAACCAAGGCTCGTGACCATGCCTGGCTCGTGCCTTGACGGAATCCATCGACGAACTATACTGCTTCATTGACGGCTACCGCCATTGTGCCAATGAGAGCCACTGAGATACCTCGAAATTCTAATCCACGAGAGTGGTATGAATTGAGAGATCAATCCCCTAAACCTAATGCAACATAAAGATCCCATTCTAACATCAACCTCTGACGGTCTTACCGGTGATCCCTAAAACCTTAATTTCTTTTATTATCTAACCAACAACACTATCACGACCAATCTTTCCAAACCGACTGCTATCTTACTCTGAGATCTAAAAATAATCTGAGACCTCAAATACACTATCACCGTCCCTGTGGGATTCGACAATCTTATATAATATAATTTGACATCGTCCGCTTGCGGATAGAGCCCAGAGCTGACACCTGGAACCATACTACACCTAGCGACTGTGACACCGCCATGTGGAATTTAGGTGTAAGTTCGGGGTGCGTCAGCGGAGAGGTAGGCAAACTGACTCCGGGGCAAGCTACCTCTGGTGTGAGCTAGCATAGAACGTACGCAATCAGCCGGAGGGCTCTTTTCTTTGGTTCGATTGACAAGTTTGCCGCTCTGCCGGTGCGGACTGCTCTAAGCCTCGGCGAGCTTCTTGGCCGAGCTAGTTCTCATTAGGGGGATTCGGGGGGCCATTTACTTGGGCTTCACACATACGGGCCATGATCGACTGAGCCGATCGTAAGGTCGTAACACTTTGCCAACCCATTTTGGTTGTGAACATGTGGCACATGAAGTTCAATTTCTATCCCAGTTGCATGTCAATACTCTTTAAATGACCGGGAGGTAAATTTCCCAGCATTATCCGGACGTATTTTCTTTATTTGGTTGTCTGGAAAATGCGCCCCCAACTTTATTGTTTGTGCCAATAGCATTGGAAAAGATAAATTGCAGGTCGATAGTTTACACACATACGAATATTTTGAAGATGCACAATCAGTACCTTAAATTATCGAAAAGGGCCATTTAGGGGTGTATAGGTCCACATATATCGCCTTGTATTCTTTCGAGGAAGCTTGAAGATTCTTTATCCACTTTTAGTGGTGATGGCCTTGTTATTAATTTTCCTTTGTAGCAGTGGTGCAATGGAATTCTCCCTTCTGAAAAATCTTTTGGTTCTTCGAATCATGTCCATATGATAGGGATAAGATGCGATGCATCATCACTGATCCAGGGTGGCCAAGTCTATCATACCAAAGTAAAAACTTGGCTGATGTCGAGCACTTCAGGTGCTCCATTAAATTAACTTCCTCTCTCTGAAACTTTGTATGTTAGAAGACTGCTGAAAGGCTCTCAAAACGGTCAAGTATGGATTTTACTCCTTTTTCTTGAGACGTTACATACAAATATTCTTTTTCATTTACATTTGATGTTTCTAGATGGAATCTGTATAAACGGATGTCCTTGAAACTTAATATGTTTCCTTTTGAATTCGTAGAGAATAATGCATCCTTTATTATAATTTCTGTTCCATTTGGGAGAAATAAATTTTCTTTCCCAGAACCTTGAATAATATTTGGTGGCCCTGAAATTGTATTTACAAGGCTTTTATATGGTATAATGCTATGAAAATAGCATTTGTATTGAAGGATCGTATGTGTCGAAACACTGTCTACTAAGTAGTCATGAGAGTGTTCCATCTATTAAAAGATGAATCGTGTAAGCACATTTACTTTTCAGAAACATAATCAAATTTTATTCATACTTTATTCAAAACATTTAAACAGCTCTCATAACATTTATCGTTCAAAGCAAAGATAAAAATAGCTAATCAAGCAAGTTGTCTCTTTCGAAGTCATCAGTAGTGAACTGAACTGGAGCATTGGTGGTCATCAGATTTGTTTCAGCTTTCTTTTTCATGCTTTCTTTATACAAATCCTAGATGTGTCACAGAGTTCTGCACACTCTAGACTAGTGTCCTTTCATGCCATAACTATGGCACTGGTCTTCCAATTCCCCTTTAGGTGGGGGGTGCATCATTTCTGTTGTCATTTCTGTGCCAAGTAAACTTCTGCCTCCCTTCATTTCTTCACTGTTGGACTTGTCTTCTGGCCTTTTTATTCAGTCCCCTTCAATGGTTTTCCTTTCTTTTTATTATCTATCTTCTTTTTAGAAGAAGATGCATTGTGAGCTTCTAGGAGGGGGCAGTGCCAGGGGGCACATATTATGAGTGGCGAGGAGAAGCTCTCTATTTTGTTTAGCCATGAGTAAACATGACACCAGCTCAAAATAATTGATAAGCTTTCATTCATGGTATTGCTACATCAGTATCGCATCCTTTTCATAAAAGACGTGTATGTCTTTTCTAGCATGCGATCTTCTGAGACTTTTTCACCACAGAACTTCAGGCCTGAGGTGATACTAAAAAGAGATGAGTTGTACTCAGCTATGGACTTAAAATCCTACAGTCTCGGGTTCTCCCATTCATAACGTGTCCTTGGGAGTATATACCATCTTTTTGATGTTTATATCTTTCCTCAAGGGCAGTCCAAAGCTCTAGTGGATCTTCGACCGTAATTTATTCAGCTTTTATGATCTTATCCACATGGCGACAGATATATAAATAATGGCTTGCGCCTTTTTAATATTTGTCACATTTCCATCTTTTGTTACAGCAGAAACAAGTGATTTAGCTCGCAGGTGAAATTTAACATCGAACTGACAGCTCAAATAATTTCTCCTTGATGCTTCTAGCACTTCAAAATCAACGCTTGCGATTTTTGCCATTTTATCTAGAAGCGCACAAATTTGCATGAATTAATAATACGTAAAAACATTTTCATGCGGAGGAAATTTTTAAATGAATAAGTTAATTGTATGGATAGACCAGTCCCACATAAAATAAAAATGTCCCAAAGTCCATATAACAGTCCATATTACACAAATGAAAGCGAAAAATTAAAACTTTGGAAACCCCTTGGGTCCCATTTTTAAATTCTTTAGCTTCAAGAGTGGCCTCCACTTCCAGGAAAAGTAGTCATCGGTCTTGGACATTACATAATTTCATCACTACAATTTCTCTCAAAAAGAAAAGAAATGTGCTGGAAAAGTAAAATGTGGGACTAAACAGTCGATCCAAAACCACAATTAGCCTTTCATACAAAAATTTGTGCTTATTAAACATTTTCATAACACATCATAGGCATCACAGATTCAGAATAGGATAAACATAATAATTTAAATACTTAACAATTATTCAGACCACAGAGCGATATCATACACCGTTAGGTTATGTAAGTAATGGCAGAGCGGTTGCAGGATCTTTGTAATTATTAAGTTAATGTCGCACAACAAAGCATAAGCTTATCAAAGAAAATGTGGCAGAAAAATGTTATGTAATGCATATTAATATGATCCTAAATAGGGTATCATATATTTAAAAAATATGCAATTTGTTGTGCAAGAGGGGCTAATTCAAAATAAATTTGAATGATGCCTAATTTATTTATTCATTGTAAACGGAAGTAAGTCTGCCTTTTTATACCACTAAATGGTCCCTATAAATCCCCAAATTTCCCCATTAAAGCACCGATTTTATCCCGATAATTTTTCAAATTTTTCTTCAAGTTTGGGCCCATAAACCCTTTTTCTTTACTTTTCATCTACGTCCCATTCACCTTACCTCTTTATTTTTTTTTTCAAACAAAGCCTACGGGCCTGAAGCCCATAGTGTACGCTACAGGCGACAGGCCCGCAGATCCTCGCTTTTGTTGTTTCGCATGTGGGCCGAAGCCCTCAAGTCGCGGTGGGCTTCGGCCCACAACGTTTTCGAAAAAAATTTCTCGTTTTTTCGCTTGTGGGCCGAAGCGCATAGCGTTTTTGATTCTTTTTTCCGAATTATTTGTTTGTGGGCCAAAGCCCACAAGTCGCTGTAGGCTTAGGCACACAAGTCGGTGTGGGCTTCGGCCCATAGCGTTAAGAATTTTTTTTCATTTATTGGATTGGGCCCGGAGGCCCAAGCCCGAGAGGTAGGGAGGGGGTGACGGCTAGGGTTTGTCTCCGCCACCCCCGAGGAGTAGGGAGTCGGGTCTCCGTCTCCGAGAGGAGGGTAGCGGGGTCCGGTCCCAGCGCCATAAGACGGGGAGAGGGACGCGGCCGTTGCCGTGAGGCGGGTAGTGTTGAGTATTGATTCCCCGGATTTAGTTTTGGTGATGAGCAAACATAAATGTCGTGAACTAACTCCTTGTGAGTGCAGTTATGGAGATCGTCGCCAAAATTCTATGAACATCAAAAGCGACGTCTCAAGACTTATCAAAGAGCGTGATCGTGTGCCTGAAGCTTCGTTGAAGCTCTAGGAGCATTATTGAAGTCAAGAATTTCGGATTGAAGCTTTGAAGACGGTTCGTCAAGTTTTATTTATAGTCTTCTAGCTTCATTTCGTAGAATGTTAAGCCTTGAGTAGGTCTTACATTATAATCTTCATAACGATCATATCTTAGAGCTAGGATTATCTTAGAAGCCCGTAGGATCTTTCCCGAAGCTTCGCGATTCTTTTCGCGGCTTCTCCTGCATCTTAGTTGGTTCAAGAAGAATAACCAACCGACTAGATTGTGATCTAGTCAGTCGACAATCCTTCATGAACCGACTAGATGTCCTTGCTCAAATTCAGCCTGGTACTGTTTATCAATTAGTCGGTCCAAGAAGGTTCACCGATCGACTAGTTGTCAAACTAGTCGGTTAGGAATCCTTCTTAGACCGACTAGTTATGTCTTTCATTTTCCTGCCTAAGCTATTGTTTATCGTTAGTCGGTCACAGAACATCCATCGACCGACTAGTTGTGAAACTAGTCGGTTGGAATTTGTTCTTAGACCAACTAGTTATCTTTGTATACAGCCTATTGAGTTTCAACTCTTATTCGGTCAAAGAACAGTCACCGACCGACTATTTGGCCAACTAGTCGGTTGGCAAGTCTTCTTAGAACGACTAATTCTATCGACCCTGAACTTTCTATATTGGCTGTCAACCTCTTAGTCGGTGCATGCTCATTCACCGACCGACTAGATTGTGATCTAGTCGGTCAGTCATCCTTCTTTGACCGACTAACTGCTTCAGAAATATGACCGTTGGGAATATTTTGAACACGATTTCTTCTCTCTCTTTCCTCTATCCTATATATACTTAGAGGGGTTCTTTCCTAGTATTCAAGGCTGCTATTCTAGAGGTTTAGAGAAATCAAAGAGAAGCTTTCAACTCTCATTTCCAAGCTCTCTCATTCTCACAAGAATCTCTCCATCACTCTTATTCCTCAAGAGAGATTCATTGATTGTGAGCCTTCCAAGCCAAGTGCTTGATTCAGGGTCACCAACTCCACCCTAGGCTTCCATTGCTGGTCAACTTCATGGAGCTAGGGTTTGGTGACATCTTCTTCCTCAAAATCCATCTTTGCCCTAAATTGGTAAGTATACTCAAGGCATATGATTTTGTGGTGAGTATTTCTTTATTTCATTTACTTTAATATTGCAAGTGTTTCTCTCGGTTGTGAGAGAAAGGGTGTGATCCCGGGTTGTGGGAGTCACATGTCATTTGTGTATGATTTGGTCTTGTAGAGGTTTTTCTACAAGAATTTCATAGTGGAAATCTTGGGTTAGTGGTTTCTAACTCAAGTATCCAGAGGGGATCTGGGTGGTTGGGACGTAGGATCGCCAGTAACAAGTCGGGGAGACTTGGGTGGATCCGAACCCATTACATCAATTGTTTGCATTGTCTATTTCTCGTTGATTGTAGTCTATTCCGCATTGTTGTTTGTGAATTGCACAATAAGTAGGAATAACACTCTTGATTATTTTAAAGTACTATTCACCCCCCCATCTAGTACTTGTGCAGTAGCTATACAGGGCACTACAGGTAGGGGGGTCAGGACCGTCGTCGTGAGGCATGTAGGGGGTCGTTGTATGTATGTATGTATTTATTTTTCGAAGATTCAATTCATTTTATTGTTCCATATAAATAAACAAACCCTAAAAATAGGGTTTTTATGATATGAAATCTAGTAATGATGATTAAAAATCGTCGTTTTAATCAAGAAAGAGGAAAATGATTTCTAATCTGATCCTGTGAGATCGTGTCTGCATCATGATCATGATAAAAATAGAAATTTTTGGAGTAATAGTTCTAGATCTGTCCTCCAAATCTACCGATGGTTGACGAAGCCTATGCGCAAAAGACGAAGCCTGCGCGTGGAAGACGAAGTCCGTGTATGGAAGATGATGCCTGCATATGGAAGACGAAACCTGTGCATGGAAGACAAAGCCCGTGCGTGGAAGATCTACCGCCTTCTTCTTGCTTTTGCAACGAATGGATCTACGAAAAGTTTTTAGAGGTTCATGCTAATAACGTGTTATGAAGCATCAAATCTGGAGGAAACCCCATGTCCTTTATTTATAGTAGAGGGATGAGCGTATATGGATGAGATACAATGATATGATCTTATCCTATGGATAAGATATAATCCCCAATACAAAATCCAATCATTATTCGTTTATAACAAAAATTGAATAATAGCCCAAAAAATACTGAAAAATCACTTTACCCCATGAAAAGTGGCACCGTAACAGGAAACAATGCCTCCATTTTAAGAAAGTTATCAAACAATTTAATTTTAAAATTGACTATTCCTACAGTATTATTTTAAACCCATAATAATAAACATCTAACCAACCTATCTCGTACAACTTAATATCACAGCATAACTGCTAAACTATAAACCACAATGTGGCACTAACAAAGGAAGCTATTCAATCAACCAATCTTACAACTTTTTTTTTCAAAAACCAATTATGAAAAGTCGGCAATTTGCTAAAAATGATTCCAAAATTCCTTCAAATTCCCCTTAAACCTTCAAAATCCTTCCGCACAAAATCTGGTTATATCTAAAAAAATATAATCTAAAGAAGAATTCTTTACGGGTGTTTTCTCACCCTTGATGTAGTAAGATGATCTTTGATGATGGTATAGTCGAAATAGCTGGAAGAGGAGGATGTTGACAACTGACTGGACAGTGGAAGAGAAAGCCCCAGGCGGGATCTGAGCTATTGGAGGCAGGTCCGAGCTATCTCCAGACTGAACATGCCTCAGTCCAAGCTGTTGGAACCAAATTCAACCTATTTTTGAGCTGCCTCCAGCTTCCTACAACGCAAATAGCTCATTAGGGAGGGTCAGATTTAGGGTCCGACCTAATCCACTCCGATGCTTAAGTCAGATGGTGACTCAAGGAGGCTTGTAGTAACCATGGCCGATCTGTTGGGAGATCAACCAATTTTTATCGCACCGATCTATGTAGGAAATGTAAGAGTTTAAGCGGAGTTATCTTGAGTGTATGAGTACCTAACTGGAGACTATCCAAGAGATAGTCCCCTCTCTCATTATCTGAGAGGCTTCTTATAGGCAGGACGTTAGTGGGTAACGTCCTAGCTTTTAATCGTATTTATTGCTTCTGAACTGTCGCATTCATGATAAGCTAATGGTCCGTCATTGAATGCCTTCATTATGAGCCGATGCTTTAAAAGAGGAAGACCAACAATTAGTCGATATGTCTTTTTAAATAAGAAAATGGTCTGCCGCACGTGAGGACTTTTGGGCTGCTGTGCTGAAGTAGTGGGCTTTTCTGGGCATTTCCGCTTAATTACTAGTGGGTCGGCCTAGAGCTGTATCAATGGCCCCCACCTCGCAAGCTTAACTGCCTCAATGGTTGAGGTCATATGATGTGGCGGGGTTAAGATCGACAGATCGGCTAAGAGTGATCCCGATCAAATTGTCAAACCGACTTTCGAGGTCTTCCGAGAGTAATCGCTGATCATATAGCTAGATCGGTCTGCGAGGGCACTGGCCTCTCATCGTATAGCCAGATCAGCCTACGAGGTTTTAAGAGTAATCGCCAATCATATAGCTAGATCGGCCTACAAGTGAGTGGCCCAATATCGTATAACTAATCAGCCCATGAGGTCTTGAGATTTATCCCCGATCATATAGCTAGATCAACCTGTGAGGGAATGGACTCCGATCTTAAAGACGATCAGCCTGCAAGGTTTTCTGAGTAATCCCTGATCGTATATCTAGATCAGCCCACGAGGCAGTGGCCCCTGATCGTATAGCTGATTAGCCTACGATGTCTTAAGAGTTATCTCTGATCATATAGCCGATTAGCCTACGAGGTCTTAAGCTACAAAATAGTTGGAGTACCCAGTGATTAGGAAGCAGTTTGCAGCTGAGGAGATCTATGCTCAGGTTAATTTCTAGCAGTATCCTCTGGTTTAAATATTACATTCTACATTTATTGAAATTGTTATGAAAAAGATCTTTTGTGTGTATGTGCAATGCATTGGTTGAATAATTTTAGTATCTGATGATGAAATTGCTGCATTTGGTTTAGATGTTGGTGGCAGTGGCAAGAAATTCCCTATTTTTTAGCATAGCTGTGAATTGAAGATAATAGTCAATTTGTTGGCCGGTTATTATTCTCATTGAAGTTAATTTGCAATCTTTTGTTGTACAAGGATAAGGAAAAAATTATAGTATATTTCTCACTTTAATTATTTCCATGACACTGAAGTTAATTTAGTCATTTTCCTTTATATTTGTTGTATCGATTAGTATTAATGGTGCGTTCTTCATGCATAATTGTGACTTGGTTAATGATGAAATAAGATACCCTTTTAGACGTACTTGCTTCATTTGGCGGTAGGTTTTTAGTTGGATAAGATTGAGACAATGCTATCCTCATAAGAATAATCGAAGGCTGAATTGAATTGCTTTTTGCAGGAATTGGATCTCTCGAACGAGAGCACTATGTATAAATTGATCGGACTGATGCATGTGAAGCAGGATCTCGCCAGGATAGGGCTAATGTCTGGAAACGAATCGAGTACATCTTTGCCGAGCTGTGAGTTTTCGTGGATTTTTACATTATTTGTAGTTTAAAGCTGTTTCTTGAATGTAAATATTGAATTGTCAACTTATGTAGGATTTTGCCTATATATGATTTTAGGTAACACAAACTATTGTTTAGAGTTAACAATTGTATGATAACATCCCTACAAAATTGTATGATAACACAAAATTGTATGATAACACAAAACAATTGTTTAGTTTTGAGTTAACATCCTTGCAATTTATATGAGTTAACACAAAACAAAATTGTATAACATGCATAACACAATTTCTAAATGACACAAAACAAAGCAAGAGTTAACAATTGTTAACCTATGTATGATTTTTCCTAGACATTTAGCATTTTTAGCAATTGTACGATTTTGCCTTACCATTTAGAGTTAACAATTGTTAACAATTGCAGGTTAACAATTGCAAGGTGTTCATGTTTCATTTGTCAAGTTAACAAATTACTGGGTGTCTAAATGGCCAGGTTAACAATTGCTAGGGGTCTAAATGACTGATTTCCTCATGTTGTTCGTGTTTCATTTGTGTGCATGTTGTTTTGGTTTTGGTTTTGTTAGAAATGTGATGTGTCATTTGTGTACATGTTGTTCATTTTTTATTATTTCTTACAAACATCATTTGGGTTCATGTTTTAATATGCATTCGGGTTCATGTTTTAATATGCATTCGGGTTCATGTTTTAATCTTGCAAACATTATATACCCCCGGGTGTTCATGTTTCATTTCTGTGCAGTACCCACACCCACCCCATGTGTTCATGTTTCATAAATTTGCATTATTAGCAGGGGTCCTGATCGCGCCCGGATGTACACCCGGAAAATGATTGTAGTTTTACCGCAAGCACACAGCATAGTGGCGAGCGGGTATCGAACACAGGGAGGACAATTGACAGTATCCTACTTTGATTACCTAGCTATCAAGAGAAGGAGAATAGTTTTGATGTTGTTGTCACAATCCTTCAAATAGCAAGTAAATATCAATATAATAAAAGCGTCTAGGGATATGAAATCCCCACTACATACCAGCTCTTATCCTTGTGAATCATAAATTTCAATGTTGCAAGGCTTGAATGTAGGTGAACTAGTCGCAACTTAATGTAGAACCAAGATCACGCTCTCGCGCTATGGCCGGTATATAGCAAACCTAGAATAGGGACCACTCTCGTGCAAACCCTAGCCTAAGCTGCTAGCATGAAGATCGACATCATCGTCCAATCGCAACTCGAGTCCACTCTCGTCCAAACTCGAGCTACGATCTAGGTTATGATAGTTCTTATTCGTCCAATCTCTTGCAAACGAATATGAGTATAGATTTATAATAGAAATCCTAGCTTTGGTACAATCTCTTACAAACCAAATCTAGCGGATCTTGATTATAAAACTAAATCGAATATCTAGGCCTTCCTATCAGTTGAGATCCAATCTCTTGCAAATCCCAATCGATAGAAATTTCCATCTACTCGTAGTAAATCGATCACAACCTAACCATTATCAATCCTAGCAACAATTCTATAAATTCATCACAATTCAAAAATCGGGTCCATAGGGTTCATCCCCATGCCCAAGAACGACAAAACTACTCACTAATCATCAAGAAAATCTCAGAAATAACAAATAAAATCATAGCACAATTCATTGCAAAGAATAAACAATTCATTAAAATAATATTTTGATTAAGAAAGAACAAACCCAAATTGTCGGCTATGATCTCCAACTGAGATTTTACAAAAGAATAGCCGTCAAAAAATAATAGAAGTCTCTCAAAAATTAGTCCAAGTCTCTCCTAAAACTAGGCCTAAAACTCGGTTTAAATCCAAGCCATAATCATCCAAAAAATCATGACCAAACTTCCCCTGCGCAGTACAGAATTCGCAATGCGAGTAGCAGTCGGAATGGGTCACTCGGCCGAGTGACCAATGTCACTCGGTCGAGTGAAAAACCCAATAAAATGACAGTAACTTCAGGGTTTTCAGGGGTTTGTCGCTCTGACTGACTCGAACGAGTGGGCATCTTTACTCGACCGAGTGGGCAATCATGCTAGGCCGAGTGGGCCTCCTCAGAATTTCCAGTAACTTGGCCTTTCTCTGGACGAATTCCCTGTAGCACTTGGCCGAGTGGCCTTCCTTACTCAGCCGAGTGGCCTTCCTTACTCGGCCGAGTAAACGCTGAAAATTTGCAGCGCGTATCCGTTTCACTCAGCCGAGTACAGCTTGTGACTCGGCTGAGTGAACTGTCTACTCAGCCGAGTGGGCTGTATCTTGGCTCTTTTCATCTCCTTCTCACCTCCTCGTCGTTTCTATGGAATTTCTTCTTCTTCCACTCATCCTCTATTGCTGATAACTCCTCAAGTAAGTCGTGGGCAACACTCCAAAGTGCGTGAAAATCCTTTGATCTCATTTTCGCTCCAAATCACTCCATATCTCCTGAAATACGACAAAAACAAGAAATAATGAAAAGCAACGCGATATTGTCGAATATTCATGAAAAACAAAATATAGGCGATCAAAACGACATGAAAACATGAATAAAAAAGGTGTAAAATAAGGAGTGATCAAAATCCCCCAAGCTTACCTCTTACTCGTCCTCGAGGTAGATGATTAAAAGGCGAACCAGATGGGTAAAAATAAGGAAATGGAAAAAGAAGATAGAAAAGAAAACAAAGAGGGAGGTTCTAGATCATTTCCTCAGGACGTGGACTCGCTTACTCAAATAGCATATGTCGAATAAAAACATGCCAAAGATTTTTATCTCGATATCAGAATCATATAGGGATGCATTCAACATAGAAACCCAAGAATATCAAAATAGTATGGAATATGGAATCATTCTAAAATTAGCATAGACAAAGCATCTAAAGTTGTATACATAATCATAGACCATACACTTTTCAATTGATCGCTTTCTATTTGGAGTATAAGAAGTATCACACAATATGAAGCAATAAGAATAGAAAGGAGTGGTTTTCTTGATATGCATGCTAAGTCTCAATTCCTGGATTTCGTAAAACTTTTAGTAATCTCACCGAGTATAGAAAATTACCTAGCTTAGCTTGTCATGCACAGTCAAGTAGTCACTCTCTCCCACATCATTGGATCCTCTCCCCCAAGCTTATCTATAAGCGTGGTGGCATCAAATTCAACAATAGGTCTATTCCTCGTTTTTGAAGCTCCAAGAAATAAAAATAAAAATAAAAATAAAAAAGGGAAGAAAGAGAGAAAGGATATAAAGTGGGATCATGTATGAACTTCTGGGGTTGGTAAAGCGAAATGGGGGCCACCCTAGCCCATTGAGCGGTTTTCAAGACCGACTCTTTCAACCGCTCAGACATCCATCCCTTCGCGCTTCGCTTTCTCTTTTCTTTTTTTTCTTTTTTTCTTTTCTTTTCTTTTGTTTATTCTTTTTCTTTTCATAAACAATATACATAACTACGATCCCAAATCAAAAGATAGAGAGATATGCAAGAATATTTTTTTGATTTCTTTTTTTGCTTTTGGGGTGTTGGAGCATGGATTTTTATAGCGGGGGAATGTGCCAATATAGGGTCCGCTAAAGGGATATTCACCAATGATTCTATGTATAGAAATGATGCTCAAGATATGTGGAGAAAGAAAAATATGTAATACTCGGTTCACTCTATAGAATGTGCACGACAACTTTCAGCAGAGTAATGTAATTTACTCAGTTTGATCTCAGAAATCAAACTAATCCAGTTATATCAACATAGCATACATTCAATCAACCTGAAAGTGAAGCGTACAATTTTCATGCAATAAGAAGTGATATAATATAGCAAAGCAGTACTCCAAATTTAAGCCATCAATACGTGAAGCTTGGTGTGTTTTCTATGAAAAGTATACAATATAAATCATCAAACTCAGCTAATAAAGGAATTTCATCCAAATTCATACATGAAAGTGCGAGTTACTATCTCGAATGCATAGCAAGCATGGCATATGATATCTGAAATAAAAACGATTGGCATGACAAGATAATATGCATATAGAGACAAGCTAATACCACGTCGTCGTCATCACAGAAAATTCATCTCTAGCAAAAAGGATAAAAGAAATAAGGATAAAATAAAAACTATTATACAATGCAGCACACTCAAAAATTAAGAAAACGTGATGCATGGAAGGAAAATAAAAAAAATGAAAAAGTGGGTGAAAATAAGTGTAAAAACAAATAAAGGCGAGAAAATAATAAAAATAAAAGGCGACAAAAATAAATAAGTGCGTGAGAACTCACTCCCCCAATCTAAACTGCACCGTGTCCTCAATGGGCAAAGTGTGGCACTGATCACTCCATATTTTACACCTTTTTTCTGCATGTTTACATGCCATTTAGATCACTCATATCATGTTTTTCATGATTATTCGACAATATTGCGATGCTTTTCACGATTTCTTGTTTTTGTGGTATTTCAGGAGATTTGGAGCGATTTGGAGTGATTCTGAGATGCACCCACTTCAGAGTGTCACCCATGACTCTTTTGAGGGGAATTCTACTATTGGAGAGGAGTGGAAGAAGAAATAACGTCGTAGGAGCGACGAGGAAGCAAAAATACGAAGATTGGACATTTTCAGCATGCCACTCGGCCAAGTGAAGGAGTCACTCAGCCGAGCATCGAGAGCCTGCTCGGCCGGCCAGATCGGACACGCAACAGACTCCATATCAGCGTGTACTCGGCCGAGCATCGCCAGATCACTCGGCCGAGTACGGAGACACCACTCGCCCGAGTGGCATCAAGACGACGGCAACCAAAATTCCCAAGTTACTGTAATCCGTCAGTCAGCCCCGAGTTCCGACTCGGCCGAGTGAAGAAATCTGATCGCCCCAAAATGCAACCCAAGAGCACGACCAAAAACTTGGTCGGCCCCGGATACACACCCGGAGAACGATTGTAGTTTTACCGCAAGCGCACGGCAAAGTGGCGAGCGGGTATCGAACACGAGGAGGTGGTGTTGGTTCCAATCTATCCTAGGTTGGTTTGACTACAAATGTTTTATTGGTGGAGATGTCTATGGTATGATGTAATGGCAATGGTGATGGATGTCGGTGTCGGAGATAGAGAAATCGGTCAGATATCGATTCAAATATAATATAATAAAAGTGTCTAGGGCTAGGGAATCCCCACTACGGACCGTCATGCATCATTGTGAATAGTGAATCGCAATATTAATAGACTTGCGTTGAGGTGAACTAGTCGTAACAGAATAGAGAACCAAGCTCACGCTCTCGCGCTATTGCTGGTCTATAGCAACCTAGGTTAGGGCCCACTCTCGTGCAAACCCTAACCTAAGCCACTAGCATTATGATCAACATCATTGTCCAATCGCTTCTCGAGCCCACTCTCGTGCAAACTCGAGTCACGATCTAGGTTGTGATAGTTCGTATTCGTCCAATCTCTTGCAAATGAATATTGGTATAGATTTACAATTAAAATCCTAGCTTTGGTCCAATATCTTGCAAACCAAATCTAGAGAAACCCAATTGTAAACCTAAATCGAATATCTAGGCCTTCCCATCGATTAGAATCCAATCTCTTGCAAACCCCAATCGATGGAAATCCCTAGCTATCCGTAATAAATCAATCACAACCTAACCTCCTAGCAATTCTAGCAATTTAGAAATTCATTCATCACGAATCTAAAATTAGATCCATAGGGTTCATCCCCAAACCCTAGAACAACAAATCTACTCTAGCATAGCAATAAGGATATGAGAATCAATAGAAATCATTGCTTGCATACAAAAAGATAGAAAAACAAAGATTCAAATAAAAAGAAGAAAATACTTAGCTTGATTAAGATCTTCAATCCAAAATACAAGCTTTTTGATCCAAGAGGGGGCCTAGGGCATGGCCTAACCTCTAAAATAATCCTAAGAAAAACATATGGGGGCTAAGAAAACATAATGGGGATTCCTCTCTAATGGTGGCTACAAAACCCTTATATAGTCTCCCAAAACCCTAGTAAATAACCCTAGAAAACCCCTCAAATTCGTGCATAAAAACAGCCCAAACCGCAACTTAAAATCTGGGCCCGTCGCCGACTCGGCCGAGTGGAACATGTGACTCGGCCGAGTGGAAATTCCAGCACTGCAGCGTCAACTTGCAGAAATTCTCCAGATTTCATCCGACCTTTGATTTATGAGTTCTTGGTGGCGTTGGAATCTTCATGAAGTCTACTATCCATAAAAAATATGAGAAATATAATTTGATTGCTGGAATAATAGCAGATTTCAAAAGAGTGAGAGGCTATCTGAAAATCTGGGCGCTGCGTGTCCTCGGCATCACTCGGCCGAGTGGACTTCTCTACTTGGTCGAGTGGGCTTCTCTACTCGGCCACGTGACAGACCCTGTAAAATTCCAGTAAGTCGGGGGTCTTGGGGGTCTGTCTTTGGAGGTGACTCGGCCGAGTGGCTTTACTCACTCGGCCGAGGGGCATTCGGTACTCGCCCGAGTCGGAACCGTCAAAAGCCTGTACATTTCCAGTAAGTCGGCCTCTTTTGAAGGTGGAATTCTCATGCCACTCGGGCGATGCGATCTTCTTACTCGGCCGAGTGGGATATCATCCCTCGGTCGAGTGCACGCCCAATTCCTTCAGTTGGAGCGTGTCCGGTCTGGTCGGCCGAGTGGTCTTCTTGCTCGGCCGAGTGAGTGCTCCACTCGGCCAAGTGGCATGCTGTAAATGCCCAATCTTCTCCGTTTCTCCTCCTCATCGCTCCTACAGAGTTTCTTCTTCTTCCACCCGTCTCCCATCACCGAATAGCCCTCAAAAGAGCCTTGGGTGACGCTCCAGAGTGGGTGCAAGTCCCTTAAGCTCATTTTTGCTCCCGATCGCTCCATATTTCCTGAAATCCGACAAAAACAAGAAATAGTGAAAAGTAACGCAATATCGTCGGATACTCGTGAAAATCGCAATATGAGCAATCGAAATGGCGTGAAAACATGCAGAAAAAAGGTGTAAAATATGGACCGATCAAAATCCCCCAAGCTTGCCTCTTACTCGTCCTCGAGGAAGATAAGTAAAGAGACGAACTCGGGACATGAAAACAAAGGGAATGAAATGAAAAAGAAAGAAAACGGGGTGGAAGGGGTCGTTAGATTATTCTCTCAGATCTCAAGCCAAAGCTACACATCACGTTAACTCAGAAAATACGAATCTCATGCTATAAAGATTTCATATGTTATTCAAACATGGTACTTGCAAGCTTTTAATAACAACAAAAGGGATTCTCTAAATTCATACAATCAATTCATATCCACGTCACGCATTTCATAGGATTTAATATACAAATGTTGGCGATGCACTTTTCAATCAAGAGTTATAACTGAAGCATATAAGATACACACCAAGCATGCAATAGAGATTAGAATAAGAGTCATGGCATTCACATATTTATTTCAAATCATGAAAAATCTCCATATCTAATATATTTTGCAAAGTCTAAGCATTATCGAATATTCCCATTCATACACGTCTCCACTCTAATGTCATACTCACTCATATGGTCAAATGAATTCACCCCCCCAAGCTTAGCTTGAGGCATCACATCTAAAGGAATATGATAGTGGAAAATGGGATTTTTGCCTTGGTTTTACCAAGTATTTTGTGGCTCCAATAATGAGATAGAGAAATATTTTATTTTTTTCTTTTGGGCTTTGTTTCTCATTTTTCTTTTTGGGTTTTTGTAGGAGCTATATGATTTGTATTTTTTGGATTTTGGCTCCTTTTTGGCTTTTTGGACTTTTTGGAGCTAACTTTTTCTTTTGTGGGGATTTTTGGGAAATAGATGCGATATAAGTAGCTTTAGGAGGTGAACTCAAGTAACATGTAGAGAATAAAAAGATATATGTGGAGAAGGAAGTAATGTAACACTCAGTTCACTCTAAGATGTGCACGAACGGTTCAATAAAATAATACTTCAACTAAAACGCATACGCAAGCATGGACATTCTCAATCATCTCAATAAAAAGTGAAGTCAAGCGGTAAAGCGCACAATCATATCAAGCATGCAACAGAGGGTGAATAAGACAATAAAACTGATGCTTCAGATATACTAATGATGCGTGAATCTTGGTGCATTTCCAACAAAAGCATACTAAACACTAATCCATACATTCAGTTTCAATTAATATCATGTATTCATGTAGAGGAATCATCGAAAGAAATAGATTTGCAAGCATATGTGAATAGCAAGACTATGGAATACTCTAAGTAGCATGGCATGGAATAATAAGCATCGTGATGGTTGCTAAAGCAATCAGAGATATCATCATATGAAATTCATCTAGCGGAAGAAGAAAAAAGGAAAATAAAGAAATAAAAATAAAAGAGAGGAAAGAAAAGAAAAACAAGCACACAACATGATGCATGAACACACATAAAAGGAAAATAAGATGGAAAAATAAAAAAGATGATGCAAAAATTTGAAAAATTCTAAAAAACCCTAAAAATAAAGTACAAGCGCAACTAGATGGCATGGAAATGCACTCCCCCAAGCTTAAACTTCACATTGTCCTCAATGTGATCATAGTGAAAGAATATGAAGAACAACGATAATAATAAGGGGGTGAATGAAAAATGGTGAAATGAATGACATGAAATCCTAATGTAACTACATGCACATACAATGATGCATGAGAGCGCCTTCCCCCAAGCTTATACCAAACAATCCTATTCAAATGACTTGACCAAAAATGTCATGGCTTTGCAAAGCGTGATCAAGTCAAACGAATAAGAAAGTAATGTTTCACTTGAAAGAAATGCTCGAATGTGGTGAGCAAGAGGATGTGACACATCAAAATATGGAGAGGGCAATTAATATATATAATGGGTTTGGGGTGTAAAAATTTTTGTTGCCGTCATAAGAGGTGGTATTTATTCAATCAAATCTATACGGTCCCCTCGCTGCCGAGAGGATTCGAGTTTATTGAAAGCATAAAATTTTCTACACTACTGGATTGATATCACCTATAGCAAAAGGCGAATCTAGTATCTTTGCCGGTGCAGGCAACTGCTCCAACTGCTCCTTCCGTGGCTCCGCCAGGCGCGTATGTCCACGGACTCCAACGAACTCCAACAATGCATCCTCCAACATTCCCACAAGGACTCCACCTGTACACTGCAGAGAATAGGATGCATCAGTTCGCTGCAAAAAATTCACCCTCGTAATAAAAGTATCCCAAAGAGGATCGTCTATAGAAATATATGGAATAAATGATGGTGGACGATACTTCCCTGGAAATAATCCAATATCCTCACGTGCCGTGATAGCTGTCTCCATGGTATCCTCTCTCAGCTGCTCAGGTAAATCTAGATCATAGGTGTGGACCTCCTCGATAGGCTCGTCGAACTGTGACACGTCCAAGCATACCTCCGGTCCATAATCGTATGTGTACTGCAAAAGGTATGACGTGTCAAAAATATCTGAATCAAAATAAATATCAAATGGAATGCATGATTCAGAAATGGAGTGGGTAAAAATATCTCCCTGAGTGGGAGCAGTAAGCTCTGTGGGATAGTCATCGACGTCAGTGGGAGGATGAGGTGGCTGCGGGAGCTCTAATAGAGGAGGGTAGTGCATGGGATCCTCATGAATGGCTATGTCCTCGTCCCGATGTACGACCTCCTCGATGATAAGCTCTGGCTCTGTATGTAAGGCCTCCTCAAAAGCATGCTCGGGCTCTGCATGTGAGGCCTCCTCGTCAATATGCTCGGGCTCGACAGTGTGCTCCTTTACCTTCTCATCAACTATCAATGTGGGCTCTCTCTGGAATGGTGATGTTGGCTGCTCAAGTGTGTCAGCTTGTGGGGATGTATCATGTGGAGGGAATGCCCGCAAGCAATCCGAAAATATAGTCTATCCCCCTCAAGACTGACGTGGATGTCCTCCTCAATTGTTCCTTCAGCTGAAACACGGTTCAGAACAAAATCTGCAAATAGTAGCTCAAATGCATCACCTGTTGTAATGCTCTCTAAACCAGTGAACCTCACTGACTCCAAGAGGCCATCCAATAATCTCTGAAATGCGTCCTCCTCTGGATGCGTATATGACTCAACTTCTGCTTCCTCCACTACATCTTCGTCCATCCATTCTTTATATGCAATAGTTGTATTGTAGGATGTGGGATCGACGACGGCACATTCTGGCTTTGGTAATATGATTGGAGATGCTTTTTGCCCATAAAATGAAGGAACAGAACTGATATCTTTCGGAATCGTCGCAACCTTAAACATGAGCGCATTCATTTCAAGTTGCCTCTTCACCCGTTCCAATAGAAGGTTACTCTTTTCAAGCCCGGCTTGCGTTTCAACCTTGTGTGCTTGCATCTCATCAAAAAAGATCCTTTGTCTCTCATCAAGCTCGGGCCAGTGCATCTCCTCAAAAAAGTATTCTCCCATCTGAGCACTCTGATCATAATAGTATTCTCCCATCTGAGCACTCTGATCAAAATAGTAATCTCCCATCTGAGCACTCTGATCAAAATCTGTGGTCCACGTAGTATAATCCATAGCACCTGATCAACAAAGATAAATACATGGAGAAAAGATATCAGTGGAATAAAAGAATATAGAAATGGTTGTAATGGTGGCGGGGTGAAAATTTCATTTTTGTTAAAAAAATTTTTTTTTTTTCGTAGTCTAATCAACCTACTTGTGACAAATTGGCACCAACGGGATACACCTCCCCGGCAACGGCACCAAAAAATTGATCGCCCCAAAATACAACCCAAGAGTACGACCAAAAACTTGGTCGGCCCCGGATACACACCCGGAGAACGATTGTAGTTTTACCGCAAGCGCACGGCAAAGTGGCGAGCGGGTATCGAACACGAGGAGGTGGTGTTGGTTCCAATCTATCCTAGGTTGGTTTGACTACGAATGTTTTATTGGTGGAGATGGCTATGGTATGATGTAATGGCAATGGTGATGGATGTCGGTGTCGGAGATAGAGAAATCGGTCAGATATCGATTCAAATATAATATAATATAAGTTTCTAGGGCTAGGGAATCCCCACTACGGACCGTCATGCATCATTGTGAATAGTGAATCGCAATATTAATAGACTTGCGTTGAGGTGAACTAGTCGTAACTGAATAGAGAACCAAGCTCACGCTCTCGCGCTATTACCGGTCTATAGCAACCTATGTTAGGGCCCACTCTCGTGCAAACCCTAACCTAAGCCACTAGCATTATGATCGACATCATTGTCCAATCGCTTCTCGAGCCCACTCTCGTGCAAACTCGAGTCACGATCTAGGTTGTGATAGTTCGTATTCGTCCATTCTCTTACAAACGAATATTGGTATAGATTTACAATTAAAAATCCTAGCTTTGGTCCAATCTCTTGCAAACCAAATCTAGAGAAACCCAATTGTAAACCTAAATCGAATATCTAGGCCTTCTCATCGATTAGAATCCAATCTCTTGCAAACCCCAATCGATGGAAATCCCTAGCTATCCGTAATAAATCAATCACAACCTAACCTCCTAGCAATTCTAGCAATTTAGAAATTCATTCATCACAAATCTGAAATTAGATCCATAGGGTTCATCCCCAAACCCTAGAACAATAAATATACTCTAGCATAGCAATAAGGATATGAGAATCAATAGAAATCATTGCTTGCATACAAAAAGATAGAAAAACAAAGATTCAAATAAAAAGAAGAAAATTCTTAGCTTGATTAAGATCTTCAATCCAAAATACAAGCTTTTTGATCCAAGAGGGTGCCTAGGGCATGGCCTAACCTCTAAAATAATCCTAAGAAAAACATATGGGGGCTAAGAAAACATAATGGGGATTCCTCTCTAATGGTGGCTACAAAACCCTTATATAGTCTCCCAAAACCCTAGCAAATAACCTTAGAAAACCCCTCAAATTCGTGCCCAAAAACAGCCCAAACCGCAACTTAAAATCTGGGCCCGTCGCCGACTCTGCCGAGTGGAACATGTGACTCGGCCGAGTGGAAATTCCAGCACTGCAGTGTCAACTTGCAGAAATTCTCCAGATTTCATCCGACCTCCGATTTGTGCGTTCTTGGTGGTGTTGGAATCTTCATGAAGTCTACTATCCATAAAAAATATGAGAAAAATAATTTGATTTCTAGAATAATAGCAGATTTCAAAAGAGTGAGAGGCTGTCTGAAAATCTGGGCGCTGCGTGTCCTCGGCATCACTCGGCCGAGTGGACTTCTCTACTCGGTTGAGTGGACTTCTCTACTCGGCCACGTGACAGAACCTGTAAAATTCCAGTAAGTCGGGGGTCTTGGGGGTCTGTCTTCGGAGGTGACTCGGCCGAGTGGCTTTACTCACTCGGCCGAGGGGCATTCGGTACTCGCCCGAGTCGGAACCGTCAAAAGCCTGTACATTTCTAGTAAGTCGGCCTCTTTTGATGGTGGATTTCTCATGCCACTCGGGCAATGCGATCTTCTTACTCGGCCGAGTGGGATATCATCCCTCGGTCGAGTGCACGCCCAATTCCTTCAGTTGGAGCGTGTCCGGTCTGGTCGGCCGAGTTGTCTTCTTGCTCGGCCGAGTGAGTGCTCCACTCGGCCGAGTGGCATGATGTAAATGCCCAATCTTCTCCGTTTCTCCTCCTCGTCGCTCCTACGGAGTTTCTACTTCTTCCACCCGTCTCCCATCGCCGAATAGCCCTCAAAAGAGCCTTGAGTGACGCTCCGGAGTGGGTGCAAGTCCCTTAAGCTCATTTTTTCTCTCGATCGCTCCATATTTCCTGAAATCCGACAAAAACAAGAAATAGTAAAAAATAACGCAATATCGTCGAATACTCGTGAAAATCGCAATATGAGTAATCGAAATGGCGTGAAAACATGCAGAAAAAAGGTGTAAAATATGGACCGATCAAAATCCCATCGGTCGAGTGAAGAAATCCCATCGGTCGAGTGAAGAAAGTCACTCGGCCGAGTGACTCCCGAGGGGACGACCCCCAAAAGTCCAGACTCTCTAGAATCCGTCAGGGTCCGTCACTCGGTCGAGTGACATTTGTCACTCGGCCGAGTGAGCCGCGCTGCCTGTAGCGTAATGTGCGATTTTCAAGCTGCGCAGGGGCAATTTTGTCACAGTTTTTAGGCGATTTTTGGGGGGTATTTAACCCCAGTTTTTAACCTAGTTTAGAGAGCTTTTTCTCATACTTTTGGCAGCCTTTTTGATTACTTTTTAGGAGATTAGATTTAGTTCTTTGGAGAGAGATTAAAGTGCTATTTTGTTGGATGCTATTGAATCTTCATTGGTTTGTCTCTCTATCTATCAAAAACCTCATTTTTATTGATATATTGTTTATTGCAATGAATTCTATTATTTTTATTATTGAATTTCTAATGATTTACGTTATGAATTGTGAGTAGTTTTATCGTCTTAGGGCGTAGGGATGAACCCTACGAACCCTATTTCTAATTTGTGATGAATTGGTGAATTTCTTGCTAGAATTGATTAGGTTTAGTTTGGGATTGATATAATACGAATAGCTAGGGATTCAAACTGATTGGGATTTGCAAGAGATTGGATCCCAATTCGATAGGAAGCCCTAGAAATTCGAATTGGGGTACAATTGGATTTACCTTGGATTGGTTTGCAAGAGATTGGACCAAAACTAGGATTTTCTATTGTAATTCTATACCAATACCCGTTTGCAAGAGATTGGACAAGTAGGAACTATCCCAACCTAGGTCGTAGCTCGAGTTTGCACGAGAGTGGGCTTGAGATACGATTGAACGATGATGTTGTTCTTCACGCTAGCTTGTTTAGGTTAGGGTTTGCAAGAGATTGGACCCTACCCTAGGTTTGCTATAGACCGGCAATAGCGCGAGAGCATGAGCTTGGTTCTATATTTAGTTGCAACTAGTTCACCTGAATTTCAAGTCTAGCAATTGTGAAACCTACGAATCACAATGACGAGATACTGTTTGTAGCGGGGATTCCCTATCCCTAGGCGTCTTTATTAATTTGATATTTTCTTTGTGATTGAACGACTGTGACCGCTTTATTGCGAATATTTCTCGATTGTTCTTATAACCAGGTGAATTGAAGAAGACACCGTCATTTTCCCCCCTCGTGTTCGATACCCGCTCGCCGCTACACCGTGCGCTTGCGGTAAGACTAGCGAGTCCCGTCCCAGGTGTGTATCCGGGGCGCGATCAGGCACACCGAGAGATATGATATGGGTGGGGTGGGTGATGATGCATGCATGATGAAAATAAAAAAATGAGATGGGAAAGCAGGTGATGCATGCAGAGATCAAAATAGTGCCATATAGGTGTCCCCAAAATACTCCATCTCTCCCAAAATGATATAGATAGATATCAGCAAAAAGTGACCAAAAGTGTGTGGAGGAGGGGTACAAAATTAGCATGCTCAAAATATCCAGAAGTAACAGCAAAAGTATGAAAGGCATCCAGTGTTTTCCTAGGATGGTGATGGTGCACCAGCACCGCCCTGTGGTGGGAGTGGTGGTGGCTGTGGCGGTCGTGGTGGTGGTGGCTGTGAGAGACCGTCGAGGATCTAGTTCAGGCTAGCCTGAATACCAGGAAGTAAAGAGGTCTGTCTCTGCATAGCAGTGACAGTGGCGGAGAGGGCCCGAAAGTCTCCTCTGAGCCTACTAACCGTCCCCTCTAGAGCACGGAGGTGCTGAACTAGAGTGTCGGGGGGAGGTGGGGCAGAGGGTCGAACTGGTGAAGAGCGGGGCTTCCTCTGACGCACATCGTAAACCATAGGTGCGACCGCAGGGTGGGGCTGTGCTGCTGTGCTGACAAAGTGACACTCTGCCTCTGTTGGAGGCTGAGACGCAGGAATAGAAGAAGAGGATGGAGCAGCAGCAGAAGCTGAAGTGGTGACAGACGAGGCATGTAGAGAGGTCAGTGACACAGACGTGGGGAAAGATGTCACGACACTCTCTGTGAGGACAACGGAGGTGGAGACATAAGTGTCGACATCTGGGGAGGCCGTGAAGTGTGTAGAAAATGACTCCCCAGGTGTCGAAAAAAAAGTGTGGCAAGGGTCTCCACCGCAGAAGTGAAAGAGGGCTCGTCGCTCTCTAGTATGGTGGTAGGGCGCTCGGGGCTCACTGTAAAAATGGGATCTATGGTCATGGGCACAATGGTGGTGGTGTGGGTGGACTCAGCTAAAGTGCTTCCGACACTAACAAACGTGTGGACAGAGGTGTCGGGAGGTGCAGGCTGAGGTATCACGTGGTCCAGAGGTGGAAGGAGGGGCTCCTACTAAGCACCCTTAGGCTCAAGCACGTACGTAGCGGGGATGAGGATGTCCATCGCTGGAATCCAATCCCCCCAGCGGGTCCAATTTGTGTCCGAGCGGGGCTCGGAAGAACCATGTAGTTAGCTCCGAATGGACCATGCAGCCAAACCCAGTGGCGCTGATCATGAGGACACAACATTATCATCCAGGCCATAACATCTATAGAGAGTGAAGTGGGGCCCGGTGGTCTCAGCAAGCCGGCTGGGAGGTCTACTTTGCACAAAGGAGCTAGTAGGGTAATCAGACCGCTGCAGCAAATAGGCGACCTACCGTCGACAGTAATAATAATACGGCCTAAGAACCAACTAGCTATATCTATCTGGGTGGCAGGGAGTAGAACGTCTCCTCCTGCATCTAGGGCTCGGGCTCGGGTCATCCCGTAGAGAATGTAGAGCTCAGGGGTCGACATCGTGCCCGGCTCGTACCTCGCCAAAAAAGTAGTCTCCATAAGGCGCTGTGCTATGCAAAGGCACGGGTGCATGATGACAGAGGCCTTGGCCCTGCTAGGGTCAAAGGCAAGTGGTGAACCCGTGATCCGTGTCCAAAAGGCGTGGGTGTCGAATAACGAAGGTGGGAAGTACGTGGGGCCATAGGCTCGGTCTCGGTCCAGGACAGGGGGCCACTGGAAGAATGCTCTAAGCATGTCGAGAGTGATCTCGCACTCTCGATCCATCAATCTGAAGGAGCATCCCCCATGGGTCATGCGAATAGAGCTGAGGACCTCTAGTGTCGGGCGGATATAAGTGTCTGCCGACACCGACAAGAAATCACGCCACCCCACATTGTCATACAACGGGTGTAGCCCCTCTAGTACCCCTAGGCGCTCTAAGTCAGCTAGGTGCGTAAACATATAGGGTACGATCACGCGATGTGAGATACACTCAAATCTGGCACGGTGTGAGTCATCTCTGAACGTGATCCTCATCGCGTCGATCACGGGGGATGGCTGTGCCTATAGTGGAATGGGTGCGGTAGGAGGCGGCTGAGTGGGTGGTGGCAGGCTAGGTGGAGGGTAGTCCCCCCTAGCAGATGAGGAGCCAAGATCGCCTGACATCTTCCACTTGGAGGCGGGCGCCCGTGTGGTCGACCTAGTGCGAGGCGGCATGTGTGCCGCAGAGAGTGCCTACCCAAATAAAATGTGAAGTGCTGAAGATGTGGAACGAGTATACCTGAGCACGACGCGAGAGCAAAAAGTGTAGTGTGCGAAGAATCACCTCCTCTGTGAATCTCCAAGGTGTCCCGAATCTCCCCCAAGCTCCCCCAAGCTAGCCTGAAACACAAATAAACAAATCAGCAATGAATATCAATATATATTGAGGAAGATAGGGAATGATAGATATATATGAGAATTAATTTTGCTATGGAGCTTAATGGGCTTACGGATCGGAGAAATGGGGAAAAAGAAGCAAAATGGGGCTTAAAGATGGAGAAGCAGCGGTGGGGAAGGCAGCGCAGACGGCGGCGGGGTGGCGATGACTCGCCGGCCGTCGGGGTGCTCGGGTAAACGGTGAAGGGGTTCGGGCGAGTCGAAGGGGAAAACGAAGACGCTCGGGATGATTTGGGAATTTTGTGCGCTTGGGATTCGAGCCTGTATGTGTTGGCTTATAAAGTATGGGTCACTCGACCGAGTGACACGTTCACTCGACCGAGTAGCCCCACGACATAAATTTTTTTTCAAAATCTCCCTAGAGTTACGACTCGGCTGAGTAGCTTTTCCCACTCGGCCGAGTGGACAAGTTCCACTCGGCCGAGTGGCAAGGCCACTCGGTGATTATAAAGCGTGGAGGGTATCAGATTCACTCAGCCAAGCAACATAGTCACTCGGCCGAGTGGCATATAAATACTGTAAGTTACAGAGAGTAGTTTTTAGGATCTTCCTTGATCAATGCCATGTAGGGTTTTGCGGGACCCTTAGGGCACAAAACCTCTATTCCCTTCCTAAGTCGGACGGAACATAGACAGAAAAAGAATTGGAAACGGAAGAAAAATCTAGTTAATCTAATTAACATGCAGTTAAAACAATTTTAACTTAGCCCTTAGGTACAAAACCCTTAGACAAGATCTATGCCAACTTGGGATGGATCTGACCATCCCAAGAAGGATCTAACCTACTGCGATTAAATTAAACTAATGCTAATTAAACACATACCCAGAATCTCAACCCTAGGCAGGCGAGATGTTCCGCACCGTCTTCCGAGCTGCTCCCGTCCCACACCGAGCCGCTCCTCGAACCGCTCCTCGAACCGCTCCGCATCCCGCGGCGATCAATCCCCGTGTCGTCGAGTCAACCATGTAGGATCCTATCAAAACAACGACGTTAGGATCAAATAATAAATGAGACTTACGTTTGCATACACTGCACCGTAATCTCTGAACTTCACCCTCGGATTCGCCACAACGGTCAATACTTCGTCACGGAGGATCGAAGGAGCGTTTCACCACCTAAATCTCTATTTAGAAGAGGATTTTAATGGAAGTGAGAAGAAGAACATAAGTTGCCTTATGCAAACTTATGGCATGGAAAGTGTAGTATGAATGCCTTACCCTTGGGTCCTATTTATAGGCTTTAGGGGTAGTTATTGTAGGAAATAACTAAATATAAGCGTATTATCCTATATTAGCACATTCATTTATCCTCTTCTTCATTCACTTATCAAGTGCCTTTATGCACTTATAAAGTGACTTTTTCCACTTATCGAGTGGCTTTTTCCACTTATCGATTGGTCCTTTTCACATGAGAAATGGTTCCCTTCGCGCACGCTTTCGTGCACGTGACATCTGAGGTCCATAAGCCCTCATACATCCCCTCATGGGTGTATATACGTCGTCCATATCCAACATCTCCCACTCACACTTGAGGGGATTGTAAGGAAACATATTTTCCTTTAACTCTTTTGTTTATCATACCGAGAAATAGGCCGTGTGACCGTCATGCGCATAGAGTCCGCTGTTGTGCACTTGTTAGAGATACACAACACTCCTCGAGGTGCAAAGTTGAGTAGATCAACGCATGCTTTACCCTAGATTATTTCTTCACATTTCTTATACTTTATATTCAACAATTGAATCCCATCTGGATTACAATTGGCTGGCCAGCTTTGAATCTTTAAAGTCCAAATGTGAATATAAAATTAATCTTCCTCTTCTTGCGATCCTTTCGATCTTGACTTGACCTGCTTTTCTAACATGTCCCGCCGGACCGAATTGACCATAGTCCATAAGCAACATGCTAAGATAGCAATCACCCAATCAAATCTAAGGGAACCAATTAGAGTCTATAAGGGTAATGAGTTAAGACCCATGTGGTCTTTGGGTCTCACATAATAGTAAACACAATTACTATTCTAACCCAATGGTCAAAATGCATACGTAGTATGAATACGTATTACAACATCACTCCTTTCCCAGTGAGCGTATGTCTTAATGATGTTGTAAGGATGATAACCAGACACCACAATGTCTGACTTTGAGTCCCTTTTACTACTCAAATAATTTTCTGGTTCCACATCCCGCATAAGACAGATAGGATTTCAAAATCCTTTTAGATCCTTTGAAAACATCCATATGATGCAGATCTTTCATACGACCATTTTGTTTAAGTCATGACTCTAAATCATCCGTCTGACGATTTTGACTTTAAACAGGTCTCATCTTTATTTTATCCATCTGATATAATAAAGGCGGTTGCTCATGTGAGAGAGCCAACCTCAATCTGTCCGACATACTAGAAAATATAGCTGAGATTTCAAAATGTACCCAAACATTTCTTTAGAAATTTATATGCAATGTTGAAAAGAACTTATTCTTTTATTAAATTTGATCTTTTACAAACATGGGAATTTACATTGGTACAACTCAGCTCTTACGCAATCCTTGAGATGATAAGTGTTTGTAAAACACATCTCTGGGGATCGCCTTCGTAAGCGGATCAGCTATCATCTCATGCGTAGATATGTACCTTATGTCTACCTTATTGGTTTTATCATAGTCTTTTGCAAATTTGTAGCGGATATCTATGTGTTTGGTCTTACAATTGAATTTAGGATCTTTGACATAGGCTATAGATGCTTGACTGTCGCTGTGTATAGGTACAGCACCTGAGTCACTTGCATCAATTAGCATGTCTAAGAACTTCCTAAGCCAAACAACCTCTTGGACTGCCATGCTAAATGCTACAAACTCGGCTTCCATAGTTGAAAGTACGATGCAGGATTGTTTCTTGCTACTCCAGGATATTGCACTAGATCCGAGTAGAAAAACATATCCTGAGGTCGATCGTCGCTCATCGAGATCACCCTCCCAATCAGCATCAGCGTAGCCTTCGAGCCTCAAGGCATCTCATTGATAGCATAAAGCATAGTCTGCAGTTCCTTTAAGATACCGCATTATCCTCTTAACCGCTTTCCAGTGTACTTGCCCTGGGTTGGATTGGTAACGACATACCATTCCAACGGCAAAACAGATGTCCGGTCTTGTACACATCATAGCGTACATAAGACTACCAACTGCACTGGATTATGGAACTTTTTCCATAATTTCCTTTTCTCTTTGGTTCTTTGGACACGATTTCAGACATAAATTATCGTATTTGCTTATTGGAGTATCAATGGACTTGCAGTCCTGCATATTAAAATGTTCTAGAACCTTTTTTATATAAGTCTCCTGTGAAAGAGAAAGAAGTTTCTTCGAATGGTTCCTTGATATCTTAACTCCAAGGATATATGCGGCTTCTCCCATGTCTTTCATCTCAAAAACTGATGAAAGCCAAGCATTGATATCCATCACAAAGCCCACGTCATTTTCGGCTTTTAAAATGTCATCTACATATAGAGACATGATAACATACTTGCTTTTAATCCTCTTGATATATACACAGTTATCTTCATCAAGCATGGTAAAACCATTTGATAAGACAACTTCTTGAAATCGTATATACCATTGCCTTGAGGATTGTTTAAGACCATATATGGACTTAAGAAGTTTACAAACCTTATGTTCGTTTTCTTCTTTTACAAACCCTGTTGGTTGTTCCATATAGATCTCCTCATCCAATTCTCCATTGAGAAAGACAGTCTTTACATCCATTTGATGTAATTCGAGGTCTAAGCAAGCTACCATAGCCAGAATAAAACGAATCGAGGTAAAACGCACAACATGTGAGAAGGTCTCTTCGTAGTCTATCCCTTCCAGTTGCGTAAAACCTTTCGCGACAAGGCGAGCTTTATATCTGTCTATAGAGCCATCAGCCTTATGCTTGATCTTGAGAACACATTTGTTCCCAATAGCTCTACGTCCTCTGGGTAAGTTAACCAGGTCCCAGACTTGGTTAACTTTCATGGATTCTAACTCCTCCTTCATCACTTCCATCCATTTGTCTTTAGCAGGGCATGATACGGCCTGTTTGAAAGTAGCAGGCTCGTCATCTTCTTGTAGTAAAGTCATAAAGGTTTGCGGAAATTCATCCTCAAATCTTAGAGGAGCTAACCTTGTACGACCACTACGTCGTATTTGAGATTCTTCAAGTCCTTGTTGACTCGAATTTAGATCAATTCTAATATCACTCCCACATGGAATGTCGTTAGAATTGCTCCCACTTGGATCATTATTCCCGTATGGAATAGGATTAGTATCATTCGTATCATCCATTGGTGAAGTTTGAAACGTATTTTCGTCTTCACCAAGAATTCTCCCACTCGAATGAGGTAATCCTTCTTGATCATTAATCTCAAATAGAGATAAGTCCTGACTTATCTCGCCCTGTCTTGGAAACTCATTTTCCAAGAAAGTGACATCCCTCGACTCAAATTCAATTAGACCTCCATTGTCTTCCTGACCAGTGAAAACATAACCTTTGGAGTTTTCTGCGTATCGTAAAAAGATATATTTCCTCCCCCTTGGCCCAAGTTTGCCATACTTATGGAAGGAAATATGTGCGTAGGATGCACATCCCCAAGGTTTTAAAATGTTTAAGTCAGGAGACCTTTGGTTTCACAACTCATAAGGAGTGGAGCTAACTGATTTTGAGGGTACGCTGTTCAAAATGAAAGCGGCCATCAATAATGCATCACCCCAAAAGGTGATTGGCAAGTTAGCTTGCGCCATCATTGAACAGACCATTTCCATTAAAGTCCTATTCCTCCTTTCTGCAACACCATTTTGTTGAGGAGTATAAGGCATAGTTACCTGATGAACTATGCCTTTTTCATCACAAAGTTCCTTAAAACTTGCTGATTGATATTCACCGCCCCTGTCGGTTCTCAAGACCTTAATCTTGCGATCTAATTGATTTTCCACCAAACTCATATAGTTTTTAAAGCAGGTTAATACTTCACTTTTGTGGGATATCAAATAGATATGTCCAAATCGGGTGAAATCATCAATAAAAGTGATGAAATAGGACTTCCCGCGTCTTGTCTTAACATTCATCAGACCACATATGTCCGAATGGATGAGCTGTAATGGAACCTCGGCCCTTGTGCCGGTTCCAAACGGCTTGTGACAAGATTTCCCTACAAGGCAATGTTCGCAAGTCGACATATGGACCTTTGAAACATTGGATAGAAGGCCACGTTTGGCAAGTCTATCCATACGCGTTGGTCCAATATGACCAAGCCTTGCATGCCAACAAATTATATCAGACTCATAAGTCGAAGAATTTGCAACAAGGAAATTTTCATTACAATTAGAGGAATCATACATTGTATTTAATACAATAAATCCTTTAAATACATACCCAGAACCAATTAGAGTATTATTACAACACAAGTCCACTTTACAATTTTGAAAGAACCAGCAATAACCAAGACCCATTAACAAGACCACAGATATTATATTCCTTCGAATATCTGCAGCGAAGAGAACATCATGAAGTATGAGAGTGCGACCGTTGTCCAAGACTAGCTTGCAAGTCCCAACGCCTTTCACTTCAACACGTGTGTTGTTTCCTACATAGATCCACTTCGTTCCTTGGGGTATCTGGTGATACTCCACGAAGGACCGTCTGTCCCTTGCTATGTGGTCTGTGGCGCCTGAATCAATTATCCAAAATGGATTAGATTCCATAAGAAATATTGAACTAGAAACACATATGTAACTAGTATAATTACAAGTTAGCTCGTCGCCTCCACTCGTACACGAACGAGCATAGTGACCAAGCTTGTTGCACTTGAACCACTTGATCTTCTTCAAGTCTTTCTTCTTGTGCCACTTCTTGTGCCCACCCTTATGTTTGGGTTTCTTGGTAGACTCAGGTTGCTTATTACGTTCATTAGTATACTTCGAACGATCTTTCTGTTTCTTTCCCCCGTGTGAGGAACTAGCAACCATGTGCACTTCTGCACTTGGCTTGGCGGTCGCAAGCCGCTCTTCCTCTAACTCGAGGTGCTTAAAAACGTCGCTGAAGTTCTTGATGCTCTCATTGTGAGTGAGATGCATCTTCATTTGATCCCACCCATTTGGTAGGGAACGTATGACTGCATGGATTTGTTGCTCATCAGTGAGCACATGACCTGCATCCCTTAACTCTGAGATAAGATTCGCCATATGTAGCAGATGTTTCCCCATGGAATGATCTGGACGTTTCTTGTATGAATCGAATCTTATAGTTAAGGTGCGAAGTTTGGACACCGATGTGCCACCAAACTTCTCCTCTAGCTTGGACCATATGTCCATGGCTAGGTCATGCTCTTGGAAGATGCGCATTATGTCATCGGCCATACTGGAAAATAACGTAATGCGGACTATCTTGTTCTTCCGAGACCAAGCATCAAAAGCTTCCTTGTCTCGTCTGTGTTGGACCGTAGTGCCCAACTCGGGTTCAATCATTACGTTCTTTAGAGTTTCGAGCACTTCTTGCTCCTCCAGAACATACTGTATTTTAATGGACCATAGTTTGTAATTATCGCTGTTGAGTTTTTCACCTCTGTTTAACTCAGCGACGATATTCTTTGAAGTGCAAGACATTTTAATTTTAAAATGCTGCAAAAGACACAAAACCGAAGGTTTGATCAAAAAACATTGCATAAAAAATTCTTAAAAAATATAATTCCCACTTGAAATGATAATAGAATATCCCATTTGGATAGTTCAAATTTCAACTCCCACTTGGAATGATATTTATAATTTGATAAGTTACTTTCGAAAAATGTTGAAGATGTTACTCTAGAATCGGAAAGGTCACTACGTTTCCAATCACCATCTAGAGTAACTTTCAATATTTCACCATCACTTCATCAAATAATAGTACTCTTATAGTACTTTGCAACAGAAAAGAGTTTTTGAAAACGTATTTTTCAAAACGTGTATTTCAACCTAGTACCCTTATGATACTAGCGAAATATTCGACAATCACTGGCCATTACCGGGGTTGAGCCGAAGCCGTGCCAAGGCCGGATCCCCCCTGTGGGGATTTTTCTGCAAGCCACCGTCGCCGGCTCCCGTATGGATCCAAGCGCTCCCCCTTGCAGGGGAATTTACCGCAGAGAACTACCGTCGGACCAGTAGGGGTTGTCCATGCAAGCCACCGCCATGCAAGTTTCACCCTTTCGATCACGTAAGCCCCCCATCAAAAAACTGGGTCAACCGGGGCTCGGCACTGGTCAAGGCCAGGGCCGGCAGTGGCCCTGGCAGTGGCCAGGGCAGGCCTCGGCCTGGCCCTGGCCACTGCCAGGGCCGGCTCTGGCCTGGCCGAGGCCGGCCAGGGCTGGCCCTGGCCTGGCCGAGGCCGGCCAGGGCCCCCTGGCCCTGGCCTGGCCGAGGCCGGCCAGGGCCCCCTGGCCCTGGCCTGGCCGAGGCCTGAGGCCGGCCAAGTCCGGCCATGGCCCTGGCCGAGGCCGGCCATGGCCGGCCATGGCATGGCCATGGCCCTTTCTTGGCCATGGCCGGCCATGGCCCCTTGGCCATGGCTGGCCTCCCCTTGCATGGGGTTGGCCGCACACCCCCTACGGAGGGGGTGGCCGTGGTTGTTATTGGCCGTAGCCAACCCCCTCCGCATGGGGAGGGGGGATGCATAGCCTACATGGCCCATATGGCCAAGGCGATCATGCACCAAAAGTCATCTTCTCCGATGGGAATAACCACCATCTTCTTCTCCGATGAGACACCCGTTCATCGAGAAAGTAGTTATTCTCTAATGGACGTGTGCCAAAATGAAAAATAACATACTCTACAGTTCGCAAACTACACGCTCCACATGAAGAGAGCACCCATTCCCTTTTGAATGGAGACTCAGCATCCATGAAGAGTGTGAGCTTGGCGATATGAACGGTCGGTTCTTCCAGTCACGGAGAGTTCCTGCCATATCCGTAATGACAGAAGACCCTAACGTGAAAAGAACAACCGCTGCGTTCTCTCCGTCACGAAGCGTTTCTACCATATCCATAATGGTAGGATACCCATTCGTGAAAAATACAACGCCTCGTTCATCGGTTCGACGTGGTGACGGTTAGACCGGGGCGAACCCGTATGGCTCTGATACCAATGTAGGATCCTGTCAAAACAACGACGTTAGGATCAAATAATAAATGAGACTTACGTTTACGTACGCGTCACCGTAATATCTGAACTTCACCCTCGGAATCGCCACAACGGTCAGTACTTCATCACGGAGGATCGAAGCATCGTTTCACCGCCTAAATCTCTATTTAGAAGAGGATTTTAATGGACGGGAGAAGAAGAACATAAGTTGCCTTATGCAAACTTATGGCATGGAAAGTATAGTATGAATGCCTTACCCTTGGGTCATATTTATAGGCTTTAGGGGTAGTTATTGTAGGAAATAACTAAATATAAGCGTATTAGCCTATATTAGCACATTCATTTATCTTCTTCTTCATTCACTTATCAAGTGCCTTTATGCACTTATAAAGTGACTTTTTCCACTTATCGAGTGGCTTTTTCCACTTATCGAGTGGCCCTTTTCACATGAGAAAAGGTTCCCTTCGCGCACGCTTTCGTGCACGCGACATCTGAGGTCCATAAGCCCTCATACATCCCCTCATGGGTGTATATACGTCGTCCATATCCAACAAACCACGCGCCGAAGAAAGTTTCAGGCGAGTGAAACCTTCGCCTAGATTTCAGATCCGAATCCGAACTCCGTTGCAGCTTTGCTAGAGCCCTCAAGAGTAAGGCAGAAATATTAGGGAGATAGAGAAATATTAATTTAAGCCTAGATCCGAGCGTGCTCCAACATTTACGAGAACCGCTCAGATCTAGAGCTTGGGACGAGTTTTGAGGAGGAGAGCAGACCCCTATTTATATAGGCAGCTGACTGCTCCCCTTTACTCAAAATCCGATGTGGGACTATTAATTGGGTTAATTAAAATCAAGTTAGTTTGCACTTCACAAAGTGCAAACTTCCGTGAATTTTAACTCCCTCACCGTTGAGATTCATGATTGATACAACCTATCAATACGAAGGGCGTTCAACGGTGAACGCATAGGAAAAAACCATTCGTCAATCAGAGTTCGTTTGACCCTCCAATTGTCATGTCAAAGTATGCAAAAAAAACCCCACCCAAATACACAAACCCAGCCGCCGCAAGAAGCACACAGCCCTAGGGCTGCGTGCGGGGCCCGCAGCGCCAGGCATGTGCAACGCACGCACCCCGAGGCGCTTGCGCTGCACGTGCCTCTGTGCGCACACAGCGGCCCGTGCAATGCACGGGCACGCATTTGCCCGGGCCCGGGCAAAGCCCGGGCCCGCGTATCTCCCAGGCGCCCAAGAGGGCGCCTGGCTTCGGCCAACCGGTGGGCGCCACGTGGTGCCCCCTTGTTTTTCTTTGAGGCTGGGTAAACGAGAGAAGCCCGACCTTTGGGCCGGGCCCACACACCAATAAATACTGTTATTTAAAGGTGTGGGCTTTATTCTTTGGGTCTGTTTTGGGCTTTCTATTTAAACACTTTAAATAGACTTATTGAGCTCATTTGAACTCCGTTTCTGACGCGGTTTGAACCTGTGTCTAGAGCGGGACGATCCCGTCATACAGGAGAAATTTTCGTTGCGTTTATATTATTAAATGTAATCTTATACAATTTAATATACATTTAATCTCTTTTGCATCATATGCAAATTAGTCCCTATCTAGGCTTAAATTATCATATTGCATCAAATGCAATTATTCCATCCCTTGCATCAAAAATGCAAAATATTCTCCCTAACTAATTTCTACCTATTACTAGATGAAGGTCGCACTCTTTGTGTGACCCTACGGCCTGAGCCTACTACAGGTTGGGCTCGAAGCTATACACGGCAAAGACCACGAGCAGTGGCTGCCGTCCCTGTTTCGGCATCATCATAATGTGGTTAGCTCATCAACATGAGAATTGTCGGGACCACCCTGACCGTGTCTGTGATGATTTCTGTAGTTATAGTCTCTTCGTTAAAACTATTTCATGTAGATCAAGTCTAGGGTACGGTCAAACTGTCAACCCCAATAACTTGACTCCGGTTAGTTTCTATCAATCTTTAGCCTATTAATGTTGGACTTCTTCCAACATACTCTGCGCAGAGATTATACTAAAGACAGAACTAACTCTACGACACTAACTCCCATTGACTGGGAGAGACGAATCCTCCTTTGGTCATTACTCGCCTCGTACGTTTCAAGTGACACCCAATCAAAAGACCTTTCGACAGTCCTTGCCTCGAAGCTAGGTCAGTTGATCTAAGTGGCACCGTTCACGCACAGGTCCATCAAAATGTCCTCAAGTCAAAAGACCAACTAGCCTATCATCACTAAGAGTTATCATTGACAGATTGGTCAATGTAACCATATGATAACTCTTGTGGATCGTTCAGTGAACTCATTCTCGAATGAGCACCTGTGTCTCGTCTCCGACTTCGCCAAGTCGAACAATCATGAGATCATCACCACCGTTAAACGGTGAAGACTAAGATACAATGGTCTATTCGATGTTTCGATATCCTTGTCTCGAAACATCTACGACCACGAACCATTTTAGACTTATGCTACAGACGGTCAAACATTTCTCCATGATCGAGATACTCATCTCGATACCTGTTTGACCTTGCATAAAGTCTCAGGACTTTACCTAAGTTGATATCTAATGTTAACTACATTAGCATATAACTTTGATAAATTATTACCAAACAGCTTACTGTTATTTTGAACAAGATGTTTGTGTTATTCACACAGAGATAAATAGCCTCGAAGGCATCATATTCCAACATCTCCCACTTGCACTCAGGCCCACTTATCTCGGTATCTTATACCGTTTTTACACATAAGTTTCCCCGACTTCATGTGGTAGAGCCTTCGTGAGTGGATCTGCTAAAACCGTATATACTATAGACTGAAGGGGTTTCTATGTTCATGTTAGACCAACCATTTGAATCTCATTCAAATAATTCACTTGGTCTATCGGAATCTATAATATTTTATTTCCCTGGATCTTATCCAGTTCATCATACCTTACGATAATAATTTTAAATAAGTTACTGGTTATTTTAAATGGCTCATATCTATTTCTGATAAAGTATCAAACTTTTTGGTTACTTTTTCAGACTATATGTTCCATCTCTTTGAGGCCTTGCATGTAATTTATACGCTCCAACTGACCTTGAAAAGTCTCTGGCTAATTCATATAAGTTGGTCCGTCTACATCATATTTAGAAAAACGAACTTATACGTGAATGCTCAAATTTTCATGTTCAAACTGAGCGTTTACATCGAGTTTGGTCCGAGTAGATCTGTACACATCTGCTGGCAAGACGGTTTCAACTAATCCGTTTTAAAGAAATTAGGATGAAAACCGTTCTCGTCCAACATGATTGTACTTCACTATTTTCTTTCTGTACCTAATCTTTCAACTTAAAGCTTTACTTGCAGAAAGCAAGGAATCATTTTCCTTGGGCACGTAAACTAAATTCCAAAATTTATTTACGCACACAGACCAATTCTGATTGCATCAAGTTTTAAATCGGAGTTACTACTCCGAATTTCATCCCGGAAGTTGACTAAGTCATCATCAATAATGATGTCTAACTCGACAATTTGTCCCACGAAATTCGAGTAATTTTACAACTTCTTAATGATTGATTTAATGAATATCTTATTGATAATGTCCTTATAGAACATTATCAAAACTTAGGCATTACTATCTGGGACTTTAACCCAGAGGAAGGGCTTAACTCAGAGTAACTGGCCATGGATCGCACCAAGTCTAACTAAGTGCGATTCATATCTTTTTTAACACATTGCTGTGTTAACAGACTTGACCTGAGAGAAAATCATATTTTCTTTTAATTACGCAAGATTTTATGTAGTTAAGTATTTGACCATTCGATCTAATCGAATCAACTTAAATACTTTTGTCTTTTCGTTCTTTATTTTATCAGACTTATGTTTCATCAAGAACACGTATCTTAACAAAATATATGAATAACTTATTTTGGTTAATCTAGACTCGGGTACATCAGTATGTACCAAATTGAGTTCGACAACTCATTCTCCCACTGTCTTACAGATGGGTTTCGGCCATTGTATCTAAGAGGCTAAGCCTCACAAGTGTCCGTAGACTTCATAATACGAGAGGTCAGACCCCTCTTTATGTGACTTGTGAAGCTTAATAACTCGATACGGCCTATTCTATTTTGCCATATAAGTTTGCTACTATCTTGTGTATATATTAACATTTAATATATAATAGTTATTATAAATTACTTAACACAAACATTGCTTCAGAAGCAAGGTGACGACATTCGTCAAAATGTGTTAGACGTTTTTTGTATAACAATTTATTCTGAAATCGTGACATCAATCTATGTCATATTTTCATTTCCTCCTACTTATGCCTTTACTAATAAAAACTAACTTTCTCAATTGACTTTCCGGAGTGCCTTCTTCCCTTTTCTAAATCACATTTAGATATTAAATAGCTCAACATAAATAAATAGCTATGCAAGTATCTCATGTATCCAAACGCCTGAGAGTTGCAATCTTGAGTGTAGCTCAAGAAGTTGCTTGTCTCAAGATCCGGTTAGATACATATTCTCGCACCGCTCATGCACTCGTATTCGACTCAAACAGTTTGATCGAATTTTCGAACTTTGCGGATCAAAATTGTTTATCCATACAACCGTGAGTGTAGCTCAACAAGTTGTAGGGAGAAACATACTTTAAATATCCTATATGTTCAAGCTGCACCATATAGAGACGAGTGACATGTAGCGTGAATTTATTTGTTGAACCCAGAACTTAATGAAATCAAATTTCTTAAGTCTGTTCTTTTGAAGGTCATTTTAATGTCAACGAGAATATAGTTTTAATTCTATCAATTAGAATTTAACTTGATATTCAATTAATCAACCTTTTGACCAGTTAACTTATTTCATTAAAATATTATATTTTGATTCCTTCGGTAAACATAGTCTTACCCTAGTTTTAGCATATGTTCAATATTAAATATAGGTAGATTGGCTTTTATCTATCTATATCCTCCCACTATTTTTACGATCGTTTTAAAGCTTAATAACGAACGATTTAATCGAATTAAAATTAATGGGTAAGAGGTCCAATCACCTTGAGCCTAACAACCTTGAGTGTAGCTCAACAAGTTGCTTGACTCTGTGATCGGAAGATGACTCTTCATCGATCATATCGGATATGACTCTCTTATTCGGTTTTTGCCCCTAGCCATTTGTGATCATGAGTGTGCTCATCCAAATCACAATGTCTAGTCTAGTCAGACCCTTGTTTTCGTGTCTTGCCTGACTTGCCCCGGAGCTCGGTGTATGCACGACACGTTGGTTTGGGTCAGGTCTTAGACTACATCCAGCCAGACTACATCATTGACATAACTTACGCCGGCGAATGGAAATACGACGGTTTGGGTCTAGTCAAGATTTCATCTTATGTATTGAAAGAGTTGGTTTCTATAAGGTTGCCATGTTACAGCTTGAGTGTAGCTCAACAACTATAACACGTGTCCTATAGTTGCAAACCCCTAAAACAAGGAGGGCAACGGTTAATCTTGAAAAAGATCATTAACGTATTTGACTTAGATATAGTCCAGGGTGTCATATAATCATGATTCGCGACATTGCGGTCCAGCAGAACACAGCCAGGGAATTGACTAAGCCAGATCACTATCCTTTAAAAGGTGATCCAGCAAACTTAGCCAAGCACATTGACTGGATTATGGTCCATTGAATGAAGCTTGTCATTTTTATATGCGTGCCATAGACTAAACATCTTTTATTAACAACTAATTAATCCTATCAACTAGTTGCAACCTTAAATTCAAAATTTTAGGATTTGTTTAATAACTTTTATTAAGTCCTTATCAACTATAAGGTTCACGTGATATCCTAATCGTTATTAGGATTTTAATCAATTTTATTAACAACGCTAAAAGCGAAGTCCTTTAATGAGAATTAATTATAACACTTAGAATTAAAAATTCATTAAAAGGACTACCCTAATCAGGAATTAGGTCTTATATTGTTGTTAATGTTTTATTAAAACATAGCATGTCATTAAACTTCAATTAATAAATTTTAATCATTTCTTAATGGCTAAACTAAAGGGTTGTCTTGTGTTATCAAATAAGGGACAAGATGAACTAGCCATTAAAATAAAGTTACACTAATTTTATCGCATAAAAAGTGTACAACTATTTAACAATTAAATAGACTAAAGATTATCGCATAAACAATTTTAGACTTGTAAAATCAGTTTTAAAATTATCTTATAAATTTAAAAAATCATTTTAAAAAAAATTTCCATGTTCAAAAATTTATCATATAGAATTTTTAAACATCTAAAACATTTTAAACTTATCGCATAAATTTAATAGCCGTAAAATAAATTTTAAATTTATCACATAAATTTAAAACACCGGTTTAAAAATTTTCATGTTTAAAAATTTTATCATATAAAATATTTAAACATCTAAAATCCTTTTAAAATCACCTTTAAAATTATCACATAAATTTTAAAACATTTTAAAAGGGGCATCTAAAATATTTTTACATTATCCAATAACTTCAAAACATTTTTTAAAAGTAATTTAAAAAGCATTTTAAAGTTTAATAAAATCACAGTGCTAGATCGTCTACGCAAACCTAGGCTCGGATACCACTGTAGGGGTATCACTCTGATATCATTGCGACGCTGTTAAGGCCCATCATCTATGACACCCTAGACCCGTCACAAGATACCTCAGAAACTTGTTTTACGGCATGCCTCTCAATAATGCCCAACCTAACATAAGATCTCCATCTTATCAGGACTTGGTACGGTAAGAGCGATTACTTCGGGTCGGCTCATAACCCGAGAACCCGTACTCAAGCTCAACAAGCTCTGATGCCACTGTAGGGTTTTGCGGGACCCTTAGGGCACAAAACCTCTATTCCCGTCCTAAGTCAGACGGAACATAGACAGCAAGAGAATTTGCAGCGGAAGAAAAATCTAGTTAATCTAATTAACATGCAGTTAAAACAATTTTAACTTAGCCCTTAGGTACAAAACCCTTAGACAAGATCTATGCCAACTTGGGATGGACCTGACCATCCCAAGAAGGATCTAACCTACTGCGATTAAATTAAACTAAAGCTAATTAAACACATACCCGGAATCTCAACACTGGGGCAGGCGAGATGTTCTGCACCGTCTTCCGAGCTGCTCCCGTCCCACGCCGAGCCGCTCCTTGAACCGCTCCTCGAACCGCTCCGCATCCCGAGGCGATCAATCCCCGTGTCGTCGAGCCAACCATGCACCGGAGAAAGTTTCACGCGAGTGAAACCTTCGCCTAAATTTCGGATCTGAATCCGAACTCCGTGCGGCTTTGCTAAAGCCCTCAAGAGTAAGGCAGAAATATTAGGGAGATAGAGAAATATTAATTTATGCCTAGATCCGAGCGTGCTCCAACATTTACGAGAGCCACTCAGATCTAGAGCTTGGGACGAGTTTTGAGGAGGAGAGCAGACCCCTATTTATATACGGCTTACTGCTCCCCTTTACTCAAAATCCGATGTGGGACTATTAATTGGGTTAATTAAAATCAAGTTAGTTTGCACTTCACAAAGTGCAAACTTCCGTGAATTTTAACTTCCTCACCGTTGAGCTTCATGATTGATACAACCTACCAATACGAAGGGCGTTCAACGGTGAACGCATTGGAAAAAACCGTTCGTCAATCGGAGTTCGTTTGACCCTCCAATTGTCGTGTCAAAGTATGCCAAAAACCCCACCCAAATACACAAACCCAGCGCCGCAAGAAGCACGCAGCCCTAGGGCTGCGTGCGGGGCCCGCAACGCAAGGCGTGTGCAGCGCACGCGCCCTGAGGTGCATGCGCTGCACGTGCCTCTGCACGCGCATGGCGGCCCGTGCAATGCACGGGCACGCATTTGCCCAGGCCCGAGCAAAGCCCGGGCCCGCGTATCTCCCAGGCGCCCAAGAGGGCGCCTGGCTTCGGCCAACCTGTGGGCGCCACGTGGTGCCCCCCTTGTTTTTCTTTGCGGATGGGTAAACGAGAGAAGCCTGGCCTTTGGGCCGGGCCCACACACCAATAAATACTGTTATTTAAAGGTGTGGGCTTTATTCTTTGGAACTGTTTTGGGCTTTCTATTTAAACACGTTAAATAGACTTATTGAGCTCATTTGAACTCCGTTTCTGACGCGGTTTGAACCTGTGTCTAGAGCGGGATGATCCCGTCATACAAGAGAATTTTTCCTTGCGTTTATATTATTAAATGTAGTCTTAAACAATTTAATATACATTTAATCTCTTTTGCATCATATGCAAATTAGTCCCTATCTAGACTTAAATTATAAGATTGAATCAAATGCAATTATTCCATCCCATGCATCAAAAATGCAAAATATTCTCCCTAACTAATTTATACCTATTACTAGACGAAGGTCGCATCCTTTGTGTGGCCCTACGGCCTGACCCTACTACAGGTTGGGCTCGAAGCCCTTTACGGCAAAGACCACGAGTAGTGGCTGCCGTCCCTGTTTCAGCATCATCATAATGTGGTTAGCTCATTAACATGAGAATTGTCGGGACCACCCTGACCGTGTCTGTGATGATTTCTGCAGTTATAGTCTCTTCGTCAAAACTATGTCGTGTAGATCTAGTCTAGGGTACGGTCAAACTGTCAACCCCAATAACTTGACTCCGGTTAGTTTCTATCAATCTTTAGTCTATTAATGTTGGACTTTTTCCAACATACTCTGTGCAGAGATTATACTAAAGACCGAACTAACTCTACGACACTAACTCCCATTGACCGGGAGAGACGAATCCTCTCTTGGTCATTACTCGCCTCGTACGTTTCAAGTGACACCCAATCAAAAGACCTTTCGACAGGTCTTGTCTCGAAGCTAGGTCAATTGATCTAAGTGGCACCGTTCACACACAGGTCCGTCAAAATGACCTCAAGTCAAAAGACTAACTAGCCTATCATCACTAAGAGTTATCATTGACAGATTGGTCAATGTAACCATATGATAACTATTGTGGATCGTTCAGTGAACTCATTCTCGAATGAGCACATGTGTCTCATCTCCGACTTTGCCAAATCGAACAATCATGAGATCATCGCCACCGCTAAATGGTGAAGACTAAGACACAATGGTCTATCCGATGTTTCGATATCCTTGTCTCGAAACATCTACGACCACGAACCATTTTAGACTTATGCTACAGACGGTCAAACATTTCTCCATGATCGAGATACTCATCTCGATACCTGTTTGACCTTGCATAAAGTCTCAGGACTTTGCCTAAGTTGATATCTAATGTTGACTACATTAGCATATAACTTTGATAAATTATTACCAAACAGCTTACTGTTATTTTGAACAAGACGTTTGTGTTATTCACACTGATATAAATAGCCTCGAGGGCATCATATTCCAACATACCCTACTCGGCTGAGTCACTCGGTCGAGTGACATGTTCACTCAGCCGAGTGGCCTGATGTTTTCAGCTCATGCTCTCTGTTTTGCTCCACTTTCTATTTTTCTCGTCCCCGTCAGTTTCTTCCTTCTCCTGAGGCCTGAGCATGTTCCTGGAGCGCTCTCCCTTCCAATGGTCATCCTCCATTTAAATGATTTCTCGTTCTCCATCTCCTGTCATGATAAATAAAGCCCGTTGTCACGATTTTTATTGACTCTAGACACTACACACTAAGAAAGATCTAAAACGAAAATAGAATTCAACTAAAAATAATATAAAAACGTCGGGTTGTCTCCCGACAAGCGCTCGTTTAAGGTCTTAAGCTCGACCCCTTAAGATATTCGTTTAGTGCTCGATATTCGGCGCATGTGAGATGTGCGCGTCAAATTTGCCGGGAAGGCCACTTGGATTTAGTTGTTGTTGTTCGTTGGCATTCCTCGGTCCCCCCTCATCATGGGTAGTATTGAGGGATTGGTCCCCCAAGCTTGAGCTTGTACCGATCTTCTTTTTCTTTGCCGGTGAAGCCGATTTCTTATCCAGCGGAGCTTTCTTCAAGTTGTTTGCCGTGGAGAGCTTGCATAGCGCCCAAATTCTTGCGACATCAGTGTCGTCTTTGTCATCAACCGTAGAAAGGTCTGACGGGTCTTCTAACTTTTCTCCATCTTTAGAAGATTGTCCTTCTTCAAAGCCATCATCGTGTAGGGCGTCGATAGAGTACGACATAACATCATCGATCACCTCATCGAGGAGGTCCACGTAGTCGACTTCCTCCGTCCAAGGCATGTGCTTCATTTCTTTAGGAATATGGAGCTCCACCTCTATGTTTTCGACGTTCAAAGACAAGGTGCCCTCTCTTACATCAACTATCATGCCGGCGGTGGCTAAGAAGGGGCGTCCAAGAATTAGTGACGTATCGCCTCCTCCTTGATATCCATAACCACGAAGTCACACGGCAAGCAAATTTCTCCCGGTACTTGGAGCGGTATGTTCTCTGCAATTCCCACCGGCCTAGTGACCCGACCATCTGGGAGTTGTATTCTCATATCCGTCGGCTTTAGGTCGGTCCCCGTATTCAATTTCCTAAACATAGTAGACTCACGCTTGCGTCCAAATCTACCAAGGCTTTTTGTAGCGGGACTCCTCCAAGTGTGCAAGGAATGCGGAAGCTTTCGGGATCTTTAAATTTTGTAGGCTCCTTCTCCTTTCGGGTGAACCATGTGCCTTGCTCGGCGAGCATTATCTTTTCATTTCTCTTCTTTCCCGAAATTAAGTCTTTTAAGAACTTGGCATATGACGGGATCTCTACAATAGCATCCAAGAAAGGGATATTGAGGCTCACTCCTTGCAAGTACTCAAGAAATTTGGCAAGTCGGTTCTCAATTTTAGCTCTTGCTAACCGTTGTGGGAAGGGTACCTGTGGCATGTAGTTGCGCTCCTTGCGTGGCTTCACAATTTCAGAATATTCACCTTCTTGTGGCTCTTTTGGGCACTCCTCCTCAATAACCGGTTCCTTGTCATCCAAAATTTGTTCCCCCGGTTCCTTGGTTTGAATCATGACGGGAGTAGTGTCCTTCCTGCCCCTAGTAGTTACTGCCACTACCGCATTGATGTGGCCGGTATTACTCCATGGGTTTGGCTCCGGTTGGGCCGGTAATTGTTGAGTATTTTTGTTGAGCAATGCTAGTTGCTCCACTAATTGTGCCACGACGGTATAGAGAGAGTCTTGTTGAGCCGTTGAGCCGTCAATCTAGCATTTATCTTCTTTTGATCCACCATGAATTCTTCCACCCTCGCTTCGTGATCCGACCTCGGTGGTGCTTGTGGTGCGTTGGGAGCTCTCCGCCCTTGGTTGTATCCCGGCGGCATATATGGTCCCGCTTGTTGCATAGGCTGAAAGCTTTGTTGTGGTGGCCCTCTCGGTTGATATTGAGGTTGTGGAGGTGGAGGCCAAGCTTGAGGTTATGGTGGTGGTGGGTTCAAAGCTCCATCATTATTCACATATGAGAATCCCGGGTGATTTCTCGTGGCCGGGTTTGCCCAATAACCGGTGTTCCCCGCAACATATTGGACTTGCTCTATAGCACCTTCTCCTTGCTCTCCTCCAACGAACATAACTTGAGCTAGTTCTTGCCAATCGCTCATATTTCCTCCCGATGTAGTTATGGTGGGGGCCCCATGCGGCTCTATGATCAACTTCTCCAATCTCTCTACGACCTTGTGGAGAGAGTCAAACTTTGTAGAAAGCTCCACTACGGCCTTAGCCTCATATATGCTTGTCGGCTTCAAGGAGGAAGAAGAATGTCCTCTCTCGTTGCCCCATTGTTGGTTGTTCGAGGCCACTCCTCGAGTAGGGCCGTAGCTTCATCCGGCGTCTTAGATAGAATGGCTCCATTAGCGGTTGTATCTATGATTTGCTTGGTGCCCGGTTGGAGTCCATTATAAAAGCTATGCACTTGCTCACAAGCTTCAATACTATGATGGGGGCATTCGTGTTGGAGATCTTTAAAGCGCTCTCATGCCTCAAATAGTGTTTCCTGATGTCCTTGCTTGAAGGACATGAGCGTGCTCCTTATCTTGACTGTCTTGGATGGTGGGTAGAATTTATTAACAAATGCACTCGCCCACTCATCCCATGTGGTAAAGATCCCCTCCGCTTGCGTCCTCAACCAATACAAAGCTTTTTCTCGGAGAGTGAATGGGAAGAGGCGCAGTCGAATATCATCGACCGGTACACCTGGCATCTGAAAGGTGGCGCACTTGGAGAAGAATAACTGAAGATAGTAGTGTGGATTCTCATGATAGTTCCCATGAAATGGGTCTTGTTGCATCAAAACCACAAGTCCCGTTTTAAGCTCGAAATTCGTGCCTGCCGCCAACTCTGGCATCACAATAGATGAGGTAGTGGAAGTAGTCGTAGGTCGTAGCCTATCTCTGATATATATTAGCCTAGCCATGTGTGCCGCTAATTCCTCTGGTGTCTCCCGTCGGTTTATACAATCGTCCTCTATAGAAAGTCTCTTCTCGGCTCTAAGCCTCCTTGTCGTACGCTCGATCTCAGGATCAAATAATAGATCTTCTTGATGCTCCGTCGATCTCGTGTACATGCACAGAAAAAGAGAGCCTCGATGGAATTGTTAGCACATTAGAGGAGTAAAAAGATAAAAGTAATAAAATAAAAAGAAATAACTAAGTAAAGAAAATAAAATACCGTCGCATCCCCGGCAACGGTGCCAAAAACTTGATCGCGCCCAGATATACACATGAAAAACGACTGTAGTTTTACCGCAAGCGTACGACGTAGTGGAAAGCGGGTATCGAGCACAGGGAGGACTATTGACAGTATCCTACTTTGATTACCTAGCTATCAAGAGAATAAGAATAGTTTTGATGTTGTTGTCACAATCGTTCAAATAGCAAGTAAATATCAATATAATAAAAGCGTCTAGGGATAGGAAATCCCCACTACGGATCGTCTCTTATCCTTGTGAATCATAAATTTCAATGTTGCAAGGCTTGAATGTAGGTGAACTAGTCGCAACGTAATGTAGAACAAAGTTCACGCTCTCGCGCTATTGCCGGTCTATAGTAAACCTAGAATAGGGCCCACTCTTGTGCAAACCCTAGCCTAAGCCGCTAGCGTGAAGATCGACATCATCGACCAATCGCAACTCGAGTCCACTCTCATGCAAACTCGAGCTACGATCTAGGTTATGATAGTTCTTATTCGTCCAATCTCTCGCAAACGAATATGAGTATAGATCTATAATAAAAATGCTAGCTTTGGTCCAATCTCTTGCAAACCAAATCTAGCGGATCTCGATTATAAAACTAAATCGAATATCTAGGCCTTCCTATCAATTGAGATCCAATCTCTTGCAAATCTCAATCGGTAGAAATTCCTAGCTACTCGTAGTAAATCGATCACAACCTAAACCATTATCAATCCTAGCAACAATTCTATAAATTCATCACAATTCAAAGATAGGGTTCATAGGGTTCATCCCCATGCTCTAGAACGACGGAACTACTCACTAATCATCATGAAAATCTCAGAAATAACAAATGAAATCATAGCACAATTCATTGCAAAGAAGAAACAATTCATAAAAATAAGATTTTGATTAAGAAAGAACAAACCCAAATTGTCGCCTATGATCTCCAGCTGAGATTTTACAAAAGAATAGCCGTCAAAAAATAATAGAAGTCTCTCAAAAATTAGTCCAAGTCTGTCTTAAAACTAGGCCTAAAACTAGGTTTGAATATAAGCCAAAATCGTCCAAAAAATCGTGACCAAACTGCCCCTGCACAGTCCAGAATTCGCAATGCGAGTAGGAGTCGGAATGGGTCACTCGGCCGAGTAACCAATGTCACTCAGCCGAGTGACAAACCCAATAAAATGACAGTAACTTCGGGGTTTTCAGGGGTCTGTCAGTCTGACTGACTCGGCTGAGTGGGCATCTTCACTTGGCCGAGTGAGCAATCATGCTCGGCCGAGTGGGCCTCCTTAGAATTTCCTGTAACTTGGCCTTTCTCTGGACGAATTCCATGTAGCACTCGGACGAGTGAGCTTTCTCACTCGGCCGAGTGGCCTTCCTTACTCGACCGAGTAAACGCTGAAAATTTGCAGTGCGTATCCGTTTCACTCGGCTGAGTACAGCTTCTGACTCGGTCGAGTGAACTGTCTACTCGGCTGAGTGGGCTGTATCTTGGCTCTTTTCTTCTCCTTCTCACCTCCTCGTCGTTTCTATTGAATTTTTTCTTCTTTCGCTCATCCTCTATCGCTGATAACTCCTCAAATTAGCCGTGGGCGACACTCCGAGGTGTGTGAAAATCCTTTGATCACATTTTCGCTCCAAATCGCTCCATATCTCCTGGAATACGACTAAAACAAGAAATAGTGAAAAGCAACGCGATATCGTCGAATATTCGTGAAAAAAGCAATATGGACGATCAAAACGACATGAAAACATGCAGAAAAAAGGTGTAAAATAAGGAGTGATCACCTCCATGCTTTGACGATGAAAATCCAGGGTTTGGACATTGGGATGATACCATGTGTGATTTTACTCAGGTAGGAAAATGCGTCCACACTGTAGGAGTGTTGCACCCTCTTGCAAAGCTGTTAAGAGGAGGAAACACGCATTATTGAGATGTTGCTATAGTCTCCATTGGTCTATTGTTACGGATGCTCTCAAAAGTATTATGTAACTACATAATTATCATCTTGAGCTTTGTATTGGAAAACAACTATTTTTTTTGAAACATATTATTCACAGTTGGAGAAAAATTGTACATATAAATTGTATCTTGGTAACTGTGCAGATAACTATGATGGGTACATTGTTATCAATTTGAACTCGAGGTTGCAATTGCAAGTCATAGCATGTTTCTCTTGCAAGACATCACTGAATACTGGCTTCCTTTGCCTTGGTGTGTCAATATTTTTATTGATTGAAGGATCATCTGCCGCTTGCAGGTTCATCATTATCTTCAATTTCCCATGGATCTACTGTCAATTGGTACCATGCAAGCGAATTGTGAATGTATATCGAAAATTAAGCGAGATATAAATGATTCATTTAGCAAAAACGATGAGTAAAATAATAACGTTAAAACAAATCGATAACTGAATTATTATGAACATGCGATGGTTCTAGCAACAAAAGCTTAAACCCAGTTGCACAGAGACATTATGTCTGAAGGGTTGAATGTGTCATTAGGCCTATAAATTCGACGTCCGACCTAAGTCAGACGGACGACGAAAAAAAATCAGCAGCTGAAAAATAGCACTTAAAATAGTTTTAAGTCTAAGCCCTAAATATTTAACCCTAGCCAAGATCTCTACTATCACGGGGTTGGGTCCAGCCAACCCCTAAGAATAGATCTATCTAACATTTGCAATTACAAACTCATGAATATTTAAACTACATACATTTCACTTCGTTTATGTAGAATACAAAGCGTCGTTTTCAACAACATTTCTTTGGCCCCGCGCCGCTTCTCCCAAGCCGAACCGTGCCCCGAGCCGAACCGCGTCCCGAGCCAAACCGCGTCCCGAACCGAACCGCATCCCGAACCAAACCGCATCCCGAGGAAAATTAAACTCTTATTACCGAGCCAACCACGCACCGAAGAAGATTTCACCTTGAGTGGATCCTCCGTCATGACTTCGGATCCGATCCGAGTTCCTTCGAAGCTTTGCTAGAGCACAAATACGAGCAAGGAATAATTTAGGGAGAAGAGAATATTTTCTTTAAGCTTAGATCCGCACTTGCTCATGTTTAATGGAGCGACTCAGATCTGCAGCGGGATGAGTTTCAAGGAGGGCAGTAGGCCCCTATTTATATAGGCAGCTGACCCCACCCCTTCACTCCATATCCGATGTGGGACTAAAAGTTTTGGAGGAATAAAGTTTGCCTTTCACAAAGGACAAACATTAGCAAATTTTTACTCCCTCACCATTGAGCTTCGCAAGTGATACAACCTATCAAATTGAAGAGGGTTGAACAGTGAACACATAGGAAGAAACGGTACGCCATTTCGAGTTCGTTTGACCCCTCAAACAAGCGTCCAAACATAGCCCAAAACTTGTTTTCCGCAAAAACTGCAGCCGTCGCACAAAAGAACGGAACCCTTGCACCAGGTGGGACCCACCCGCAGCCCCATCCGCGTGCGTCATGCACAATGCACGTGCATCACACGTGCGCTACCGTCTGGGCGCGCGCGTGTGCCCCGGTGCAGGCAGCGCCCATGTCAAACATTGGCGTCTCCTTTTATCAGATCGGGTGCGCCCGTCCCGCTATGGTCGTGCGCCCGTCCCGCTATGCCTTATAAGGGCCTTTTGTGCTTTTATGGCTTTAAATTGTGCATTTGGAGTACGTTTTTGACGCGGTTTGAACCTACGTTTAAACTGGGACGATCCCGTCATCCAGATAACCCTTTCCATGCGTTAATTATATTAAATATGCACGCAAACAATTTACGACACATTTAATTCTCTTTGCATCATAAACAAAATTCCGACATCTAATATTAAAAAACACATACATCCCTCAACATGTCACATTTGCACTCAGTATCATATATCCCAAATGCAGAAGCTAACTGTCAAACTCTTAGCAGTTTTGTGTCCCTTGTATCAAATGCATTTTCTCCTTAGTTTCTAACTATTACTTGACGAAGGTCTCACTCTGTGTGAGACCCTACAGCCTGACCATACTACAGGGGGACTCGAAACCCCAGACAACAGTGACCACATGCATCAGGTGTCTTCCCTATTTTGATATCATACTGATGTGGTTAACTCATCGACATGAGTATTGTCGGGACCACCCTGACTGTGTCCGTGATGAATACCGCAGTTTTAGTCACTTCGTCTAGACTATGCCGCTTAGTCAAGCATAGGGTATGGTCAACTGTCAACCATACTAGCTTGAACTTGGTTAGTCTCCATCGATATTTAGTCAAATAATGTTGGACTTCTTCCAACATACTCTGGCCAGAGTTTTCACTGAAAGATCGAACTAACATTGCGACACTAACTCCCCTTGACCAGTAGAGACGAATCCTATCTTGGTCATTACTCTCCTTGCATGCTTCAAATGTCACCCAACCAAAGACCTTTCAACAGGGCATTCCCGAGGCTAGATCAGTGATCTAAGTGACACCATTCACGCACTGGTTAATACAATGACCTCAAGTCAAAAGAACAACTAACCTATCGTCACTAAGAGTTATCATTGATAGATTGGTCAATATAAAGCATATGGTAACTCTTGTTGGGTCGTTCAGTGAACTCATTCTCCAATGAGCACATGTGTCCTGTCTCTAACTTCACCAAGTCGAACAACCATGAGATCATCGTCACCAATCAATGGTGAAGACAAAGACACTATGGTCTATCCGATGTTTCGATATCCTTTCCTTGAAACATCTATGACCACGAACAATTTCAGACTTATGCTACTAACCGTTAAACAATTCTCCATGATCGAGATCCTCATTTCGATACTTGTTTAACCTCGCATTAAGTCTTAGGACTTTACCAAAGTTCTAATGTCGACTACATTTTTATTAACTTAGATAAATTCTTGCCATACAGCTTACTGTAATTTTGAACAAGATGTTTATAAACTTACATGGAGATAAATTGCCTCGAGTTTGAGGGCATACCTATCTCCCAAGATCTTTCACTTGCACTTAGGCCCATTTATCCCGATATCTCATACGACATTTAAATATAAGTCTCTCTAGACTTTATGTGGCAGAGCCTTCGTGAGTGAATCTGCTAAACCGTCTTGAGTTTTAGACTTAAGGAGTTTCTAAGTTCATGTTAGACCACACATTTGAATCTCATCCAAATAATTTCCTTGGTCTCTTGGAATCCATAATTAATGTCTTGTCTGGATCCCATCCAGCTCATCGTACCTTACGAGAATAATTCAAATAAGTAACTGGTCATTTAGACGGTTTATAATTATTTCTGATAAAGTGTCAAACTCTTTGACCACTTTGTCCAAACATATGTCTCAGCTCCTGGTTGCCTCTCATGCTTCTTATTCGCTCCCACTGACCTTGAAAACTCACTGGCCAATTCATATAAGTTTGTTCTTCTAAATCATATTTAGAAAACAGACTATACATGAATGCTCTAGTTTTCATGGTCATCTTGAGCATATACATCGAGTCTGATCTGAATAGATCTATACACAGCTGTTGGCGAGAAAGTTTCATCATAATCCATTTATAGGAGTTAGGATGATAACCGTTATCAACCAACATAAGTTGTACTTCACTATTTTCCTTTTGCACCAATCTTCTAGACTCGAAGATTAACTTGCAGCCAAAGGAAACACTTTTCTTGGGCATGTATACTAAAGTCCATACTTTATTCACGCGCAAGGACCCTTTCCGGATTGCATGAAGTTATTAATCAGAGTCCCTACTCCGAATGGCAACCTGGAAGTTAACTAAGTCATCATCAACTATGATGTTTTACTTGACTTATTTTTCTCAGGAGACTTGACTAATCCAGTAACTTCCTAAGGATTGATTTTATGAATATCATATTTATAAGGTCATCGTAGAATCTTATTAAAAACATAGGCATTATAATCTAGGATGTAACCCAGATGAAGGATTGTAACTCAGAGTTACTTGTCATGCATCACACCATATCTAACAAAGTGCGATTCATACTCTCCAACACACCGATGTCTTAAGAGACTTGACCTGATAGAAAAGCACATTTTATTTTAATTACAAAAGAATTATATATCTAAGTATTAGACTCTTCGATCTGATCGAAGCAGTTCAAATACTTCTGTCATTGTGTTATCTATTTTATCAGACTTGTGTTTCAGCAAGAACACTTGTCGTGATAAAATAAGAACAACTTATCCTGGCTAACTTAAACTTGGGTCTGGGTACATCTGTATGTACGAGCATATGAGTTCATGTAACGGCCGGTACTCACTATTCGTTATACGGCTGTTCGTATAGTAATTTCGGATACCTGATTGGTTTTATTGCTTGTATGTGAGTCGTGTCGTTGAGTTGATAGGGCCGTAGCACCTTGGTTGCATCCTTAGCAAGCCAACCCCTGACGTGTGCTCAACTTGAGATTTTTATCGCCTTTGGACCCTGTATCCTTTGTACGCGTATTTTCCTTGAAGTTCGTGTATTTTTCTTAGCCTTATCTTTCATTCGAACCTATGGTGTGATATGCCATTGTGACCCTCTCGAAGAGTATTAAATTGTGGATTTTCACTTTTGTCGTGAGACTCTTTTATTTTTAATTTTGCGCCTTGTCATCAAACTTGTGATCCGTCTTCTTTGTTCTGTTTCTCTCGTTAGTGCGGTCACCCCTGTATTTATTTCATAATTTTTGGACTCTGTTTGACCTACTTTCACTTTTCTCCCCAGTTTATATCGGTTTAACCCTAAGTTCTCTCGGTTTCTTTCCCTAATAATTTTTATTAATAATATTTTACACCCAAAACTTTGTTAACCCAACCCAGGTTGCTTGCCTTGGCCGCACCCATGTGAGGAGAGAGAGAGAGAAGTTTGATATTGGGCTCTTTAATATTCTTATAACAAACAATTTTATCCTAAAACAAACCCTAACTATTAACCTAGCTAGCCTAGCCCACATTTTGACTTGGTCACTTTCTTTCCCCTTGCCGCACACCTAACTTTCGCACAGCACCTGTATTTAAGTTTCTCAAATCCTATAATAACAATTTTGTAACACTAGACCTAACCCTAGAGGAGCCCCCACGTGCAGCCCTCATGCTATAAAGTATAGCCTAGGGCTTTAACCTTTACACAGATATCACAAACCTCAGCTGCCCTCACTATATTTTCACACGTGACCATCTCCAAGAGCCTGATTTCCCCCTTCGACCCACGCACGGCGGCCAGACCGCCACCGACTGGCCCCCTCTCGCCTCCCCGACCTTCCTCCTTCCTTCTGCGCTGCCCGCGCCCCTGCTAGCGCCGGTGCACTGCCGGTATAGCCCCAGGCACTGTTACTTGCGCCAACGGCTTCACAGCAGAGCGCAGCAGCAGCAGGCCGCCGCTGCAACGCCGCCTGTGCCCCCTTCGGTGCCCCCGCGATCCCCTCTGACCTCTGCACCGTCGTGGCAGCCCCCGCTGGCCGCCTTTGCCTCTGAAACAGTGAGCCCCCACTATTTTTCTTCTAACGAAGTTTCGACACGTCGTAGCGCTCCTCGTCGCTCTACCTCGCTATTGGGTTCTTCCAACAACCCCCTACCTCGCCTAGAGGTGTTTCTCGACGTCACGATCAGCCCCTACGACGCTCAACATCGTAGTCGTCATGTACGCCAATCCCGTCATCCTTGTTCATTGTTACGGCTTCCCGTGAGCCGTAGATCTTCTACCGTTCAACTTGCTCGCTGATTTGGACGTTATTCGCTGATCTAGTCTCTTTCCAAGGATTGGCGAACGTGGAATCTTATTTTGGAATCTGGATTAGGTGCGTTATCTTTATTCCAACCCCTGGCGTCGCTACCCGACGCCAGTGTAGCTCTCACGTCGTGTAAGGGTAATTTTTTGATCTCTTAGGACCCCCCAGCCAATGCATGCTAAACAAGATAAAAATCAATATTTTAATTGCTTGGTAAATCACTAATGAAGATAATCTAAATTGGAACTGTAAGCTGGTGGATCCGAGCACATAGGTAGATTAGACTGATTGGACGGTATTTCAGAACGGTTGGTTACAGGCAAGTAAAACTTGCCAGTCCTTTGTTTAGGCCGTGCTTTAGGCCATTTCTTACTTTTAGCGTAAAAGAGACTGGGCGATGAAATGATAGTCGCCTAGACGCAATTTCAAGATCTAGCTTGACAACGAAGCTAGATCTGACACCCTGCCATGACATCATTCATTTTATCTGTCACATTTAAATTTCCATATCTGTACGCACTTACTTTATACATTGTCATGCCATGCATCTTAAACTTGTCATCCCATGCTTGAATGTTGCATTCGTAGCACACGCTACTATACTTCCTTGTGAGGCTAGGCACATGTGTTGCAGGCACAACCCTATGCCAAATACAATTCCTGGCTCGTAAACCAAAAGCGGGCTACTTATGTTGGTCAAAAGCCAATGCCCGATTACACGTGGAGGGGTAGGGTTAAGCGACCACTCAGCGTAGAAGTGTGCCCGTACAGCCACTTCAGTTGTATGGCGTAAACTCTGTGCACGACATGTTTACTCGACTTGTAAATCCATGTGAATGTTTGGTAGCTTTGCTACCCTTGCCATGTCATACTTGTCGCACTTTATTACTTGTTGCATCCATACTTAAACTGCCATGTCATCGCATATTTTAGAACTGCTAGGTTGTTTCCTTTCTTTTTAGTTTCCTTGCACAAGTCTCTTGTAGACTTGCTGACATGCACCCTCGTCTCTTTTGGGTGTCGCATGTTAGTTGTTGAGCCAGAGCCCGTTGCTGAGGATGAGGTGTTTGCTGACGCTGAACCTCAGTCCACTTTTGACGTGGAGTTCGAGGACACCGGTGATCAGTCGTAGAGAGTTGTTTTTATGTTGTTTCTGCTTAGCTCTTATTAGGTTGTTGGTGCGTAGCGCCTTTCCTTTTCTACACATTTCTTTCTGTTGGCCATGCTTGGGCCTATTTTAGACTCTTTTAAGCCTGGTGGCTTTTCTGTGATGTTGAAATTTATTTGTGGACATTTGTGAGATTGGAATAATATTTATCTCTTCTCTTTTATTATTATTTTTGTTCTGTTTTGTAATTGCAAGGACCTCTACTTGGTTATTCCAGACGCTTTACAGACTGTAGCCTCACAGCTTCAAGTCTGAGCGGACTTTTCACGCCTCGCCTTCCGTTTATGGGAAGCGGGTCGTGACAGATTTTATTTGTGGCCCATACAGGTCCCTCTTGCAACTGCGAATTGTCGGAACAATGATAATAATAATAGAATGTCCATTAAATAAATTAAAACATACAAGTCATAAGCCTGAGTCTAGTTTTAATCATTTTCTATGTCACTAGATGGTAGGAAGACTTAGGTAGACGTCCAGGTTTGATATTCAGAGCCTTCGTCAAGATTAAGCTGTACTCATCTTAGGTTGCCTTAGCAGCCCCTCACCCAGCCTGACAATATTAGACTTCTAGAGCTTCTCTTTTAGCCGTTCGATTGAGTCTGACAATTTCGGGCCCAACAGGACGTAATCTTGACTTCTCTTAGGACCCTTCCCTGAGGCCCCTATTGCAGTCTAATTCATTAGAGAGTCACAGTGTTAAGTTTCTCTTGACCTTTAGTCAACCCGATAATTATAACCCCTGATTCTATCATTTTCTTGATCATTACACTTCGGTGTTATCGACCGTAGAATCCCATCGTAGCTTTTCATGAATCGTATTCTAGGCGTATTCTTCACGCGATCATAATCTCTGCCCTCGATACACGTTATCGCTACCTTACGATTATCATTAATTTTTTTTTTCAAATCTTCTCCGTTGCAAATCGTTATTCTTTCAAACGTTATTTTCGATTTTTCCTTATTAAAAGTTTTCACTTAGTTTAAATTTCGTTTTAAACCCCCTTTCTCGTATATTTCCCTTACTTTCGGTTGAGTTAAAAGTCATTCTTAGATTTTGAAGTCTATTTGGTCGTAATTTTAAATTACTATCTTGTAACTATTTTCTAACATATATCCTTCGCATTTCGATTTTAAAACTTTGTTACTATCCTGATGATTCGATATACCATCCTTTTTCCTAAACTACGAAAATTTATTTTAACCGCTTATCAAACATACCTTTAGAAATGTTTTTCCAAACTAAATAGAACTTCAATTATTTATATATATAGCAATTATAGGTTCGTCGTACTCATACTTCAAAAGTCTTTATACAAACATGTTTCTTTTGGCAAATTCTTGTTTCTCTAAAAGTATTTCCAATATTAATTATTCTAAATTTCTTCCCAGTTTAGAGACTTTGAAAATATTTAGTGTGAGCTTAAATTTCCTGCACTTCAGTTGATCTAAATTCATTCTTGGAATTTCGAAACTTTTGCCGAAATTGTTAAGTTGCTGCCGTATAATATTTTATAACCTACGTCCTTAATGTCCGTGTGAATGTTTTACTTCTTCCTTATAATGATTTTTCAATAAGCCAATAAACCATTTTTCTTATTATGTATATACGACTCAAACTCGTTTCGAACAACTTGTTTTATCGACCTCCACACATATTTTCTATGCAATAGAGAACTCCAACTTTTGAAGTTCGACAGTTTTTATACTCTTCGTATTTTTCTTATTATTATGAGCGTGTCGATTTTATACTCATCATATTCCTACTTCAAATTTTGTAAAATACTATCTCCATTTAAATTTATTCCCAATTGCAAAACAATTCATTCACCTCCATACTCATTCTTTTGCGTCTAATCCTTATGTCATGATTTAACTTTCATGCTACCCTTCTACGTTTTATTAGGATATTACTATATTTTATTTTATAATTTGCATTTTATTATATCTATATTTTGTATTTTATATCTTCCTTCCCTACTTGATTATTCTAAACTATATTTTGTTCTACCCAACCAAGCTTTTTCCCTTATATGTCGCCTCATCTGAACCCGTTTATTCCGTTCTTGTTTCATTTCAATTTCGATTTCGGTTTCCTCAATATTGTTGGGCTATCACATTAGTGCTTACCATTGTCTACATGAACCTTATTATTGTTGGTGGACCCATTAGTATAGATTTTGATGTCGTTGTAGTGCATTTAATTACATGGTGTATATGAAGTTGAATGTGTGTTAGTATTTGTAAATTTGTGTGTGGTTAGCTATACCACTCTAGGGATGTCTGTGTATATAAGAATTAGTGTTGGAACATCTACTGGGGGTGTTTATAGTTGGAGATACTTAATAATGGTTGAAATAATATGTTGGTAAAGTTATGTGTATATTAGGTATAATGATACTAGGGTGCTTGTAGTTAAAAGTGCATGCCTATTTTTTGAGCTATATGTTAGTACGTGTGAGTGTGTGCTCGTACGTAGGTATATATTGTGCTTAGACGTAAGTAGTTATGTAATTGCTGCATGAGTATATGTATGACATACGTATGGTAGTAGGATTATAATTTTGATTGGTATTGCTTGCTTTTACGGGATGTTGTGTGTGCGTGTATACCTTGAGGTATACACGATTATTGAATGTCGTAACTATGTATGGTTAGGTATATGTAGAAGTGTATTGATTATATTTCATATTACTATGGCGTGGATATATTACAGGTATGTGAGTACACGATGAATGTATGTATTAGAAATTGTATTATAATTATACATGTGCTGATATTTGTAATATTATTATAGGGTGTAAAGTGATTGCATTGTGTAAGTTTTACTTGACTAAATATTAGGTGGGATTAATATTACGGTACGTGTGAGGTTACGTTGGTAGATATTCTTATTGGAGTGGTATTGGTATAGGTATAGATACGGTGTTATGTATATAAAGATTCTGATATGGATTTTGAGTCTCACTCAAGCTTGAGTAGGTATACTCTATATATATTGTTATATGTGTCAGTGATTGGTGTGTAGTGATATGAACATAATGATGGCTAATGTATATATAGTGATAGGTTTGCTTGTTTATGGTTTGTTACACACATGGTTGTGAGTGACTACCATTATATAGTTATAGGACGATATTTGAGGTGATTATATGTTGAAATATTTGCGTTCATTTTAATTACTATATCTTTGTGAAATTATAGTGATGGTCATTGTATATTAGATATAGTAACTTGTTTTAATAATGGTATGGTGTGATTGCACGTGTTGATTGTTGGGTGTTGCTTGTATACTAGGAGATGTTAGGGAATGGAATATTCATGTTTGTTTGGTGCGTAGGTAGTTATCTATACGTGAAGTACTCCGTTTGTATTTGCTGGTATGAAACTATTTTTTTTGTGTAACTTGGTTTTATGATAGTGTGTAATATCTATATAGGGATGTACGTGACTATATGAATGATTGAAGTACATGTATAAACTTGACTGACTAAGATAAGTATAAGTGTATAATGTGCGTGAATATATACATATTCGTAGTGTTAATGTTTGACTACCTAGTGCATATATAAGCACCTGTAATGGCTATACCTAGTTTGAATTATAGTGTGATGTGATTGGGATAGCTACTAGTCTGGCTAGAGATATAGTTATAGTTAGAAAGTCCGAGGAAGGACTTTATTCTAAGGTGGGTAGGATGTAACGGCTAGTACTCACTATTCGTTGTACGGCAATGCGTTTAGCAATTTCAGGTACCTGATTGGTTTTATTGCTTGTATGTGAGTCGTGTCGTTGAGTCGATAGGGCCGTAGCACCTTGGTTGCATCCTTAGCAAGCCAACCCCCGATGTGTGCCCAATCTGAGATTTTTGTTGCCTTTGGACCACGTATCCTTTGTACGCGTATTTTCCTTAAAGTTCGCGTATTTTTCTTAGCCTTATCTTTCATTCGAACCTATGGTGTGATATGCCGTTGTGACCCTCTCGAAGAGTATTAAATTGTGGATTTATTTTGGAACGTCATTTCATGGGCCGTCCTCCCACGGTTTGCCTTTGTTTGATGAGACGTCGCGATTTTCAGTTTTGTCGTGAGACTCTTTTATTTTTAATTTCGTGCCTCGTCATCAAACTTGTGATCCGTCTTCTTAGTTCTGTTTCTCTCGTCAGTGCGGTCACCCCAGTATTTACTTCATAAGTTTTGGGCTCTGTTTGTCCTACTTTCACTTTTCTCCCCAGTTTATATCGGTTTAACCCTAAGTTCTCTTGGTTTCTTTCCCTAATAATTTTTATTAATAATATTTTACACCCAAAACTTTGTTAACCCAACCCAGGTTGCTTGCCTTGGTCGCACCCATGTGAGAGAGAGAGAGAGAGAGAGAGAGAGAGAGAGAGAGAGAGAGAAGTGTGATATTGGGCTCTTTAATATTCTCATAACAAACAATTTTATCCTAAAACAAACCCTAACTATTAACCTAGCTAGCCTAGCCCACATTTTCACTTGGTCACTTTCTTTCCCCTTGCCGCACACCTAACTTTTGCACAGCACCTGTATTTAAGTTTCTCAAATCCTATAATAACAATTTTGTAACCCTAGACCTAACCCTAGAGGAGCCCCCACGTGCAGCCCTCATGCTATAAAGTATAGCCTAGGGCTTTAACCTTTACACTGATATCACAAACCTCAGCCGCCATCACTATAGTTTCACACGCGACCATATCCAAGAGCCTGACTTCCCCCTTCGACCCACGCACGGCAGCCAGACCACCGCCGACCGGCCCCCTCTCACATCCCCGACCTTCCTCCTCCCTTCTGCGCTGCCCGCGCCCCCGCTAGCGCCGCTGCACCACAGGTATAGCCCCAGGCACCATTACTTGTGCCAACCGCTTTGCCGCAGCAGCGCAGCAGTAGCAAGCTGCCGCTGGCCGCCGCCCGCGCCCCCTCCGATGCCCCTGTGATCCCCTCTGACCTCTGCGCCGCTGTGGCAACCCCCGCTGGCCGCCTTTGCCTTTGAAACAGCGAGACCCTGGTGTTTTGCTTCTAACGATGTTTCGACATGTCGTGGCTCTCCTCGTCGCTCTCCCTCACTGTTGGGTTCTTTCGACAGCCCCCTACCTTGCCTAGAGGTGTTTCTCGACGTCACGATCAGCCCCTATGACGCTCAACGTCGTAGTCGTCATGTACGCCAACCCCGTCGTCCCCGTTCTTTGTTACGGCTTCCCGTGAGCCGTAGATCTTCTACCATTCAACTTGCTCACTGATTTGGACGTTATTCGCTGATCTAGTGGCTGTCCAAAGATTGGCGAGCGTGGAATCTTATTTTGGAATCTGGATTTGGAGCGCTATCTTTATTCCAACCCCTGCCGTCGCTACCCGACGCCAGTGTAGCTCTTGTGTCGTGTAAGGGTAATTTTCTGATCTCTTAGGACCCCCCAACCAATGCATGCTAATCAAGATAAAAATCAGTATTTTAATTGCTTTGTAAATCACTAATGAAGATAATCTAAATTGGGACTGTATGCTGGTGGATCCGAGCACATAGGTAGATTGGACTGATTGGACGGTATTTTCAGAACGGTTGATTGCAGGAAAGTGAAACTTGCCAGTCCTTTGTTTAGGCCGTGCTTTAGGCCATTTCTTACTTTTAGCGTAAAAGAGACTAGGCGATGAAATGATAGTCGCCTAGACGCAATTTCAAGATCTAGCTTGACAACGAAGCTAGATCTGACACCCTGCCATGCCATCATTCATTTTATCTGTCACGTTTAAATTTCCATATCTGCACGCACTTACTTTATACATTTCAATGACATGCATCTTAAACTTGTCATCCCATGCTTGAATGTTGCATTCGTAGCACACGCTACTATACTTCCTTGTGAGGCTAGGCACCTGCGTTGCAGGCACAACCCTATGCCAAATACACATCCTGGCTCGTGAACCAGAAGCGGGCTACATGTGTTGGTCAAAATCCAATGCCCGGTTACACGTGGAGGGGTGGGTTAAGCGACCACTTAGCGTAGAAGTGTGCCCGTACAGCCATTTCAGCTGTAAGGCGTAAACTCTGTGCACGATATGTTTACTAGACTTGTAAATCCATGTGAATGTTTAATATCTTTGCTACCCTTGCCATGTCATACTTTTTTCACTTTATTACTTGTTGCATCCATACTTAAACTTCCATGTCATCGCATATTTTAGAACTGCTAGGTTGTTTCCTTTCTTTTTAGTTTCCTTGCACAAGTCTCTTGTAGACTTGCTGACATGCGCCCACGTCTCTTTTAGGTGTCGCATGTTAGTTGCTGAGCCAGAGCCCGTTGCTGAGGACGAGGTGTTTGCTGACGTTGAGCCTTAGTCTACTTTTGACGTGGAGTTCGAGAACACCGGTGATCAGTCGTAGAGAGTTGTTTTTGTGTTGTTTCTGCTTAGCTCTTGTTAGGTTGTTGGTGCGTAGCGCCTTTCCTTTTCTGCACGTTTCTTTCTGTTGGCCATGCTTGGGCCTATTTTAGACTCTTTTAAGCCTGGTGGCTTTTCTGTGATGTTGAAATTTATTTGTGGACATTTCTGAGATTGGAATAATATTTATCTCTTCTCTTTTATTATTATTTTTGTTCTGTTTCGTAATTGCAAGGACCTCTACTTGATTATTCCAGACGCTTTACAGACTGTAGCCTCACAGCTTCAAGTCTGAGCGGACTTTTCACGCCTCACCTTCTGTTTATGGGAAGAGGGTCGTGACAGTTCCCCAACCCATCCTCCCAATATCTTACAGATGGAATTTTGGCCATCATGCCATTGAGACAAGATTCACAAGTGTCTATGGACTTATATACGATAGGTTAGACCTCCTCTTTATGTGACTTGTGAAGCTTAGTCTCTTTAGTATAGCCTAGTCTATTTTGCCATATAAGTTTTGCTATTATCTTATGTATTCATGTATTAACATTTAATACATTATCGTTATACAAATTACTCATGGCTTCAGAAGCAAGGTGACGACATTCGCGAAAAAAATGTTAGACATCCTCTATGGTCCAAGAAACAACAATTTCTCCTTTTTTCAACACGTATAACAATCTATTCCCTTTTGTATAACGATTATCCTGAAGCCGTGACATCAAATATGTCACATTTTCAGGCCCTCCTACTTTTGCCCTTGCTAATGATAGATAAAACTTTCTTTCTCAATTGACTTTCCTTAATGTCTTCTTCCTTTTCTAAATCTCATTTAGATATTACGAATCTCAACACAAATAATGGACGTGCAAACATCTCATGTATCCAAACGCTTTAGCTTTGTAACCTTGAGTGTGCTCAACAAGTTGCTCGTCTCAAGATCCAGTTGGGATATATAGTCTTGCACAGCTCATGCACTCATCTTCGATTCAAACAATTTGATGGAAGTTTCAAACTTTACAGATCGAAATCGTTTTCCGTACAACCTTGAGTTGAATTAACAAATAGTATGGAGAAACATGTTTTGAACATGAGTATGTTCAAGCTTCCCCTCATAGAGGTGAGTGACAAGTAGTGTGCATGTCACGCCCCGCTTCCCAAAAGTACGGAGGCGAAGCGTGACGTAGGCCCGCTTAGGCCAGGGCTGAGAGCCCTGACCCAATAAGCGTCTGTGGTATTCCAAAACGAAGGTACAGGTCCCTGCATGTTAGTACGAAACAATAAAAGTACTGAAAAGAGATATCATAAAATTTTATTCCAAAATAAACATCAAGTACTGAGAGTCTAAAATGCCGAAAACGGCTACAACTGCTGAAGGGAAACTAATGGTGCGAGCACCCAACCTAGACAAGAAAACAAAGAGTGCTACACACCCAACCAAACTGAGATGAATAACTCCGGAACAGCAACAAGGACTCTCTAGCTCTGGTCGTCCTCTCGATCGTACTCCGGGTCAGCGTCCTCCGGCTCCACGTCTGCTGGCAAGTCCGCCTCGTCGACGTACTCTGGCTCCACACCTGACGTACAGCACCAAAAGAAGGAAACTGTACGTCAGGTAAAGTCTACACAAACGGTCAGACTCTACTGCAAGTGTATCAACTATTAACAATGATTTACTGGTTGATTTAGCATGCTGGGGTTACAACTGAGTAACAAGGAAAGTAGCGCAGCAGGAAAGTAAAACGTAGCAAGCAGTAGTCGTAGCGTGTGCTACCGACTACGGGACTAACCTACAGGTGTCAAGACAAGTCGGGACATGACGGGACAGACAGGACGGGACAAGACATGACAAGTGTGACACGAAAGGGTTCACGCCTTACGGTTTGAGGGCGGCCAGACCCTCTCCACATGCGCACGCTCAACCCTACCCCAACCCAGAGACTCAGGACAAGAAGTACAGAGATCACTTCCGCTAGGGAAGCACCTGAAACACCCGAAGGCTTTTTGTATCACAGAGATCACTTCCGCTCGGGAAGCATCTGAAACGCCCGTAGGCTTTTTGGTATCACGGAGATCACTTCCGCTCGGGAAGCATCTGAAATGCCCGTAGGCTTTTTGGTATCACAGAGATCACTTCCGCTAGGGAAGCATCTGAAACGCCCGTAGGCTTTTTGGTATCATGGAGATCACTTCCGCTAGGGAAGCATCTGAAACGCCCAAAGGCTTTTTGTGTAACAGGACATGCCATGACAAGTGTAGGGAGTTGTTATTCTAGGGTGTCCACACGCACGCACACACAAGATAGTCCTATGATATCAAAAGTTATTGTTGTCAGGCTCAGACTTCGTCGTCAAGTCTGAGCCGTCAAGGGCGTCCCGGACGCTATCATTTCATGTCCGGTTCTCAGCACTCACAGTCAACAGTTCTACAATTTAATACTAAGGCACGGTCAAAAACGCAAGTGGATACACTTGCCTGGAATGGGGAGTGCGTCGTTCGTCCAGGGCGTCTCGTCCAGTTGTCACGTCCGCGGTAGTCAGTCTGAAAAGGATCACGGCGACGGTGTCAAGTCGCGATTTTCATCAAGTCCTATTTAGGTTCATTTCTAGGTTAGGCGTGGCTACCCTAACTGTCACAAGTCAAAAGTGTTCGTTCAGCCTATCCGACGATTCTATCCTATGTGCACAGTTCAAAAAGTCCGATCGTCGATCTACGGTTTCACAACGTTTTAAAGGAGCAGAAAACAAATTTAGTTGCAGTTGTCCGATTTTTGTTAAGTTTTCAGTTTCGCTACGATGTGGGTTGTGCTACGAGTTCTGGGAACACCAACCTCTCCGTTGTCTGGAGTAGTACAGACTTAGGGTCTGAACGGCAGGGTCAGCGGCCTCTACAGCGTCTCAACTACGGGTAGCGTAGTGAGACTCGTCCAGGCAGCGGACGAAGTGTTGTCTACGAGCGAAGATGGCGGACTGTGAAGGCGAGTCCGGTAGCAGTCCGTAGGAAAAGTGGGCGGTGACAAAGATCCGTGCAACATCGAGCACACAGGAGACGATGCCTAGTGCCCAAAACAGCGAACGACGAGGCAAAAACAGCGGCTCAACGTCGTTAGGGGCAGTCGGGGTGGTCGCACGAGGGTATACAGCAGCCTAGGGCGGCTGTCCGGTGGTTCAGAAGCAGCGTGGGCTGCTGGAAAGGAAACGGGGACGGGACGGAGCTTGGCGACGGCTGCGCTCGAAGAGTGGCCGCAGGAAAACAGTTCCAGCGGCGCGGAGGGGGTTTTGTCGACGGATCTAGGTGGCGCTGGAAGGTTGGCCGGATCAGATGGGCCGCAGGGACGTCGGGTGGCCGAAAGACAGTCGGGAAAGGCAGCAGTTACTGCCGTTGGCCTCTCATGCGAGGAGTAGCCACCGGCTGGCGTTACCGCGGCGAGATCGGGCCGTCGGAGGCTCCTGCGAAGACAAGGGCAAGGGTGACATGGCAGGGGTGGCCGGCGTCGGATCTGCGGCTGAGGAGGCAGCGACACATGCTCGGGGACACAGCACGGCGGCGGGTGTGCGTGGCGAGGGCTGAAGTCACGACGGCGGATCGCGGATCGCGGCGAGGTCGTGAGGGGGCCGTGGAGCGAGGGAGGAGCGAGAGGGAGGGAGGTGGTGTGCGGCGGAGACGAGATCGCACGGTGGCGGTCTCGCAGCACGCGACGGCGTGCGCTCGGCTGCGTGGCGAGGGGCGCAGCGGTGACCTGTGAGCAGAGTGCGGCGAGAGCGCGCGCTGGGGCCGAGGAGGCGGCGCGATGGCGGCTGCGCGCGCTGGGCCGTCGGCGACGCGAGATCAGAGAGGGAGAGAGAGAGATCTGAGAGGAGAGGGGGAAAAATTTTTGGGGAATTGGGGGGGGGGGCCGGCGACTGCGGGAGACTTAGGGTTAGGGTTAGGGTTAGGGTTAGGTTAGGGTTAGGGTTATATAATAGGATTTTATTTGATAAAGGGCTTTAAGTTAAAACTTAAGTGGGCAAAGGGGGAGAGCTAAGGGGGAGCAGGTTGGGGTAAGCCTAGGAATAATTAGAGAACCAGATTTGGAAAGATTTAAAAATGTTTTAAAAGAGGGATTTAGCCAGATTTGGTTAACAGATTTGAATTTGAAAAGATCAGGGCAAATCAACGGACCAGATTTCTCCGAGCGATAACTCTCAATCCGGGCATCAGAAAAATAATCCGAAAATACTGGGGCGATCGTGGAGACGAGACACACAGATCTACAGAGCACGGTCGTGTGTAACGCCTACCAAAAATTTACGTAAAATTCGGGACGGCGTTTTGAGCCAAATGACTAAAACGTCCATATCAATTCAACGTCGTTTTGCGAGAAAACGAGCCGCGAAAAGATGTTCCCAAAAATTACTATAAAATTCTACGTGCCCAAACGATCACAACGGCACAACATATCGCAAAGATCAGAAACCAGAAACAGCCAAGAAAAATACGTGCATGCTAAAGGACGTGCACGCAGAAAATTTATAAGGTCGGAAAGCGACCGTTACATTCTACCCCACTAAAATAAAGATTCCGCCCTCGGAATCGACAACACTAAACAGCAAACAAAAATGGGAAGCGCTCCCTCATCTCTTCTTCGCGCTCCCAAGTGGACTCCACAGGTGATCCGTGACGCCACATCACTCTCACCAGGTCGACTATCTTATCCCTCAATTGCTTCTGTCGATGGTCCAAGATCTGCACAGGCTACTGGTCATACGTCAGGTCCGGGCGGACTGCAATCTCTGAGAAATCAACCGTGTGCGACGGATCACTGACGTACCGACGTAGCTGAGATACGTGGAACACGTCGTGAACTCCCTCCAAAGATGGTGGCAGAGCAAGGCGGTAGGCCACTGCTCCCACACGCTCTAGCACATCAAACGGTCCAATATACCTCGGGCTCAGCTTCCCCTTATTCCCAAAACGAATGACTCCGGGATTCGGAGAAATCTTCAGGAAGACGTCATCTCCAGGCTGAAACTCCAAGGGTCTCCTCTTGGCATCTGCCCAATGCTTGAAGCAATCCTGTGAAACTCTAAGCTTCTCCCTGATGTCTCTCACGACATCCACAGCTTCCACTATCATCTCTGGACCCAACAGCTCCTGATGTCCGATGCCATCCCAGCTCAGTGGCGATCAACATTTCCTTCCATGTAAGGCAGCAAACGGCTCCATGCCAATGCTCTCCTGGTAGCTGTTGTTATATGAAAACTCCACCAAGTGGAGATGGTCCTCCCAAGAACCCTTCAAATCGAGCGCACAAGTTTGCAGCATATCCTCCAGGATCTGAATAGTCCTCTCGGACTGGCCATCAGTCTGCGGGTGGTACGCCGTGCTGAAACTCAGACTCGTACCCAAATTCTCCTGTAGACTTCCCCAGAACTGAGATGTGAACCTCGCATCTCTGTCAGACACGATGCTCACGGGGACTCCATGTAAGCGTACAATCTCCTGCACGTACATGGTCTACATCACAACCAACCAAAGAGGAAAATAAAAGGGAAGTAAGAAAAGAAATTTTTACCTCCAGATATTTTCTCGCCAAGGCTTCCATAGACTGGCCCACCCAGAATGGGATAAGGTGCGCAGACTTGGTCAATCGATGTACGATCATCCAAACTACGTCGATCTGCCTCGGGGTCTGAGGTAAACCAGTCACGAAATCCATCGTAATATGCTGCCACTTCCACTACGGAATAGGAAGCGGTTGCATCAACCCGGCAGTACGATGGTGCTCAGTCTTCACCTATTGGCATATCAGACACTTGGCAACGCTCCGTGCCACGCTCCTCTTCATGCCAATCCACCAATAATTCAGACGGAGGTACTTATACATCTTGGTGCCTCCAGGATGTATAGAATATGGCGAGCTATGAGCCTCGCTCAACAGCTCTTCACGAACATCACCTGTAGGTACACAGAGCCTACTGCCGTACCGCAGTGAACCATCCGCATGAATCACGAACTCCGTCCGAAGTCCAGCTTTAACCTGCCTCCTGATCCTCTGCAGCTTTAGATCTCCTGCCTGTGCTGCCTTGATCCGATCCACGATCGTGGACTGAATCTGCAAATTCATGAAGGAATGAACCACACCAGGTAGAACGACCTCCAAATCCATCTCTCTCAGCTCCTACTGAATCCTCCAGTCGGCAGTATGCATCATCACAGTAGGGAGTCTACTCAAGGCATCCGGCACTACATTCACCTTCCCCGGATGATACTGCAATTCTATCTCGTAGTCAGCCATGAGCTCTAACCATCGCCTCTGACGCATGTTGAGCTCCTTCTGCGTAAAGATGTACTTCAAGCTCTTGTGATCGGTGAAAATATTCACACTCTCACCTAGCAAGAAGTGCCTCCAAATCTTCAGTGCAAAGATCACTGCTGCCAACTCCAGATCGTGCGTCGGGTAATTCTTCTCGTGAGTCCTCAACTAACGAGAAGCATACGCGACCACGTGGCCATGCTGATGCAAGACGCATCCTAGGCCCTTCCCTGATGCATCACAATAACCTTTGAAGCCTCCTCTTCGATCTGGCACTGCCAACACCGATGCTGTGGTCAATCTCACCTTCAAGATACTGAAGGCCTCCTCACAAGCATCTGACCAAAGAAACTCCACATCCTTCCTCGTCAGCTTCGTCATCGGCTCTGCATCATCGAGATCTTGGACTTAGGACGGCCTGACATCCTGAGTACCACCTTCTCATAGTTGCATTCAAACGGAGCGTGGAAGTCTCCCAGCAATCTGATGCCAAGGATGACATCAAAGGCAACAGATCATGGACAATGAAATCTCATAGTTCATACCTGATGACCACCAAGTGGATCGATCGACAACCCAGACCCACATCCACCACTCCATTCCCTGTGGCGATATCCCAACACTTAGGAAGTGTGTGGGTGAGAATAGAGTTCCTTGTTACAAATCTCTGGGATGGGTTGCACATGAATGCACCGGAGTCGAACAAGGCCAAGGCCAGGTGAGGCGACACTAGAATGGCGCCTAAGGTATAAAAGAACTACGGCCAACCCTCTACTCTAGCAAATAAGGCAACAAACAAAACTAACAATAAGGTCTAAACTATGAAACGAAAGACTAGATCTGGAGTAATACCTGCAATAGCTCCATCCACATCTTCAGCCTCCACGGCTGTCGTGGTGTATGCCGGCCTCTGAAGTTGCACTGCTTGTCGAAACATCTGCTCCTGTGGGGCCAAGGGTGGCCCATGGACAACAGCTCCTCTCTGAAATGGGGAAGGCGCCCTACTCTGCACTGGAACTGGCACTCCACCCTCCATATGGCGATGCCTCGGGCAATCTCTAGCGACGTGTTTGGCAGCTCCACATGCCAGACACAGACCCAGCTTCTTCCTACAATTGTTCTGCTGATGTCCTGGCTTGCCACAGTAATGACATGTGCCTTTCCTCTGACTCTGCACAGGTGCTCCAGGCCTCTTGAAATAGGTCGACTGAGCGGGTCCCATTACCGGCCCGGCTGTTGATCTAAACTGCTCCACTGGTCTGTCCTCTCGCGGTGGGGGTGGCGGTGCAGTCGGAAGAGCCTGAGTAGCACGGGCAAACTGATGCACCTGATCAACCAACCGATACTGAACATCTAACATCTCTCCCATAACGTCCAGTATTCGACGAAACTCGCCACCTCGGTCATCCATGGTCCCGTCAGCTGAAGATCCATCTCGAGCTTCGTGTCCTCCCACCATCCTAACGACAGGAAAAAAAATACACAACTTAGACTCGTACTTATCACTGGATAAAATGAATGTTAATACTTCTATCGTTCCGAACTTTCGCAGAAAAGGACCTGCATGGGCCACCACTAAAACCTGTCACGCCCCGCTTCCCAAAAGTACAGAGGCGAAGCGTGACGTAGGCCCGCTTAGGCCGGGGCTGAGAGCCCTGACCCAATAAGCGTTTGTGGTATTCCAAAACGAAGGTACAGGTCCCTGCATGTTAGTACGAAACAATAAAAGTACTGAAAAGAGATATCATAACATTTTATTCCAAAATTAACATCAAGTACTGAGAGTCTAAAATGCCGAAAACGGCTACAACTGCTGAAGGGAAACTAATGGTGTGAGCACCCAACCTAGATGTAACGACTGCTTTTCATGTATCTGGATTTAATATAATATGATATATGTTTTGGTGGATTTTCTCCTCTCGTGTGGTTTTCGTCTCCGTAGATTTCATTTTCGATCGATTCGTCGTATTTTCTCGTTTCTTCCTTAGGATTGTCGATTTCGAAGTATGTCATTCGTGACGGACTTCATAACGGTCGTATCTAACTATTAGATCAAGCCTAGGAGTCTTAGGAATCGATCCCGGGGCCCCGCGCTCCGTATCGGAACTTTTTGTGTTCATTAGCCGGTGTAAGAAGGGCCACTGACCGACTAGATGACGATCCAGTCGGTCGGTAATCCTTCTTGGACCGACTAGTTAGCTTTCTAAATTTCTCAGGAGTTACTGTTTATCGTTAGTCGGTCTAAGAACGTTGGTTGACCGACTAGGTTGCAAACTAGTCGGTCAGCAATGCTTCTTTAACCGACTAACTCATCATCTTAATTTTAGTTGAGTTACTGTTTACTCTTAGTCGGTCTAAGAACGTTCATCGACCGACTAGATGCTAAACTAGACGGTCAGTACTTGTTCATGGACCGACTAACTCTAGAATCCTATTTTCGTTCAGGAGTTACTGTTTGCACTTAGTCGGTCTGCGTTGGTCGACCCGACCGACTAGTTGCCAAACTAGTCGGTCAGTGGTTGCTCTTTGACCGACTAACCAGTGTTAAAACCCTAATTTCTGGGCAGCCGCCAGCCCAACCTATTTAAACCCAACCCAAACGATTTCATCTTCTCCAACACGACCCAAAACCCTAAAATCTTCCCCCTTGAGCCCACATCTTCCTCCAAGCTTCATTTCTCCATTCCAAGTCCTAAATCCATCATCCAAACCATCCATCCACTCCATCTACCTCTCATCTTCCCCAAAATCTCACCAAAACCCATCAAAATCCCCAAAACCCCCAAAACCCTAGTTTCCCCAAACTTCTCCAATCTTTTCCAGATCTGATCCTAGGGTTCCCCGGAGTGTTTCTTCCGTCTCCTCTTGGTAAGAAATCAATCTACCGTTGTTTTCTTAACTTATTTATATTTTTATGAAACCCTAATAAATTTCATGTTGTTTGATGTTGTTTCCCCCATAACAGCGATTCCCCCGTAGATTAGCATCCGTGTGACGAAGTGGTCGTCATCCCCGGTGCTAGGCAAGTGAAACTTGCCACTTAGGGTTTAGGCCATGTTTTAGGCCATTTTCTTATAGTAGGCGTAAAAGAGGCTAGGCGACGAAATGATACTCGCCTAGGCGCAAATTTGGGAATTAGCTTGACAACGAAGCTAGTTCCGACATTTAGCATGTTGCACAATTTCCATGTCATGTTTACTTTCCATTAACGGTACGCAATTTAAATGTCATATCATTGCATTCTTTTGGTGATCCTGTGATTGCGTAGCATCGCTACAATACTTGTGTTCCTGGCTCGTGACCAGAAGCGAGCATAATGAGTTGCTAACCCCAACGCTCGATATAGTGAATTGTGAACTAAGAAACAAGCTCTCGTGCGGGGGAACCCTGGCTCACTTGCTGGGCTCATGTGCAAGGACCCTGGCTTGTTTAGTGCGGGATGGGGTGAGGGTTAAGCGGCCATTCAACTGGGAGTCTGTTTGATCAACAACTGCAGTTGTAAGGCGTAAACTCTTTGGGGTGGGGTAGTGTTTAGTGCCGATCGGTCTGGAATGTTATACCATTCAGCGAAGGGCGTAAACATCTACAAACAATAGTGAAATGTGTTTTGTGTTTAGTGCCGATCGGTCTGAATGTTATGCCATTCAGCGAAGGGCGTAAACACCTACAAAATGTGAATTGATTGAGTTGATAGTAGCGTGGCTACTCATGTCTTGTCTTGTCTTGTCCCGATAATTGTTCTCTTGTACAAATTGTCTTGCCATGTCTTAAATTGTGCACTCATGTTATAACTGCCATGTCATGCATACTAATCTTCTAGGTTGCTAGATGCCTCACTTTCAGTTTCCTTGCTCAAGTCTTTTTATACTTGCTGACATGTGCCCCTTTACTCTTTTGGGTGACACATGTTAGATCCTGAGCCTGAGTACCTTGTTGAGGACGAGGTGTTTGCTGACGCCGAGCCCGAGCTTGTGTTTGACGGGGAGTACGTGGACACTGGGGACCAGTCCTAGTGTCTCCGTTGTGTTTTACTTTTGTTAGACAGTTGTTTTGTTATCGGTGCGTAGCACCCATACTTTGTTATGTCGTTTCTTTTGTTGGCCTTGTTCTGGGCCTTAGACTCTTTTCTTTTAGCCTGGTGGCTTTTCTGGATGTTGAACTTAATTTTCTTGTTGGACAAATTATGAGATGTGATATTTTATTTCAGTCTCTCTTTGTGTTATTATCGTTGTTCCGTTGTGGTTACAGGGACCTGCTTATTTATTTTATTGACGCTTATCGGGTTTGGGGCTTCACAGCTCCACTCTCGTGCGGACCTTTTCACGTCTTGCCTCCATTTTAGGGAAGCGGGTCGTGACAGGTTTTGTTGGTGGCCCATGCAGGTCCTTCTGTAACTGCGATTTTTGGAATAGCGATAATAATATTAGAATGTCCAATAAATTAAGTTCGACGTCCGAGTCATAAGTTATGAGTCTAATCTGATTCGTTTTCTGTGTCACTAGATGGCAGGAAGACGTTTCACCCGTGGTGGGGGTAGTGGCGCGGTCCCTCATGATGAGGAGCCTGAGCGGGAACCCACCAGCGGTGAGATGATGCGGATGATGCTCCAGATGATGCAAGTGCAGCAGGGCGTGCTTTTGCAAGTCCAGAATGCTCCACTTGCTCGAGCTGCCCGGGCTCTTCCGGATGCCCCTCGCTCTGAGCCAGGAGCGAAGCAATTTCGGGAGCTGGGTCCCGCATATTTTGATGGTTCTGAGGGTCCTCTGGCTGCCGATGAGTGGATTCGGAACATCGAGGACAATCTGAAGATGGCCAAGATCACCCCGGCTGGATGGGTTGATTTGGCGAAGAGGCAACTCAAGGATAACGCCAGGAATTGGTGGGATGCGGAAGAGAAGATGTTGGTGGAGCCGATAGCTTGGGCTACCTTCAAGGCCAGATTTGATGGTGAGTTCTTCCCGAAAGCTGCCAGGGAAGAGATGCTGCAGCGTTTTATCGATCTGAAGCAGGGGAACTCGTCGGTGGACATGTATCACCAAGAGTTCATGACGCTGAGTCGGTTTGCACCAAAGATGGTGCAGGACGCTGAGGAGAAGGCTCAGAGGTTCCTGCAGGGGCTTGCTTCGGAGCTCCAGAGTTTTGTGACCTCCTCTGACCGGGAATCTTATCAGAAGGTTCTGGTCGCTGCCAAGAGGCAGGAGCTGCTCGTGAACCAGAGGAGGGGGTCTGTTGTTGGTGCTGGGAAGAGGCCTGTGGAGCAGGCGAGAGCTGTGGTTAGACCTGGATTCAGGCCTAATCAGTCCGCTCAGTTTAAGAGGCCAGGAGGGCCTATTCTGAAGTCTTGCCATTTCTGCGGCAAGCCTGGCCACGTCAAGGATCAGTGTCGGAAGTTTTTGGGCCAGTGCCTGGTTTGTGGAGATGCTTCCCATGTCGCGAAGGATTGTCGGCATGCGGGTCAGCTGCGGTGGGCTCCTGTTGCAGCTCAGCCATTGCAGCAGGGAGCGTCTGTTCCTGCTGGACGTGGAGCAGCTCTTGTTCCTCAGAGACAGGCTTTTCAGCAGGCTGTTCCGCCGAGGAGGCAGGCTTTTCTGATGACCGCTGCGGAGAGCGCGGCTGTGGATGAGGTTTTTGCAGGTAATCCTCACTCTAGCTGTTACCTTCCTAGCTGGTTTGATTGTTAGATTATGTTGTTTGCTTGACATGGTTGGTTGCTAGACTAGGGTTTGATTGTTAATTGTTTGTTAGGTGTGGTTTTGGTTTGCACATTTCCCGCACGAGTCCTCTTTGACTCTGGTGCATCGATGTGCATTATTTCTCGGAGCTTCGTGGAGAGGCATTCCTTATCGACGTCCCCTCTTCCAAAGAGTTGGAATATCGTTACAGGGAATGGCGTGGTCTCGGTGCATCGTGGTTGCAATTCTTGCCCGTTGGTGGTCTGTGGACTTGAGCTTTTTGCTGATTTCATTGTCCACGACATCATCAACTATGATGCAGTTCTTGGGATGGACTGGCTTGCGAGCTTCTATGCTACGATTGACTGCAGGAGGAAGAAGGTGGTGTTCGAGATTCCCGGACATCCAGTGTTTGAGTTCAGTCGTGCTAGCAGTTCGCTTGGTCCTGTCAGATTTCGGGCCAGGCCGGTGGAGGCTGTGGCTATGCAGATGGAGCTGGAGTGGCCAGCTGTGGTGCGAGATTTTGGCGACGTCTTCCCCGAGGAGATGTCTGGTTTGCCGCCTGATCGAGCTTTGGAATTTTCTATCGATCTCGTTCTAGGTGCGCAGCCGATTTCGAAGGCGTCGTATCGTATGGCACCTGCAGAGTTGGAAGAGTTGCGGAAGCAGTTGGATGAGCTTTTGCAGAAGGGTTATATTAATCCTAGCGTGTCTCCGTGGGGAGCACCGGTGTTGCTGGTAAAGAAGAAGGATGGTTCGCGTCGCATGTGCGTGGATTATCGGGAGCTGAATGCGGTGACCATTAAGAATAAATACCCGTTGCCTCACATCGATGATATTTTTGATCAGCTTGGAGGTTCGAGGGTGTTTTCTAAATTGGATTTGAGGAGTGGTTACCATCAGTTGAAGGTGAAGAAGGGAGGTGTTCCGAAGACGGCGTTCAGGACGAAGTATGGACACTATGAGTTCGTGGTTATGCCTTTCGGCGTAACCAACGCGTCCGCAGTTTTCATGAATCTGATGAACATGATTTTCTATGACTTTTTGGATAAGTTTGTCGTTATCTTCATTGACGACATTCTGATCTATTCGAAGTCGGAGGAAGAGCATGCCTCGCACTTAAGGACTGTGTTAGAGATTTTGAGGAAGCATCGGTTGTATGCTAAGTTTTCGAAGTGCGAGTTCTGGCTGGATAGAGTTGCTTTTCTCGGGCATGTGGTGACTAGAAATGGTATTTCAGTGGATCCTGAGAAGATTCGGGCCATCAGGGAGTGGCTTGTTCCGTCGTCGACGTCTGAGATTCGGAGCTTCCTTGGGCTTGCTGGTTACTATCGGCGATTCATTAAGGACTTTTCACGTATTGCCGAGCCGATGACCAGGTTGACGCGGAAGGATGTTGCTTTTGTTTGGTCGGGTGATTGTGAGAGTGCTTTTGGTATTCTGAAGGAGAGGTTGATGACTTCCCCTATTCTTCTTGTGCCTGATCGCAGCGGTGGATTTGAGATCGTTTGTGATGCTTCTGGCAAGGGTCTCGGTTGTGTGTTGCATCAGCATGGGCATGTTGTGGCGTATGCGTCTCGTCAGCTTAAGGTTCATGAGAAGAATTATCCGACGCATGATTTGGAGTTGGCTGCCGTTGTGTTTGCTCTTAAGATTTGGAGGCACTTCCTGCTGAGTGAGAAAGTGAAGATTTTCACCGATCACAAAAGCTTGAAGTATATTTTCACTCAGAAGGAGCTCAACATGCGACAGCGTCGATGGTTGGAGCTTATGGCGGATTATGAGATTGATTTGCAGTTTCACCCTGGCAAGGTGAATGTGGTTCCCGATGCTTTGAGTAGGCTTCCAGCAGTGATGGTTTTGACCTCGCAGTGGAGATTGCAGCAGGATTTTTGCGAGTCTGGTGTGGAGATTGTTCTTCCTGGGGAGGCTTCGTCGTTGATGTACATGCAGGTACAGTCGACGATCGTGGATTGGATTAAGGCTGGCCAGGCCGAGGATCCGAAGCTGGTGATGATTCGGGAGCAGGTGGGAGCCGGTCTGCGAACTGACTTTTTGATTCATGAGGATGGCTCGCTGAGGTTTGGAGCCAGGTTGTGTGTGCCAGCTGGGGATATCAGAGAGGAGCTGATGGTGGAGGCACACAGTTCACCGTACTCTATGCATCCTGGTGGCACCAAGATGTACCAGGATCTTCGTCTGAATTATTGGTGGCATGGTATGAAGAGAAGCGTGGCTCGGAGTGTAGCCAAGTGCTTGGTTTCCCAGCAAGTGAAGGCGGAGCATCAGCGTACGGCCGGGTTGCTACAACCGCTTCCGATTCCGGAGTGGAAATGGCAACACATCACTATGGATTTCGTGACTGGACTACCTCGGAGTCCGAAGCAGAATGACGCGATTTGGGTGATCGTAGATCGATTGACCAAATCTGCGCACTTTATTCTGTTCCGAGTGGGACAGTCCACTGAGGCGCTAGCGAGGAGATATATGGAGGTAAAATTCTTTTACTCTCAGTTTTATTTCCTTTTCCTAGTTTGGATAGTGATGTAACGTGAATCGTGCAGGAGGTTGTGTGACTTCATGGAGTCCCCGTGAGTATCGTGTCGGACAGAGACACGAGGTTTACATCTCAGTTCTGGCAGAGTTTGCAGAAGAGCTTGGGTACGCGTCTGAGTTTCAGCACGGCGTACCATCCGCAGACGGATGGCCAGTCTGAGAGGACGATTCAGATTTTGGAAGACATGCTGAGGGCGTGCATGGTGGATTTCAAGGGTTCGTGGGAGGACCATCTGCATTTGGTGGAGTTCTCTTACAACAACAGCTTCCAGGCGAGTATTGGCATGGCGCCTTTCGCCGCTCTTTATGGGAGGAAATGTCGATCGCCATTGAGTTGGGATGACGTTGGTGATCGGGAGTTGTTGGGACCTGAGATGATCGTGGAGGCCGTGGAGATCGTCAGGAATATTCGGGAGAGGTTGAGAATTGCTCAGGACCGTTTTAAGCATTGGGCGGATGCTAAACGTCGTCCTTTGGAGTTTCAGCCGGGCGACCATGTGTTCTTGAAGATTTCCCCGAATCGTGGTGTGATTCATTTCGGGAAGCGTGGAAAGTTGAGCCCGCGATACATTGGACCGTTTGACGTTTTGGAGAGGGTTGGCGAGGTAGCTTATCGCTTGGCCTTGCCGCCATCTTTGGAAGGAGTTCACAATGTTTTCCATGTGTCACAGCTTCGTCGATACATTAGTGATCCATCTCATGCGGTAGATTTTTCGGAGATTACCGTTCGCCCCGATATGACGTATGACCAGCATCCAGTGCAGATTCTGGACAGGCGTCAGAAATCGCTTCGGAACAAGATTGTCAATCTTGTGAGGGTGATGTGGCGACACGGCTCACCTGGAGAGTCTACTTGGGAGAATTAGGATGAGATGCGAGAGCGTTTCCCACTTTTGTTTCCGGACTCGTGAGTATTTGGAAATTCCGAGGACGGAATTTTTCTTAAGTTGGGGAGGATGTAACGACTGCTTTTCATGTATCTGGATTTAATATAATATGATATATGTTTTGGTGGATTTTCTCCTCTCGTGTGGTTTTCGTCTCCGTAGATTTCATTTTCGATCGATTCGTCGTATTTTCTCGTTTCTTCCTTAGGATTGACGATTTCGAAGTATGTCATTCGTGACGGACTTCATAACTGTCGTATCTAACTATTATATCAAGCCTAGGAGTCTTAGGAATCGATCCCGGGGCCCCGCGCTCCGTATCGGAACTTTTTGTGTTCATTAGCCGGTGTAAGAAGGGCCACCGACCGACTAGATGACGATCCAGTCGGTCGGCAATCCTTCTTGGACCGACTAGTTAGCTTTCTAAATTTCTCAGGAGTTACTGTTTATCGTTAGTCGGTCTAAGAACGTTGGTTGACCGACTAGGTTGCAAACTAGTCGGTCAGCAATGCTTCTTTAACCGACTAACTCATCATCTTAATTTTAGTTGAGTTACTGTTTACTCTTAGTCGGTCTAAGAACGTTAATCGACCGACTAGATGCTAAACTAGTCGGTCAGTACTTGTTCATGGACAGACTAACTCTAGAATCCTATTTTCGTTCAGGAGTTACTGTTTGCACTTAGTCGGTCTGTGTTGGTCGACCGACCCGACTAGTTGCCAAACTAGTCGGTCAGTGGTTGCTCTTTGACCGACTAACCAGTGTTAAAACCCTAATTTCTGGGCAGCCGTCAGCCCAACCTATTTAAACCCAACCCAAACGATTTCATCTTCTCCAACACGACCCAAAACCCTAAAATCTTCCCCCTTGAGCCCCCATCTTCCTCCAAGCTTCATTTCTCCATTCCAAGTCCTAAATCCATCATCCAAACCATCCATCCACTCCATCTACCTCTCATCTTCCCCAAAATCTCACCAAAACCCATCAAAATCCCCAAATCCCCCAAAACCCTAGTTTCCCCAAACTTCTCCAATCGTTTCCAGATCTGATCCTAGGGTTCCCCGGAGTGTTTCTTCCGTCTCCTCTGGGTAAGAAATCAATCTACCGTTGTTTTCTTAACTTATTTATATTTTTATGAAACCCTAATAAATTTCATGTTGTTTGATGTTGTTTCCCCCATAACAGCGATTCCCCCGTAGATTAGCATCTGTGTGACGAAGTGGTCGTCATCCCCGGTGCTAGGCAAGTGAAACTTGCCACTTAGGGTTTAGGCCATGTTTTAGGCCATTTTCTTATAGTAGGCGTAAAAGAGGCTAGGCGACGAAATGATACTCGCCTAGGCGCAAATTTGGGAATTAGCTTGACAACGAAGCTAGTTCCGACATTTAGCATGTTGCACAATTTCCATGTCATGTTTACTTTCCATTAACGGTACGCAATTTAAATGTCATATCATTGCATTCTTTTGGTGATCCCGTGATTGCGTAGCATCGCTACAATACTTGTGTTCCTGGCTCGTGACCAGAAGTGAGCATAATGAGTTGCTAACCCCAACGCTCGATATAGTGAATTGTGAACTAAGAAACAAGCTCTCATGCGGGGCAACCCTGGCTCACTTGCTGGGCTCATGTGCAGGGACCCTGGCTTGTTTAGTGCGGGATGGTGTGAGGGTTAAGCGGCCATTCAACTGGGAGTCTGTTTGATCAACAACTGCAGTTGTAAGGCGTAAACTCTTTGGGGTGGGGTAGTGTTTAGTGCCGATCGGTCTGGAATGTTATACCATTCAGCGAAGGTCGTAAACATCTACAAACAATAGTGAAATGTGTTTTGTGTTTAGTGCCGATCAGTCTGAATGTTATACCATTCAGCGAAGGGCGTAAACACCTACAAAATGTGAATTGATTGAGTTGATAGTAGCATGGTTACTCATGTCATGTCTTGTCTTGTCCCGATAGTTCTCTTGTACAAATTGTCTTACCATGTCTTAAATTGTGCACTCATGTTATAACTGCCATGTCATACATACTAATCTGCTAGGTTGCTAGATGCCTCACTTTCAGTTTCCTTGCTCAAGTCTTTTTAGACTTGCTGACATGTGCCCCTTTACTCTTTTGGGTGACACATGTTAGATCCTGAGCCTGAGTACCTTGTTGAGGACGAGGTGTTTGCTGACGCCGAGCCCGAGCTTGTGTTTGACGGGGAGTACGTGGACACTGGGGACCAGTCCTAGTGTCTCCGTTGTGTTTTACTTTTGTTAGCGAGCACCCAACCTAGACAAGAAAACAAAGAGTGCTACACACCCAACTAAACTGAGATGAATAACTCTGGAACAGCAACAAGGAGTCTCTAGCTCTAGTCGTCCTCTCGATCGTACTCCGGGTCAGCGTCCTCCGGCTCCACGTCTGCTGGCAAGTCCGCCTCGTCGATGTACTCTGGCTCCACACCTGACGTACAGCACCAAAAGAAGGAAACCGTATGTCAGGTAAAGTCTACACAAACGGTCAGACTCTACTGCAAGTGTATCAACTATTAACAATGATTTATTGGTTGATTTAGCATGCTGGGGTTACAACTGAGTAACAAGGAAAGTAGTGCAGCAGGAAAGTAAAACGTAGCAAGCAGTAGTCGTAGTGTGTGCTACCGACTACGGGACTAACCTACAGGTGTCAAGACAAGTCGGGACATGACGGGACAGACATGACGGGACAAGACACGACAAGTGTGACACGAAAGGGTTCACGCCTTACGGTTCGAGGGCGGCCAAACCCTCTCCACGTGCGCACGCTCAACCCTACCCCAACCCAGAGACTCAGGACAAGAAGTACAGAGATCACTTCCGCTAGGGAAGCGCCTGAAACGCCCGAAGGCTTTTTGTATCACAGAGATCACTTCCGCTCGGGAAGCATCTGAAACGCCCGTAGGCTTTTTGGTATCATGGAGATCACTTCCGCTCGGGAAGCATCTGAAACGCCCGTGGGCTTTTTGGTATCACGGAGATCACTTTCGCTAGGGAAGCATCTGAAACGCCCGTAGGCTTTTTGGTATCACAGAGATCACTTCCGCTAGGGAAGCATCTGAAACGCCCAAAGGCTTTTTGTGTAACAGGACATGACATGACAAGTGTAGGGAGTTGTTATTCTAGGGTGTCCACACGCACGCACGCACAAGATAGTCCTATGATGTCAAAAGTTGTTGTTGTCAGGCTCAGACTTCGTCGTCAAGTCTGAGCCGTCAAGGGCGTCCCGGACGCTATCATTTCACGTCCGGTTCTCAGCACTCACAGTCTAACAGTTCTACAATTTAAGACTAAGGCACGGTCAAAAACGCAAGTGGATACACTTGCCTGGAATGGCGAGTGCGTCGTCCGTCCAGGGCGTCTCGTCCAGTTGTCACGTCCGGGGTAGTCCGTCTGAAAAGGATCACGGCGACGGTGTCAAGTCGTGATTTTCATCAAGTCCTATTTAGGTTCATTTCTAGGTTAGGCATGGCTACCCTAACTGTCACAAGTCAAAAGTGTTCGTTCAGCCTATCCGACGATTCTATCCTATGTGCACAGTTCAAAAAGTACGATCGTCGATCTACGGTTTCACAACGTTTTAAAGGAGCAGAAAACAAATTTAGTTGCAGTTGTCCGATTTTAGTTAAGTTTTCAGTTTCACTACGATGTGGGTTATGCTACGAGTTCTGGGAACACCAACCTCTCCAGTGTCTGGAGTAGTACGGACGTAGGGTCTGAACGGCGGGGTCAGCAGCTTCTACAGCGTCTCAACTACGGGTAGCGTAGTGAGACTCGTCCGGGCAGCGGATGAAGTGTGGTCTGCAAGCGAAGATGGCGGACTGTGAAGGCGAGTCTGGTAGCAGTCCGTAGGAAAAGTGGGCGGTGACAAAGATCCGTGCAACAGCGAGCACACGGGAAACGATGCCTAGTGCCCAAAACAGCGAACGACGAGGCAAAAACAGCGGCTCAACATTGTTAGGGGCAGTCGGGGTGGTTGCACGAGGGTATACAGCATCCTAGGGCGGCTGTCCGGTGGTTCAGAAGTAGCGGGGGCTGCTGGAAAGGAAACGGGGACGGGACGGAGCTCGGCGACGGCTGCGCTCGAAGAGTGGCCGCAGGCAAACAGTTCCAGCGGCGTGGAGGGGGTTTTGTCGACGGATCTAGGTGGCGCTGGAAGGTTGCCCAGATCGGAGGGGCCGCAGGGACGTCGGGTGGCCGAAAGACTACCGGGAAAGGCAGCAGTTACTACCGTTGGCCTCTCATGCGAGGAGTAGCCGCCGGCTGGCGTTGCCATGGAGAGATCGGGCCGCCGGAGGCTCCTGCGAAGACGAGGGCAAGGGTGACGTGGTGGGGGTGGCCGGCGTCGGATCTGCGGCTGAGGAGGAGGCGGTGCACGCTCGGGGACACAGCACGGTGGCGGGCACGTGCGACGAGGGCTGAAGTTGCGACGGCGGATCGCGGATCGCGGCGAGGTCGTGAGGGGGCCGTGGAGCGAGGGAGGAGCGAGAGGGAGGGAGGTGGTGTGCGGCAGAGACAAGATCGCACGGTGGTGGTCTCGCAGCACGCGGCGGTGTGCGCTCGGCTGCGCGGCGAGGGGCGCAGCGGCGACCTGTGAGCGGAGTGCGGCGAGAGCGCGCGTTGGGGCCGAGGAGGCGGCGCGACGGCGGCTGCGCGCGCTGGGTCGTCGGCGACGCGAGATCAGAGAGGGAGAGAGAGAGATCTGAGAGGAGAGGGGGAAAAATTTTGGGGAATGGGGGGGGCGGCGGCTGCGGGAGACTTAGGGTTAGGGTTAGGGTTAGGTTAGGGTTAGGGTTATATAATAGGATTTTATTTGATAAAGGGCTTTAAGTTAAAACTTAAGTGGGCAAAGGGGGAGAGCTAAGGGGGGTGCAGGTTGGGGTAAGCCTAGGGATAATTAGAGAACCAGATTTGGAAAGATTTAAAAACGTTTTAAAAGAGGGATTTAGCCAGATTTGGTTAACAGATTTGAATTTGAAAAGATCAGGGCAAATCAACGGTCCAGATTTCTCCGAGCGATAACTCTCAATCCGGGCATCAGAAAAATAATCCGAAAATACCGGGGCGATCATGGAGACGAGACACACAGATCTACGGAGCACGATCGTGCGTAATGCCTACCAAAAATTTACGTAAAATTCGGGACGGCGTTTTGAGCCAAATGACTAAAACGTCCCTATCAATTCAACGTCGTTTTGTGAGAAAACGAGCCGCGAAAAGATGATCCCAAAAATTAATATAAAATTCTATGCGCCCAAACGATCACAATGGCACAACACATCGCATAGATCAGAAACCAGAATCAGCCAAGAAAAATACGTGCACGCTAAAGCATGTGCACGCAGAAAATTTATAAGGTCGGAAAGTGACCGTTACAGTGCATTTATTTTGTTGGACCCAGAGCTCAAGGAAATCATTGTCCTGAAGCCTGTGCTAAGACGGTTATTTTTAATGTCAGTGAGAACATAGTTTAGTCTATCAACTAGAATTTTAACTGATATTCCATTAACCAACCATTTAGACCAGTTAAATTATTCTCTTTGGATATTATGTCTTTGATTCCATCGGTAAACATAGAACTACCCTAGTTTACCATAAGTTCAATTTTAACTATAGATAGAATGGCTTTTATCTAACAATATCCTCCCACTATTTTTGCGATCATTTTTAGCCATAATAATGAACGATTTAATTAAATTAAATTAAATGGGAAAGAGATCTAACCACCATAAGCCTCACAACCTTGAGTGTGCTCCACAAATTTCTTGACTCTGCGATTGGTAGATGACTCTTCATCAATCATATCATATATGATTCCCTTATTGGTTTTTACCCCTAGCCACTTATGATCATGAGTGTGCTCATCCAAATCACAATGATTAGTCTAGTCGGACCCTTGTTTTCGTGTCTAGCCTAACTTACGCCGGCGCTCGGTGTATGGACACAACACGACAGTTTGGGTTAAATCTCGACTACATCTCATGTAAAGAGAAGTTGGTTTCCATAAAGTAGCTATGACATAGCTTGAGTGTGCTTAACAACTATAACATAGAACCTATAGTTGCCAACCTATAAAACAAGGAGGGTTGCGGCTAATCTTGAAGAAGATTTTTAACATAGTTGACTAGATGTAATTGAAAATGTCACGTAATCATAATTTGCATCCTTGTGGTCCAGCGAAATATGGCCAGGGATTTGGCTAGGCCAGGATCACTATCCCCAGTCGATCAAGGGTGATCCACAACACTAGTCAAAAACACTAAACTGGATCATGGTCCATTGAAGGAAACTCATTATTCATATGTGTGCCATCAATTAGAAATGGCTGCATTAAAACTAGTTAATCCTATCAACTAGTTGAATCCTAAAATTTCAAAAATTTTAGGATTGGTTAATAACTTTTATTAATGTCCTTATCCACTATAAGGATGTATGGGGTGTGATCATAATCATGTATTAGGCATTTAAACAACTTTAAATCATAGCATGTCCAAAATTATCTTATAATTTTCTGAAAGGTTTTAATTGCTATCCTAATAGTTTTTCTTGAATTATCAAATAATCAATAAGAAACTAATATAACCATTATCAACTAAACAATTTAGCTAAGCATGCAACTTAAAATTATCTTAGAAATCTAGGTAACATCAATACTTAATTATCATCATATAATAATTAAGATCTAATTTTAAAATTATCAAATTATTTTAAAATTAAATCTAATTTTCCAAAATAATTTTCCAAAAAAAAACCATTGCATGGGAAAATGACAATTTAACAGTTTAAATAATACCTCCATCTGATGGAGAAACATGTTGTATCATATACATTTTATAAAAGCAAAATATAGATCAAGTAGACTGGCTCTGATACCAATGAAGGGTTGAACTGGTCCTTATGGCTATAAATTCGATGTCCGACCTAAGTCGGATGTACGACAAAAACAAATCAGCAGCAGAAAAATTGCACTTAAAACAGTTATAAGTCTAAGCCCTAAAAATTTAACCCTAGCCAAGATCTCTAATATCCCGGGGTTGGGTCCGACCAACGCCTAAGGATAGATCTATCTAAAATTTGCAATTATAAACACATGAATATTTAAACTACATAAGTTTTACTTTGTTTCTGCAGAATACGAAGTGTCGTTTGCAGCAACATTTCTTTGGCCTCACGTCGCTTCTCACGAGCCGCACCTCGTCTCGAGCCATACCGCATCCCGAGGCGAGCAACACCCTTGTCATCGAGCCAACCACATGTCAAAGAAGATTTCTCCTTGAGTGGATCCTCCGTCATGACTTCGGATCCGTTCCGAGCTCCTTCGTAGCTTTACTAGAGCCCGAATAGGAGCAAGGAAGAATTTAGGGAGAAAGAGAATATTTTCTTTAAGCTCAGATCTGGGCTTGCTCACGTTTGATGGAGCTATGCAGATCTGGAGCTTGGTATGAGTTGCAAGGAGTTGAGTATGCCCATATTTAAATAAGCAACTGACCCCTCCCCATTCACTCCATATCCGATGTGGGACTAAAGTTTTGGAGGAATAATTAATTAAAGTTTGCCTTTTACAAAGGCCAAACTTTAGTAAATTTTTCATCCCTTACCGTTCAGCATCACAAGTAATACAACCTATCAAATCGAAGAGGGTTGAATGGTGAACGCGTAGGAAGAAACAGCACGTCATTTCGAGTTCGTTTGACCCCTTAAACGAGCATCCAAATATATCCCAAAACTTGTTTTTTGCAAAAACTACAGTCGTCACACAAAAGAACGGAACCCTAGCACCTGGTGGGGCCCACCTACGGGCCCCACCTGTGCACCACCCGCGCAGCACGCGTGCGCTGCCATCTGGGCGCACGCACCTGTTCAGGCGTGGGGGCTGCGCCCCGGGAGCAGGCCGTGCCCGTATCAAACACGGGCGTGTGCTCCTTTTAGGGTCGGGCACGTCCAACCCGCTATGGTCACGTGCCCGACCCACAATTCCTTATAATGGCCTTTTAGTACTTTTATGGCTCTAACTTATGCGTTTGGATTCCATTTTCGACTCAGTTTGAACTTGCATTTTGATCGAGACGATCCCGTCATCCAGATAACCATTTTCATGCATTTATTATATTAAATATGCACGTAAAAAATTTACGACACATTTAATTCTCTTTGCATCATATGCAAAATTTCCACATCTAATATTAAAAAACCCATTTGCATCAATACAAATGAACTGAGGGCATACATCCCTCAACAATATCATGTGTAGAGATTTTATTCCTACAAAAATCAAATTACAACTTTGCTCAAATCTTTATAAATTCATTTGTTGTCGGGCAATATTTATAATTTATGATCTAAATTGGTCGAAAAAATATTTTTGAAATAAACTTAACTATATAAAATGTTAAAAATGACATATCTATAAATATATACGGTATTGTTCCTATAGTATATCTATAATTATTGATGTTCGTTTAAAATTAATGGATCCAAGTTTTGAAGGGGGAATCTTTAAACGAATCGTGCACTTATGGAAATGTTAAATTGGGATGAAACTAAATTTTGGGGGAGCTAAAATTTTTGAGGGAACTACATAACAGTTATTGTGCTTTAATTTTGGGGGGAACTAGGATTTTGAAGGGTGGAATATCTTATATGAACATTGCCATACTGGCACGGGTTATGACTAATAGATTTATTAAACAATGTTATGAACATTTTCAATACATAGATCTTGAATGGATTTGGTACATGAAATAATTGCATTTATTCTTTGAATGCTAGCACAATACTTAATATTAAGAATTTAAGTAAAAGAAAGACTCTACGTACAAACAAAACCTACTTGTGACATTGTAGAAAAGGCCATATTGGTAAGAAAAGACTTATTAAGTTGTGTAAGGAAGGATTTTTGGATCCTTTTGATTTTGAATCATAAGAAACTTGCAAGTCTTGTCGAAAACATCCTATGTAAGACAAGGAAAAAGAGTTAGTGAACCTTTAGGACTAATATATACTAATGTATGTGGCCCAATGGCTACACAAGTAAGATGGGGATATTCCTACTTTATTATTTTTACGATGGCTTCACATGGTTTGAAACGTATTCTTAATTAAGCACAAGTCTAAAGCTTTTGATAAATTCAATGAATATAAAAATAAAGTAGAGAACTAGGTATGAAAAAGTATTAAAATTATTCAATAAAATCAATGAGGAGAATACTTAAGTCTGGAATTCCTGGTCTACTTAAAAGAGAATAATACTCTCTCTCAGGTTACTCCTCCTTATACATCACACCATAATGGTTAGTTAAAAAGAAGGAATTGTACCCTATTATATATGATATGATCCATGCTGAGTAACACTGAGTTACCTCTGTCATTTTGGGGATACACCATAGAAATGGCAATGCACATATTGAACATGGTTCTACCTAAGCCGTGTTAACCACTCTATATGAGATAAGAAAATGCAGGAAACCCAATCTTAATTTGTTAAGATATGTGGTTATACTCATACTGAAAAAGCATAATTTAGATAAATTGATGGCATGATCTATGATATGCAAGTATGTGTGATTTCCAAAAAAATCTCAAGAATATCTTTTCTATCAAACGAAGGAACAAACGATCATTGTCTCTTAGCATGTCACCTTCTTGGAGGAGGAATCTCTGAATGAAGAGATGTAAGGTAGCTTGATAGAATTGGAAGAAGTTTTATAAATACAAACTATAGAGTATCAAGAGACGGAACCAGACACATTTGCTCCAATTTAACGATTCTCATGCACTTAGGAGATCCAGTTGGTGACTTCAGTCACCTGAGAGATACTTATAGTTCTTCTCATAGATGGTGGTGTAGAGGATAGCATCATGATGATCCTACTAGCTTCCAAAAATCCATTCAGAGTGAAGACTCTAGGAAATGGCAGGACGCAATGAAATCTATTCGGATATTGCTTGCTATAGCGCCTTTTTATGCTACAAATTTTGACAATTGGATGTAAAAACTACTTTTCTAAATAGTGATTTAGAAGAGTGCGCGTATATAACTCAGGCAAAGGGTTTTGAAGTCAGTGAGAGCAGTGGAAAAACATACAGGCTGTTGAAATCCATTTATGGATTGACACAAGCATCTAGAAGCTGGAACATCTGATTTGATGACACAGTCAAAAGGTTTTAATTCTTTCAAGAATGAGGATGAATTATGCGTGATGTCCCCTGGTTTTGATGCTATAGGTAGGCAATAAGATTGGGGATACCAGATTTAAATATTTATACCACAAGTGCACGGTGTTGTAGTGTGGCTTGGGGGTCGAACACAGGGAGGCGTGGTTGTGCTTGTATCAATGAAGGAACTGGTTCACCCTATGGGTGAGCTAGCCCGAACGATCGATGGTTTGTCACAGAGTGTAAATACAGAGGATAAACGATATAAAAGCAAAACATAGGACTTCGGTTTCCACCCTATCCTATGCTCTCACTATTACGACAGACGGACAGGAGTGCGATTGGATTTAGGGTTTAGTGGTGAGACGTTGCCTCTAAGAGTGATACCAGCGTCCCATGGGCCCGATATTTCGGTCGATGCCCAGGATGATACGCTGGACTACTCGGGTTCGATCGATGGGCATTCCCATGTCCATTAACACCGACTGAATCCAGGAGCACTAAGCTTACAACGATTACTTCCAACATCTCATCATGTCGTTCCTACGCGCTAGGATTCAATGTCTACGCTAAGGGTGTGAGCTATGGCTAGGGAGTCAACCGCCAAGTTTATTCTCCCTTGGCCCAACGGTCAAAGGCGGTCTTTTTCCCGCCGATGAAAATAAAACACCCGATGTAACCATCTAAATTCCAAAACCATATCGGAATCCTAGTCCTATAGTCGCTCTAGGGAGAACCCACGAAGGGGATTCCACCAAAATCCCAGATTTGGGAATTACTCACAAATCAAGGCTAAAAAGCGATCTAAATAGAAATCAACCGTCAAAATCATGATCAGGCAATTGAAATGAAGTACTAGCAATGATATTAAGACAATATTAAAGTTTCACAAAGATCGGAAGACTTACAAAATAACATAAAATTCCAGCCGTCACCGTACAAGAAAAAGACAGAAAAATAATCAACTCCCATTTTCTGAAACCTAGGTCAAGTATATATACAAATCGACGTCACTCGATCGGTTGAAGTATCAACCGATCGGGTGAGCTGCTCGGCACTTCAGCTGTTGGCATTCAGAAGCTCAACCGGTCGCTGAGGAGAGCGGTTGGTGCGTCCGGGTCGTCGATTGAGAATTTGCGGATACAGATGAACCGATCGGGTGATGAGTCACCCGATCGGTTGGAATGGATCTCAATGTGGCCGAGAACACTGACGGATTCAAACGGTGGACGAACCGGTCGGTTGAGCTCTCCGGGTCGGCGCTCGGAAATTTCATCTACAGGTGAACCGATCGGGTGATATGTCACCCGATCGGTTGGAATTCAGCACAATTAAACAAAGATCTCTGACAGACTCACCCGATCGTTGAACCGATTGGGTGAGCTTCTCTTCACTCCAGCCTCTGTCTGGGTCAGATACGTGTGCATCAACCGATCGGGTGGCTGGTCCACCCGATCGGTTGAGGGCTGAGAAATAGCAATCTTCATAATTTTGACCCTCTGGATCGCGCCTGACTCCTCCTGTTGCTCCGGGGGCTCATGATATCTTCATTATATGTCCCCAACGCTGGAAATCTCCTGCATTCATACAAAAACACAAAGAAGTGAAAGAAAACTAAAAATCACGAGAAAGTGGGGACAGGACGACGGAAAACAACGGAAAAACACATAGAAGACGTGCGTGAATATATAAAATATAAACGCACGTCAAAATCCCCCAAGCTGAACCATTCCTCTTCCTCGAGGAAGACGGGTGAGAGTAGGAACTCGGAGGGAAAAATAGAGAGAGAGAGAGAGAGAGAGAGAGAGAGAGATATATATATATATATATATATATATATATATAAAGGAAAATCTTCATATATGGTAATTATTGTCTCGATCGGGCTCTCACCTTACCCTCCTAAAAAAAAGCCGAAGGCAGAGGGGGAGGGGGTTGGGGATTTTTCTGGGTTTTCAAAAAAAAACAAAAAAAAATATATAAAGGAAAATCCTAGATCACCTATCAGAGCCAACAAAACCAAACACACCACACGTAAGCAGGCATGCGACAAAACACGACACTAAACCAAGGAACACAAGTCCAAACAAGTCTCGTGGGCCCACGCGGTGAAGCGTGAGTGAGTGTGGACGTGGTGCTAGCAGACGGTGTCACTATCTACATTGTGCAATAAAGCGCATATACACATACCCAAGGAAAGACCCAAATATCGATCCAATTTGAAATTGCGGTGAATAAATAGCTCAAGCATGCGTGAGAACAGAGTATGAATAGAAACGTATCATGCATTGGGGACTCCACAGCTAGGGACAAGGAAATCACCACACTATCGCCTAGATAATAGCTGAAAAGTCCCTAAGCCAAGTGTTTTCGAAAACGATGGGGGTTGAGAAGATGTGGAGTAGAACACTCGGAGAAAACTCTCGCCTTCCCTTTATTATCGATAGATAGGAAAAATATTCACACAGGGTTTTTTTTTGGGTTTTGGGTATATGTATTTTTTTTGTTTTTGGCTATACATATTCTTTTTTTTCTTTTCTTTTCTTTTTTGGGTTTTTCTTTTCTCTTTTTTTTGGATTTTTGGCTATACACTTGTGTGCTCTCCCAAGTGGAAGAACGGTACACGACAAGGGGATTTGCACCAAGTCAAATAAAAAAGAAATCGGAATCTAAACACTTGGGCAAAGGAAATATTTCTTGCTAATCAGAGCATAGGCTAAATGGGTTATCCTAGTCCCATTTGTGGAATCCCGACACATGCGATTTGAAGCATACGATATATATATTATACATGCATGTAGAAGCAGGCAGTAGAAGCAAATACCGCATATTCAAGTTGAATCATGATCATCTAGGGGTCAACCAAGGGTAGATATATAAATCAAAATCATAAAGTAGAAGCACACCAACTAGCTAGTCACGACACACGACTCACATATAAGCAAAGTGGACCCACGAAGCATGAAATGCAGAGGACTCGGCTTCCTAGGGTTAGCTAATGTGATTATCGAAGCTATGCTAGGTGTGTGTGTGATCTTGTGGCAATTCATCACATGGGGTCATCTCTAGGAGAAAGAGAACAAAAGACGAGGAGAAAGAGAAAACCACGATGGAAAACGACTCAAAAACGAAGAAAAAGAACACAAATGATGCACAAAGTGCGACTCCCCCAAGTTAAAACTTGCATTGCCCTCAATGCAATAGAAGTAAATACAGGAGGGCAATGAAAATGGGGGGGATACGCACCGACACAAAAAATGAAAACCATGCAAAACACACGAACGAAATTGTAAAATAAAGAAAAAGAAAAAGAAACACATAAATAAAAGATACAAAAGCACAACCAAACGACACATATAAACAGACACACAATGACATCACACGACAAAACACACAAAAGTCGATTTCTCCCAAGCTAGACGTGGCAATGCTAGCGAAATGATGTGATCATGAGATGCAGAGATAAGCAGGGGGAATATCGGAAAAGAAAGAAATCAGAATGCAGAAGAGGACGACTCCTCGCCCCCCTCAAAAGATGATGTGGGTGTGTGGACGTGAGAGGAGGTGGGTGTGCGGAGAAGTGGGGAAAGAGGTGGATGAATAGGTGCAGTGGGGGTGTGAATGATAGGTGTAGTGTTGGTGGAAGTGGCTGGTGGGGGAAGTACGGCGATCAATGCGGTGGTAGATGGAATGGATACGGCAATGGGAGAGGATGGTGGTGGAAGTGATCTGGAGCGCACCGGCAGTTTCCTACGGCACACATATGTGGTCATGGAAGTGGAGGGTGGTGGAAGTGTAGGGTCGACGGTAGTGGTCGTGGGTAGAGGGGATGATCGCCTAGGGGGTGATGGCAGAGGTGAAGGGTGTGGAGTGGGGGGAGGTGGACCATGAATATGAGTGAGGATGCGGAGAATGGTCGACACATTTTGCTCAAGTGCGAGGAAACGTGGGTGTGAAAAGATAGAAGTGGATGGGGCCGAGGGGGTAAAGGTGGCAGCGCCAGCGTACAGGGAAGCTAACTCAGCCTCGAGACTGAGACGAGCGAAGATGGCCTGACGGCCATAAGAAGTAGAGGACAGAGGGACAGTGGAAGTGGTACCGGCAGCAGTGGTCATGCCAACACCGGAGGAAAGGCCTAAGAGGGCCATAGTGACTGCCTCAGAAGAAGTAGCAGAAGCCGGGGTGCTGCTGCTAGGGCCTGCCCCAGGGTCTCCTCTAGACGCAGGGATATCCTGTACGCCGAAGTGTCGGCAGGGGACGGTGGTCACGGAGTGTCAGGGATACGGAACTGAAGATGCAACCCCCCTAAGAACTCTGGGTCAGGTGGAAAAGTCCAATCTGCCACAAGAACGATAGACATACGACTTGGGTTAGGTAGAATGGTATAGGGAGCAGGGGTGGCCATAGTAGAAGGTGAATCGACCGTTGGGACGGGGCTTAATCATATGAGTATGTCGTAGGACGTCAAGATCTAGATATGTAGATCCTGCGGCATGTGGAAGATCTCGTGGAATAATGATACTAAATATGGGATGTGAGGCAATAATGGTGATGAGGCCCCCGCAACAATACTTTCCCTTGCCAGCACAGCTAATATCAATGAGTTTCTGAATAAGCCAAGCACCGCCATGAATGGGTATGCAAGGGGCCTCAAAAGATATCTCGTCAGCACCCCGAACAAAATCAAATGTCATGGCCCATAGGATAAAAAGATCAGGGATGGTCACGGTCCCGGACTCATCCCTGGGGAAGAAGGAGCTGGAAATGATGCGATGGGCCAGACGAAAAACAGGGTGGATGATCGAGGAGGCCTTGGCCTTGCCTCGAGGATAGTAGTCGTGAAGGGTGAGGCGACGCCAAAAAATATCGACGTCGAAGTCACGATGGTAATCATATGGACGGATGGCGTCGCCTCCGAGAATGGGGACACCGAAAATATTGTTGACAATGTTCAGGTTGGTGTGGATAGATCGGTTTCAGACCCGAAAATCAACGATGGACCCCCCACACAATCGAGTGAAGATAAGAATTCTAGTGTGAGGGCAGGGTATGATGGGGCTTTGTCACGTCCCGCTTCCCAAAAATATGGAGGCGAAGCATGAGAAGGTCCGCTCAGACTTGAAGCTGCAAAGCTGCAAGTCCGATAAGCATCAATCAAATTTAAAACTGCAGGTCCTTGCAACGCGAAACGAAACAAAGATAATAAAAACGAAAGAGACAAAAGAAACACCTCAGAATATCCATAGCAATAAATCTCAACATCACAGAAAAGCCACCAGGCTAAAAGAAAAGAGTCTAAAAGAGGCCGAGCATGGCCAACAAAAGTACAAAGTACAACAACAAAGTAATGGTGCAAGCACCGACATCTAACAGCAACCTAAAGCAAAGCAACGCCAACAGTCTCTAAAACTGGACTCCGGTGTCCACGAACTCCTCGACGAACGTAGGCTCAGTGTCAGCAACTACCTCGTCCGCTACAACTATCTCTGGCTCAGGGCCTAACATGTGACACCCAAAGAGAAAGGGGCACATGTCAGCAAGTCTGGAAGACTTGTGCAAGTGAAACTGAAAGTACAAGTAAGAGCAACCTAGCAGTTCTAGCATGATGCAATGTCATGGCAGTTAAAGTAAGAGTGCAGCAGGTAAAGTAAAGTAAAGTAAAGTACGAGCATGGCATGGCATGGATGACAAGTATTACATGAATCATTCACAAGACAAGTACAAGACAAGGAAAGTAAGCACCTCGTGCACAGAGATTCCGTCTTTTGGCTAGAGGGCGGATCAGGCCACTCCTAAGCTCAAGTAAACATTTATCCCTACCCCTCCACGTGTGTCGAGCCAGGGCCTTACCCCCGAACGGTAATGCTCGCTTCTGGATCACGAGCCAGGAAGTGTTTTACCTTGCTGGTCTAGTGGTGCACCTAGCCAGTCAAGGGAGTACAAGTACAAGTATTGTAGCGTGTGCTACGAATGCGACATTCAATGCATGGATGACACGTAAGATGCAATGCATGGCAGTTAAAAGTGCGTACAGGTAAGGAAAGTAAACGTGACAGTTTAGTATGCATGAACAACAGGTTTAAAGGGTTGGATCTAGCTTCGTTGTCAAGCTAGATCAATTAGGTGACGGATCTAGTTTCGTTGTCAAACTAGATCAAGTAGGCGTCTAGCCAGCTATCATTTCACTGACTAGTCTCTTTTACGCTAGGAACAAGGAAGTGGCCTAAAAACATGGCCCTACACAAGAGTTGGCAAGTTTCACTTGCTTGCAAGCACGACGTCTGAGCACACGGTCCAATGAGTCCAAAAATCACAATTACTACGTGCACAAGTCCACCGGCCTACATCCGTTTTATTAATCTTGATTAGTGAATTTAAAACATTTAAAATACTTTGAAAATACTGATTTTAGTCTTGATTAGCATGCATTGGGTTGGGGGTCCTAGGGGTTCAAAGCGTTACCTCAACACGACGCGAAAGCTACACCGGCGTCGGGTAGCGACGCCGGGGGTTGGAATAATAGATCGCGCTCCAAGTCCTGATTCCAATATATATTCCTCGCTGGAAAATTCAGAGCTTCAACCGGGGCGACGATTCCAGATTCCAAAGCTCGCACGTGCGACGACGGGCTACGACGTGCGACGACGTCGTACGCGACAAGTCGTCGAAGAGAACGCACCTAGGTGGGGCCCACAATAGTCCTAGGGACCTTTGGGGGACCCACAATAACTCTGGAGAACTTGGGGGGCCCACGGTGGCAAGCGGTGCGACGGATGCGGGGTTGCGACAAGTGACTCTCGGTCGTACCCCTCCAATGCGAGAGAATCCCTCGGTCGTGCGCTGAGAATGCGGGGCTGCGACGATTTGGTGTGCAGCGGCTGCGGGGCGAGGCTTGGTGCGAGGGTTCCTATCGGTCAGACCGGTCGGGCGCCTCGGTCAGACGCTTGGGCTGCAGCGGAGCGGGGGTTGCGATGCGGAGCGGTGGAGCGGGCCGGTCAGATCGATTGGTCCTCTCGGTCGGAGCGGGGTGCGAGCATTGCAAAGGAGCGGTGGGCGACTGGGTGCGGAGCGGGCGCTTGAGCTCTCGGTCTGACCGAGAGCTCCCTTCGGTCGGTGTGGAAGAATTGAGCGGAGCGGCTGTGCAGCGATGCGGGCCAAGCTTGGTGCGGGGGCGGCCAGCGGTCGGAGCGGGGGAACGGAGCCCGTTCTCTCGGTCGTGCGGCTGCTGAACGTCGCAACGTTGCGACGAATCGTCGCAACGTCCAATTTCAAGTTTGGAAGAGGCTAGGGCTAATTTCTTGCGAAAATAGGTCTTCCTAGGGGTTGCTTATATAGTATAGATGGGTTGACTTGGTCTAGGGCTAAATCTAATAGGATTAGAATATTAAAATAATTTAAAATTTGAATTCCAACTACTCCAACTCACCCAAGGGTTTGACTTGGTCCAAATGAGCTGGAAATTGGCTCAAAAATTCTTTAAAACGTTTTAAACTCAAATAAATTTTATTTGGCCGAAAATAATTTAAAAATTAATTATTAAAAATAATATAAAACTTGTTAAAAATATTAAAGTGGTCAAATGAACTCCAAAAATTATAAAATAAATATCAGGGTGATCGTGATGACGAATGTGAGCTAACTAAGAAGACGGATCTCAATTCCGACGTCAGACGACGAGACTAAAAATAGAAACGTCTCCCGTCAAGAGTGAGAATCGTCACGTCTCATCGAGTAAGTTTAAATTGTGGAAAAACGACTCGAGAAGTGTCGTTCCAAGATAGTGCCACTATTTAATACTCTCAGAGACGTTCACAACGGCATATCACACGAAAGCGTTCACAAACAAACGAAGTCTAAAACAAACACGTGCACGGCCAAAAGCACGTGCACGAACGACGCGCAACGAAAAGTGGTCGTTACATCCTCCCCACCTTAGAATAAAGTCCGTCCTCGGACTTTCTAATATGGCTAGTCGCTCTAGTAACTACCCCAATCAAGTCATATAATAATTCAACCAGGTATAGTCATTACAAGTGCTTATATATGCACTAGGTAGTCAAACATTAACATTACCACCATGTATATATATTTATATATATTCACGTACGTCACACTCTTATACCTATTATAGTCCGTCAATTCATACATGCATTTCAATCAGGTATATAAACATACATCCCTTATATAACTACTACTCACAAACAATAATTCAGGTACTCACATAAGGATAGTGTCACACTTAGCAAATACAACCATTGCTCTACATATAGATAGCTACCTATGCACAAACATCAATGGTATACTACCCTCTAATATTCATCTAATACCAACATCTCAGCACATATAGTCACACCATACCATTATTAAATCAAATTTCATTATATATATATATATATTCACCACTACTATAGTTTCACAATATATAGTCATTCAAATACATGCAAATAGTTCACCATATATTCACATCACGTACGGTCCTATAACTGTATTTACGACACGCCACATATATCATAGTCATCAATACCTATAACTAAGCACATACTTACCCGTGCATGGTGCACACCCATACACGCTAGTTTTTCATTCACGCACACCAATCATACCATTATATAACTAGCACACATACACACCTAGTTTTAGCTAGGACACATACGTTCACACGAGCAAGTCCTTAGTAATTAGCTATACCACTAGACCAACACCTATAATTGTATACTGGCGTAGCGACCCACAATCATGTGCGTAGCACAACCAGGCACAAACACTCCTATCACTATACATACATCAAACATTGCTATATTCAAACTACAAACATACATTCAATATACTTAGAGTATACCCACTCAAGCTTGAGTGAGACTCGGTACATATATCAGAATATTCTATATACGTAACACGACATTCATTCCTATACCAATAACACTCCCATATATATACATCTACCAATACAACCATATACATTCCATTAATCAATCACACTTAATATTTAGTCAGGCAATACTCACGTAGTCAAATCAATTTATATACCATAATAATAACATTACAGACATCAGCACCCACATATTTATAATATACTCCCTAATACATGCATACGTACTCATCGTATAGTCACTCACATGTAACACATATATATATTCACAACATAGCCTACTACCTATAATTAGTATACTAACACATCTATACGTACATAATTAAGATGTGCAATCGTCGTGTATACCTCACGGTATGCACGCATGCAACATCCCGAAAAGCAAGCAATACCAATCAAAATTATACTCCTACTACCATATGTATATCACCTATATACTCATGTAACAAAACATAGCTACTTACGTCTAAACACAGTACATACCCACATACGAGCACATACTCATACGTGCTAACATATAGGTCTCACAATAGGCCTACTTACTTAACTATACGTACACTTATTATTATCACACCTAACATACACATAACTTTACCAATTATTGCTTCAACCATTATAAGCATTCTCTAATTGCATACACTCCATTAGACATTCCAAGGCTAACTATTATATACACAGGCATCCCTAGTATAGTATAGCTATCCACACAAAATCTATAACTACTAACACACAACAACTTCATACTACCACGAGTAACTCCGAGTATATATATATCACACAAGAGGCAAACATCAATATACTATGGGGATACACTCATTCAAGCCCACGTATACAACTTAGGTACGTGCACTACGACTACCTCACAAGGTCCAAGGGCCTACTAACAATTAAGGGTTGACACAGACATTGACGGACTCTAAGGTCTAAGCAATAAAGAGAGGTCGAGAGCGTGACGAGGGAAGGATCGATAAGCACGAGTTCAGATAGGACAAATACAAGGAGACGGCTTGGTAGACGAAACATTAACTCAATGGTGATGTTTAGGTTGAAGGAAAGGGGAATGTAGAGATGCTTAAATAGGATACAGAAAAGATATTAGGGTAAATAGCATAAGCTAAAATACGCGGAGTTTGAAAACTGTCGTTCTTCAAAAGTTAAAATCCTCGCCTGTAAAGAAATATTTGGAGATCGATAAAACGAGTTGTTCAAAATAAGTTTGAGTTGAATATTCATAATTAGAGAAAATGTTTTATTAGCTTATCGAAAATCATTAAGAAAAAGAAGTAAAATCATTTACACGAATATTAAGGACATGGTTTAGAAAATTTTAAACGTCAGTAATTTAATATAATGTTGTCAAAAAAAGTTTTTGAAAGTTAAAGAATGAAATCAAATAACGGAAGAATTTAAACTCATGTTAAATGCTTACAAAACTTTTAGGCTATGGAAAATTGAAAATAATCAATTTGAAACTACTTTTAGAGAACCAGAGTTTGCCAAAAATGAAAAAAAAAACTGATTTACGCAGGGTTCTTAATATACGAGCACCACAAGTCTGGCACGGATATAAAAATAATTGAAATTCAATTTGGTTTAGAAATTTTTCCAAAAGCGTGTATGGTGAGCGGAAGAAAATAATAGTAATTTAGCATAAGAATTATCAAGGTCGAATAGCAAATCTTTAAAATCAAGTCAGGGGGTCTAAAGAAGGAAGAGGTTATGAAAATAGCGATTTTGCAAAAATCTGAAGTAGCAAAAACGACGAGCAAAAGCCAACTTGCTGAAAGCTGAAATTCCATGTGTCTTGAAAGTATATTAAAGTAAACGCGACGTTTCATTCGTATAAGAAGGAAAATTATAAATCGTATTGGGAAAAATAAAAGTACGGTTCTATATAAAATTAATATATGAAGGGCTACACAATTACATAAGTACGGAAATTATAGGCTGGAAAAATATTATAACTAGTGTTCAAAAATTTCGACAAACGTTTTAAAAATTTAAATCAATGAAGGAGGATGAAATATAGGTATATTAAAATTTTGGACAAAATTAAACTTAGTGGAAGAGAAGATTGAAAAATACTTTCAGAAGATTCAAGTTTTGCAATGGCGATGTTTGAAAATTGACGACGATCGTCACGGGGCGATCTCGTGAATCGAGGCAAGGAAATTGGTCCGATGATCAAAACATTCATACGCCTAGGATATGACTCAGGAGAGGCTACGGGAAACTCCTATGGTTGACCAACTAAAGATTAAGAACTAGGTGCTAAGACCTTCTAAGGGGCTGGACGGTAATGAAATGCGTTCAGCTTGGTCCGAAATCGATGAACCCCAAGCGAACGACTAAAGGAAATTCTAGAAGTCTAATATGGTCAGGGGTAGACATGAACCACTAAGGTAACTCCTACGACGATTAAATCAATTGCCAGAAGGGGGTCTAACTATCAATCAGAGGCCTCTAACTAGCAAGCACAGACGTCTAACTAAGTCTCTTACCACCTAGTGACCTTGGAAAACGACTAAACTCAGGGCTTCTGACTCGGATGTTGCAATTTATTTAATGGACATTCTGTTATTATCGTTGTTCCGTTAATTCGCAATTGCAAGACTGGACCTGCATGGGCCACCAACAAAACCTGCCACGCCCCGCTTCCCAAAAATATGGAGGCGAAGCGTGAGAAGGTCCGCTCAGACTTGAAGCTGCAAAGCTGCAAGTCCGATAAGCGTCAATCAAATTTAAAACTGCAGGTCCTTGCAACGTGAAACGAAACAAAGATAATAAAAACGAAAGAGACAAAAGAAACACCTCAGAATATCCATAGCAATAAATCTCAACATCACAGAAAAGCCACCAGGCTAAAAGAAAAGAGTCTAAAAGAGGCCGAGCATGGCCAACAAAAGTACAAAGTACAACAACAAAGTAATGGTGCAAGCACCGACATCTAACAGCAACCTAAAGCAAAGCAACGCCAACAGTCTCTAAAACTGGTCTCCGGTGTCCACGAACTCCTCGACGAACGTAGGCTCAGTGTCAGTAACTACCTCGTCCGCTACAACTATCTCTGGCTCAGGGCCTAACATGTGACACCCAAAGAGAAAGGGGCACATGTCAGCAAGTCTGGAAGACTTGTGCAAGTGAAACTGAAAGTACAAGTAAGAGCAACCTAGCAGTTCTAGCATGATGCAATGTCATGGCAGTTAAAGTAAGAGTGCAGCAGGTAAAGTAAAGTAAAGTAAAGTACGAGCATGGCATGGCATGGATGACAAGTATTACATGAATCATTCACAAGACAAGTACAAGACAAGGAAAGTAAGCACCTCGTGCACAGAGATTCCGTCTTTTGGCTAGAGGGCGGATCAGGCCACTCCTAAGCTCAAGTAAACATTTATCCCTACCCCTCCACGTGTGTCGAGCCAGGGCCTTACCCCCGAACGGTAATGCTCGCTTCTGGATCACGAGCCAGGAAGTGTTTTACCTTGCTGGTCTAGGGATGCACCTAGCCAGTCAAGGGAGTACAAGTACAAGTATTGTAGCGTGTGCTACGAATGCGACATTCAATGCATGGATGACACGTAAGATGCAATGCATGACAGTTAAAAGTGCGTACAGGTAAGGAAAGTAAACGTGACAGTTTAGTATGCATGAACAACAGGTTTAAAGGGTTGGATCTAGCTTCGTTGTCAAGCTAGATCAATTAGGTGACGGATCTAGTTTCGTTGTCAAACTAGATCAAGTAGGCGTCTAGCCAGCTATCATTTCACTGACTAGTCTCTTTTATGCTAGGAACAAGGAAGTGGCCTAAAAACATGGCCCTACACAAGAGTTGGCAAGTTTCACTTGCCTGCAAGCACGACGTCTGAGCACACGGTCCAATGAGTCCAAAAATCACAATTACTACGTGCACAAGTCCACCGGCCTACATCCGTTTTATTAATCTTGATTAGTGAATTTAAAACATTTAAAATACTTTGAAAATACTGATTTTAGTCTTGATTAGCATGCATTGGGTTGGGGGTCCTAGGGGTTCAAAGCGTTACCTCAACACGACGCGAAAGCTACACCGGCGTCGGGTAGCGACGCCGGGGGTTGGAATAATAGATCGCGCTCCAAGTCCTGATTCCAATATATATTCCTCGCTGGAAAATTCAGAGCTTCAACCGGGGCGACGATTCCAGATTCCAAAGCTCGCACGTGCGATGACGGGCTACGACGTGCGACGACGTCGTACGCGACAAGTCGTCGAAGAGAACGCACCTAGGTGGGGCCCACAGTAGTCCTAGGGACCTTTGGGGGACCCACAATAACTCTGGAGAACTTGGGGGGCCCACGGTGGCAAGCGGTGCGACGGATGCGGGGTTGCGACAAGTGACTCTCGGTCGTACCCCTCCAATACGGGAGAATCCCTCGGTCGTGCGCTGAGAATGCGGGGCTGCGACGATTTGGTGTGCAGCGGCTGCGGGGCGAGGCTTGGTGCGAGGGTTCCTATCGGTCAGACCGGTCGGGCGCCTCGGTCAGACGCTTGGGCTGCAGCGGAGCGGGGGTTGCGATGCGGAGCGGTGGAGCGGGCCGGTCAGATCGATTGGTCCTCTCGGTCGGAGCGGGGTGCGAGCATTGCAAAGGAGCGGCGGGCGACTGGGTGCGGAGCGGGCGCTTGAGCTCTCGGTCTGACCGAGAGCTCCCTTCGGTCGGTGCGGAAGAATTGAGCGGAGCGGCTGTGCAGCGATGCGGGCCAAGCTTGGTGCGGGGGCGGCCAGCGGTCGGAGCGGGGGAACGGAGCCCGTTCTCTCGGTCGTGCGGCTGCTGAACGTCGCAACGTTGCGACGAATCGTCGCAACGTCCAATTTCAAGTTTGGAAGAGGCTAGGGCTAATTTCTTGCGAAAATAGGTCTTCCTAGGGGTTGCTTATATAGTATAGATGGGTTGACTTGGTCTAGGGCTAAATCTAATAGGATTAGAATATTAAAATAATTTAAAATTTGAATTCCAACTACTCCAACTCACCCAAGGGTTTGACTTGGTCCAAATGAGCTGGAAATTGGCTCAAAAATTCTTTAAAACGTTTTAAACTCAAATAAATTTTATTTGGCCGAAAATAATTTAAAAATTAATTATTAAAAATAATATAAAACTTGTTAAAAATATTAATGTGGTCAAATGAACTCCAAAAATTATAAAATAAATATCAGGGTGATCATGATGACGAATGTGAGCTAACTAAGAAGACGGATCTCAATTCCGACGTCAGACGACGAGACTAAAAATAGAAACGTCTCCTGTCAAGAGTGAGAATCGTCACGTCTCATCGAGTAAGTTTAAATTGTGGAAAAACGACTCGAGAAGTGTCGTTCCAAGATAGTGCCACTATTTAATACTCTCAGAGACGTTCACAACGGCATATCACACGAAAGCGTTCACAAACAAACGAAGTCTAAAACAAACACGTGCACGGCCAAAAGCACGTGCACGAACGACGCGCAACGAAAAGTGGTCGTTACATCCTCCCCACCTTAGAATAAAGTCCGTCCTCGGACTTTCTAATATGGCTAGTCGCTCTAGTAACTACCCCAATCAAGTCATATAATAATTCAACCAGGTATAGTCATTACAAGTGCTTATATATGCACTAGGTAGTCAAACATTAACATTACCACCATGTATATATATTTATATATATTCACGTACGTCACACTCTTATACCTATTATAGTCCGTCAATTCATACATGCATTTCAATCAGGTATATAAACATACATCCCTTATATAACTACTACTCACAAACAATAATTCAGGTACTCACATAAGGATAGTGTCACACTTAGCAAATACAACCATTGCTCTACATATAGATAGCTACCTATGCACAAACATCAATGGTATACTACCCTCTAATATTCATCCAATACCAACATCTCAGCACATATAGTCACACCATACCATTATTAAATCAAATTTCATTATATATATATATATATATATATATATATATATATATATATATATTCACCACTACTATAGTTTCACAATATATAGTCATTCAAATACATGCAAACAGTTCACCATATATTCACATCACGTACGGTCCTATAACTGTATTTACGACACGCCACATATATCATAGTCATCAATACCTATAACTAAGCACATACTTACCCGTGCATGGTGCACACCCATACACGCTAGTTTTTCATTCACGCACACCAATCATACCATTATATAACTAGCACACATACACACCTAGTTTTAGCTAGGACACATACGTTCACACGAGCAAGTCCTTAGTAATTAGCTATACCACTAGACCAACACCTATAACTGTATACTGGCGTAGCGACCCACAATCATGTGCGTAGCACAACCAGGCACAAACACTCCTATCACTATACATACATTAAACATTGCTATATTCAAACTACAAACATACATTCAATATACTTAGAGTATACCCACTCAAGCTTGAGTGAGACTCGGTACATATATCAGAATATTCTATATACGTAACACGACATTCATTCCTATACCAATACCACTCCCATATATATACATCTACAAATACAACCATATACATTCCATAAATCAATCACACTTAATATTTAGTCAGGCAATACTCACGTAGTCAAATCAATTTATATACCATAATAATAACATTACAGACATCAGCACCCACATATTTATAATATACTCCCTAATACATGCATACGTACTCATCGTATAGTCACTCACATGTAACACATATATATATTCACAACATAGCCTACTACCTATAATTAGTATACTAACACATCTATACGTACATAATTAAGATGTGCAATCGTCGTGTATACCTCGCGGTATGCACGCATGCAACATCCCGAAAAGCAAGCAATACCAATCAAAATTATACTCCTACTACCATATGTATATCACCTATATACTCATGTAACAAAACATAGCTACTTACGTCTAAACACAGTACATACCCACATACGAGCACATACTCATACGTGCTAACATATAGGTCTCACAATAGGCCTACTTACTTAACTATACGTACACTTATTATTATCACACCTAACATACACATAACTTTACCAATTATTGCTTCAACCATTATAAGCATTCTCTAATTGCATACACTCCATTAGACATTCCAACGCTAACTATTATATACACAGGCATCCCTAGTATAGTATAGCTATCCACACAAAATCTATAACTACTAACACACAACAACTTCATACTACCACGAGTAACTCCGAGTATATATATATCACACAAGAGGCAAACATCAATATACTATGGGGATACACTCATTCAAGCCCACGTATACAACTTAGGTACGTGCACTACGACTACCTCACAAGGTCCAAGGGCCTACTAACAATTAAGGGTTGACACAGACATTGACGGACTCTAAGGTCTAAGCAATAAAGAGAGGTCGAGAGCGTGACGAGGGAAGGATCGATAAGCACGAGTTCAGATAGGACAAATACAAGGAGACGGCTTGGTAGACGAAACATTGACTCAATGGTGATGTTTAGGTTGAAGGAAAGGGGAATGTAGAGATGCTTAAATAGGATACAGAAAAGATAATAGGGTAAATAGCATAAGCTAAAATACGCGGAGTTTGAAAACTGTCGTTCTTCAAAAGTTAAAATCCTCGCCTGTAAAGAAATATTTGGAGATCGATAAAACGAGTTGTTCAAAATAAGTTTGAGTTGAATATTCATAATTAGAGAAAATGTTTTATTAGCTTATCGAAAATCATTAAGAAAAAGAAGTAAAATCATTTACACGAATATTAAGGACATGGTTTAGAAAATTTTAAACGTCAGTAATTTAATATAATGTTGTCAAAAAAAGTTTTTGAAAGTTAAAGAATGAAATCAAATAACGGAAGAATTTAAACTCATGTTAAATGCTTACAAAACTTTTAGGCTATGGAAAATTGAAAATAATCAATTTGAAACTACTTTTAGAGAACCAGAGTTTGCCAAAAATGAAAAAAAAAACTGATTTACGCAGGGTTCTTAATATACGAGCACCACAAGTCTGGCACGGATATAAAAATAATTGAAATTCAATTTGGTTTAGAAATTTTTCCAAAAGCGTGTATGGTGAGCGGAAGAAAATAATAGTAATTTAGCATAAGAATTATCAAGGTCGAATAGCAAATCTTTAAAATCAAGTCAGGGGGTCTAAAGAAGGAAGAGGTTATGAAAATAGCGATTTTGCAAAAATCTGAAGTAGCGAAAACGACGAGCAAAAGCCAACTTGCTGAAAGCTGAAATTCCATGTGTCTTGAAAGTATATTAAAGTAAACGCGACGTTTCATTCGTATAAGAAGGAAAATTATAAATCGTATTGGGAAAAATAAAAGTACGGTTCTATATAAAATTAATATATGAAGGGCAACACAATTACATAAGTACGGAAATTATAGGCTGGAAAAATATTATAACTAGTGTTCAAAAATTTCGACAAACGTTTTAAAAATTTAAATCAATGAAGGAGGATGAAATATAGGTATATTATAATTTTGGACAAAATTAAACTTAGTAGAAGAGAAGATTGAAAAATACTTTCAGAAGATTCAAGTTTTGCAATGGCGATGTTTGAAAATTGACGACGATCGTCACGGGGCGATCTCGTGAATCGAGGCAAGGAAATTGGTCCGATGATCAAAACATTCATACGCCTAGGATATGACTCAGGAGAGGCTACGGGAAACTCCTATGGTTGACCAACTAAAGATTAGGAACTAGGTGCTAAGACCTTCTAAGGGGCTGGACGGTAACGAAATGCGTTCAGCTTGGTCCGAAATCGATGAACCCCAAGCGAACGACTAAAGGAAATTCTAGAAGTCTAATATGGTCAGGGGTAGACATGAACCACTAAGGTAACTCCTACGACGATTAAATCAATTGCCAGAAGGGGGTCTAACTATCAATCAGAGGCCTCTAACTAGCAAGCACAGACGTCTAACTAAGTCTCTTACCACCTAGTGACCTTGGAAAACGACTAAACTCAGGGCTTCTGACTCGGATGTTGCAATTTATTTAATGGACATTCTGTTATTATCATTGTTCCGTTAATTCGCAATTGCAAGACTGGACCTGCATGGGCCACCAACAAAACCTGCCACGCCCCGCTTCCCAAAAATATGGAGGCGAAGCGTGAGAAGGTCCGCTCAGACTTGAAGCTGCAAAGCTGCAAGTCCGATAAGCGTCAATCAAATTTAAAACTGCAGGTCCTTGCAACGCGAAACGAAACAAAGATAATAAAAACGAAAGAGACAAAAGAAACACCTCAGAATATCAATAGCAATAAATCTCAACATCACAGAAAAGCCACCAGGCTAAAAGAAAAGAGTCTAAAAGAGGCCGAGCATGGCCAACAAAAGTACAAAGTACAACAACAAAGTAATGGTGCAAGCACCGACATCTAACAGCAACCTAAAGCAAAGCAACGCCAACAGTCTCTAAAACTGGTCTCCGGTGTCCACGAACTCCTCGACGAACGTAGGCTCAGTGTCAGCAACTACCTCGTCCGCTACAACTATCTCTGGCTCAGGGCCTAACATGTGACACCCAAAGAGAAAGGGGCACATGTCAGCAAGTCTGGAAGACTTGTGCAAGTGAAACTGAAAGTACAAGTAAGAGCAACCTAGCAGTTCTAGCATGATGCAATGTCATGGCAGTTAAAGTAAGAGTGCAGCAGGTAAAGTAAAGTAAAGTAAAGTACGAGCATGGCATGGCATGGATGACAAGTATTACATGAATCATTCACAAGACAAGTACAAGACAAGGAAAGTAAGCACCTCGTGCACAGAGATTCCGTCTTTTGGCTAGAGGGCGGATCAGGCCACTCCTAAGCTCAAGTAAACATTTATCCCTACCCCTACACGTGTGTCGAGCCAGGGCCTTACCCCCGAACGGTAATGCTCGCTTCTGGATCACGAGCCAGGAAGTGTTTTACCTTGCTGGTCTAGGGGTGCACCTAGCCAGTCAAGGGAGTACAAGTACAAGTATTGTAGCGTGTGCTACGAATGCGACATTCAATGAATGGATGACATGTAAGATGCAATGCATGGCAGTTAAAAGTGCGTACAGGTAAGGAAAGTAAACGTGACAGTTTAGTATGCATGAACAACAGGTTTAAAGGGTTGGATCTAGCTTCGTTGTCAAGCTAGATCAATTAGGTGACGGATCTAGTTTCGTTGTCAAACTAGATCAAGTAGAAGTCTAGCCAGCTATCATTTCACTGACTAGTCTCTTTTACGCTAGGAACAAGGAAGTGGCCTAAAAACATGGCCCTACACAAGAGTTGGCAAGTTTCACTTGCCTGCAAGCACGACGTCTGAGCACACGGTCCAATGAGTCCAAAAATCACAATTACTACGTGCACAAGTCCACCGGCCTACATCCGTTTTATTAATCTTGATTAGTGAATTTAAAACATTTAAAATACTTTGAAAATACTGATTTTAGTCTTGATTAGCATGCATTGGGTTGGGGGTCCTAGGGGTGCAAAGCGTTACCTCAACACGACGCGAAAGCTACACCGGCGTCGGGTAGCGACGCCGGGGGTTGGAATAATAGATCGCGCTCCAAGTCCTGATTCCAATATATATTCCTCGTTGGAAAATTCAGAGCTTCAACCGGGGCGACGATTCCAGATTCCAAAGCTCGCACGTGCGACGACGGGCTACGACGTGCGACGACGTCGTACGCGACAAGTCGTCGAAGAGAACGCACCTAGGTGGGGCCCACAGTAGTCCTAGGGACCTTTGGGGGACCCACAATAACTCTGGAGAACTTGGGGGGCCCACGGTGGCAAGCGGTGCGACGGATGCGGGGTTGCGACAAGTGACTCTCGGTCGTACCCCTCCAATGCTGGAGAATCCCTCGGTCGTGCGCTGAGAATGCGGGGCTGCGACGATTTGGTGTGCAGCGGCTGCGGGGCGAGGCTTGGTGCGAGGGTTCCTATCGGTCAGACCGGTCGGGCGCCTCGGTCAGACGCTTGGGCTGCAGCGGAGCGGGGGTTGCGATGCGGAGCGGTGGAGCGGGCCGGTCAGATCGATTGGTCCTCTCGGTCGGAGCGGGGTGCGAGCATTGCAAAGGAGCGGCGGGCGACTGGGTGCGGAGCGGGTGCTTGAGCTCTCGGTCTGACCGAGAGCTCCCTTCGGTCGGTGCGGAAGAATTGAGCGGAGCGGCTGTGCAGCGATGCGGGCCAAGCTTGGTGCGGGGGCGGCCAGCGGTCGGAGCGGGGGAACGGAGCCCGTTCTCTCGGTCGTGCGGCTGCTGAACGTCGCAACGTTGCGACGAATCGTCGCAACGTCCAATTTCAAGTTTGGAAGAGGCTAGGGCTAATTTCTTGCGAAAATAGGTCTTCCTAGGGGTTGCTTATATAGTATAGATGGGTTGACTTGGTCTAGGGCTAAATCTAATAGGATTAGAATATTAAAATAATTTAAAATTTGAATTCCAACTACTCCAACTCACCCAAGGGTTTGACTTGGTCCAAATGAGCTGGAAATTGGCTCAAAAATTCTTTAAAACGTTTTAAACTCAAATAAATTTTATTTGGCCGAAAATAATTTAAAAATTAATTATTAAAAATAATATAAAACTTGTTAAAAATATTAAAGTGGTCAAATGAACTCCAAAAATTATAAAATAAATATCAGGGTGATCGTGATGACGAATGTGAGCTAACTAAGAAGACGGATCTCAATTCCGACGTCGAACGACGAGACTAAAAATAGAAACGTCTCCCGTCAAGAGTGAGAATCGTCACGTCTCATCGAGTAAGTTTAAATTGTGGAAAAACGACTCGAGAAGTGTCGTTCCAAGATAGTGCCACTATTTAATACTCTCAGAGACGTTCACAACGGCATATCACACGAAAGCGTTCACAAACAAACGAAGTCTAAAACAAACACGTGCACGGCCAAAAGCACGTGCACGAACGACGCGCAACGAAAAGTGGTCGTTACAGGCTTGGGCGTGGAAGAAAGATAACCATCCTAAGTTCACGAATAGAGACTCGATCTCAGAGAAAACCCCGAGATCGATCAGAGTCTGGGTATGTGCAAACTTGGTGGCTAGGTTCCCCGTTCGCTGAGTCGAGTATATAGGTCTTTTTGGGTACGGCTCACGAAACGGCAGTCCCATGATCACATCAGTGGGTCCCACGAAACGGCAGTCCCACGATCGGTTGGAGAGGGGGTTAGGGTTGTGTAGGTGGTGTAGGAGGAGCACGTGAAGTGTGTGGATGTGCGGACTTACGTATCTTGCGAGACGTCTCCTCCTCTTGCATGACGGCTTTACCCTTATCCTTGGCCATGCTAGTGTGGGTGTGTGATGCAAGTGAATGCAAGATATAATGAATGCACACAAACGATGGAAATTGAGCAAAAATATATCACTTGGGAAATATTAAAAACAGAGCTAAGGGGCAAAGTCACCCAGTTGCAAAGTCAATACTTGCTTGCAAATCACCCAGCACAACACAATCAAGGAAGTGTGAAGCCGCGGCACGCCGTTCCAACAAGATTTTAAATTGTCGAAAAAGGGGGGAATTTGGGTTAGGGTTAGGGCGGAATCTAGGGTTGGATGTGGAGGAAGAGAGTGGGATTGATGGAGAGAGGGATGTAGGAAGTGAAGAGGGAGAGATTTGGAGTAGGGGAGTGAGAGGATCTGGCTGGTTCGAAGAGGGAGAAGATGAAACGACGGAGGAAATGGAAATCGGGTGAGTGAAATGAACCGGTTCAGTCGGGGGGGGTATTTATAGGGTTTTAGGCGAACCGATCGGGTGAGTTATCACGCGATCGGTTGAGTTAGATTTCGAAATTTCAATGTTGGAAGGCTGCTACAGGCGAACCGATCGGGTGAGTTTTCACCCGATCTTCACCCGATCGGTTGGCTGCTTCAAGATTTTCCCGAGAGCTCTGTGCACTTCACCCGGACAGTGACACGACCGCAGCTTCTGATCAACCGATCGATTGAATTAATATCCAATTTTCCTGAGAGCTCTGCAGCTATCACACGATCAACCACCCGGTCTCAGTTTTTTTCCACCCGATCAGTTCGTGCACGTTCGGATACTGGCCATCTTCAGACCCAGACCACCCGATCGGTTGATCCATGAACCGATCGGGTGGGGTTATTTCCTGCAAAAAACACAGAATTTGTCTAAGTTCCTTCGACAAAAATCCCCGTTGCTGAATTTATTCACTAAAAATAAGAAAAAATAGTCCTAAAAATAAAGACAACGGTTTAGAACATGTGTTGCCTCCCATGAAGCACTTTTGTTTAACGTCGTTTGCTCGACGCCCGGTATTTTATATTCAAGGTGGTTGATGCAGGTGATGCCCGATGTTTGGCATCCCATCAGATTTTGGGGCAGCGGCTTTAGGCGATGGCGGGGGTGAAAAGTAGACGCACTCGACGGTTCCTCCGCTGGTGGTGTCCCGGGGATTCTCCCTCATTTTGGCGTCTACGGCCACTCTTCGAAGTATTCAGACTTCCTCAGCAGTGAGCCCCATGGGCTCTTTTCCTTTCCTCCTTGCCGAAGCGGCCTTTTGGAATCCGGGAGGAGTCGTCTGTGAGAAACCTGCTTCCCGAGCAATTTCTTCTTTCTTCAACCCCACATGTTCCTCACGGTCCCCCAAGGTGTCGAGGGGATTCCTTGAGAGAATTTCCCAAGCTCCAGCTTCTATTACTCTCTCCTCTTCAACGTCCAGCATATTGCATCCTTGTTCATCTGGAGGATGCTTCATAGATAACCCCAAGTCAAATTCGACCTTCTGGTCGCCAACATTAAGGGATATCTTCCCTTTCTTCACATCGATCAACACGCCAGCGGTGGCCATGAAGGGCCTTCCGAGGATGATGGGCGTATGAGTGTCCTCTAGCATGTCCATCACGATAAAGTCTACCGGCAGATGCACCCCGCTGACGTTTACAGGAAGGTCATCTACGATCCCCACTGGGTATTTGACAGATCATCTGCTAGTTGGAGGGGCATACCGGTGGCCTCAAGGTCTCCTATGCCTATTCTCCTGTATAGTGACAGAGGCATCAGGCTGATGCTCGCTCCCAAATCAACGAGCGCCCGGTGAATTTTTACTTCTCCTATCGAACAAGAGATGGAGAAGCTCCCCGGGTCCTTGAGTTTAGGCGGGTTCGCTCGCTGAATAAGAGCGCTACATTCCACTGTCAAAACGACTTTCTCTTTTCTGGAACCCTTTGTCACCAAATCCTTCAAGAATTTCGCATAGGAAGGAATTGTCTCTATTGCCTCGAGGAAAGGGATCTGCAAGCTAAGGTCTTTAACCATCTCAAAGAACTTGCCGTATTTTTCATCAATCTTTGCCTTGGCAAGTCGTTGCGGGAAAGACACAACAGGCTTAAAGACTCTCAGATTCTCCTCCTCGTTCTTCTTCTTCTCTTCCTCAGTGACTCCCTCTGGAGTCGTAGTCTTTGGTGACGAAGCTCCGTCGTCGTTAGATTTTTTCAATTGGTCGCCCATCGAACAATGGAGCTTCAGGTTCCTTAGCCGACACCCTAGTAAGAATTTGTGTTCCGCTTCTCAAGACGATAGCGGACACATTTGCACGATCATGTGTTAGTGCCAATGTTGGGTTCGGCCCCCGTGAGTTGACCTCCGGCTAACCCGGGAATTGGCTCTGTGCCCTCTGCAGATTTGCCACTTGTATTCCTAACTGGGTCACTTGCTCGGACAAGGTCTTCTGGCCCATCCTCAGCTCCATATTGATTTTCTCCTAGTTGGTGATATACTGGATCAAGAGGCTCTCGACCAGGGAGATAATACGATGTTTCCCATATGGCTGCTGCTGCTGTGAGGGCTGCTGGTTCCTTGGGGGAAACTGTTGGTACATTTGATCGGGCTGCAGCTGTTGTTGCTGATACTGTTGCTGATGTTGCCAAGGCGGCTGATATGTCTGTTGCTGCAGCTGCGGGGGCTGCTGATAGGGTGCCCTATAACTCAGATTGGGGTGGTTCTGGTTATTGGGAGAATAAGCCAGATTTGAGCAAGTCCGTGGTGGATACGGCACATTACCCGTAGGGTTGTAGAAGAGTGCGCTAGCTTGATCCACCGGCGGTGAGATTTCACCACCTTCAAAGTCTCCCTGGACTTCAGCTTCCACCGCTGCTATTTGTTGGGTGTTGGCACCGCCGCTCTAACCATAAGCGCTGAGATCTGGGTCGACAGCAAATCAAATTTGCTGGATAATTTGTCGACCTCCTCGACTCTGTGAATACCCCCAGATCTGGGTGTGGCACGCTCGTCACACCACCTCTCATTGTTTGATGCCATGTTCTCGAGAATTTTACCGGCATCTTCTTCGCTTATCGACATAAAGGACCCTCCAGCCGCGGCGTCCATAGAAGACTTCAGGTCATCCATCAACCCGTTATAGAATAGATTAATTATCTGCCATTTTGGGATCTCGTGATGAGGGCATCTCCGTTGCATTTCCTTATATCTCGTCCAAGCTTCGTGCAGGGACTTGTGGCTGGCTTGGGAGAACGAGGAGATCTCACTCCTCAGCTTCATCGTCTTCCCTGGAGAAAAGAACTTAGTCAAGAATGCGTTCGAAAGCTTCTCCCAAGTATTGAAGGTATTCTGGTCCTTTCCCCTAAGCCATTGCTTGGCTTTATCCCGCAGAGAGAAGGGGTATAGCTTCAGTCGGATAGCTTCAATTGTGACACCGTTTATCCTAAATGTGTCACACATCTCCAAGAAGGAGTCCAAATATTCAATCGGGCTCTCCATGGCTACCCCTGAGAATTGATCCTGTTGGATCCACGTCACTAGCGACGGCTTCAGCTCAAAACTCACGACCGTAATAGCCGAAGGTTGGATGGAGGAAGAGGACCCGATGGATGGCATCGAGTACTCCAGCAGGGATTTCTGTGGAGGAGTGTTTTCCCCCATGGTTTCAGCTTCTTCTCTCCTTCTTCTTTCTGCGTTCAGACGCCTCACGGTGGCGTTTATCTCAGGATCTATAGGAATCAAATCGTTGAGACTCCTTGTATTCCTGCGCATGAAAAACAGGAGAGACCCGTGAAGTAAGTATGGTATAGGAACATATAAAAACAAAAATAAAGAATAGAAAATAAAAAATAAAAATGAAAAGGTAGAATGCGAAAATTATCGTGAGATAGGGATGTGAACTAGACTCAAGGGTTCAAAGATTCCTAAAATGAAGAAACATGTTGCCTCCCCGGCAACGGCGCCATAAAGCTTGACGTCCCCTGCTTTTGATGCTATATGGAGGCAATAAGATTGGGGATACCAGATTTAAATATTTATACCGCAAGCGCACGATGTTGTAGTGTGGCTTGGAGGTCGAACACAGGGAGACGTGGTTGTGCTTGTATCAAGGAAGGAACCAGTTCACCCTATGGGTGAGCTAGCCCGAACGATCGATGGTTTGTCACAGAGTGTAAATACGGAGGATAAACGATATAAAAGGAAACCTAGGACTTCAGTTTTCACCCTATCATATGCTCTCACTATTACGACAGACGGACATGAGTACGATTGAATTTCGGGTTTAGTGGTGAGACGTTGCCTCTAAGAGTGATACCAGCGTCCATGGGCCCGATATTCTGATCGATGCCCAGGATGATACGCTGGACTACCCAGGTTCAGTCGATGGGCATTCCCATGTCCATTAACACTGACCGACTCCGGGGGAACTAAGCTCGCAATGATTACTCCCAACATCTCATCCTGTCGTTCCCACGCGCTACGATTCGATGTCTACGCTAAAGGCGTGAGCTATGGCTAGGGAGTTAACTGCCAAGTTTATTCTCCCTTGGCACAACGATCAAAGGCTGTCTTTTTCCCGTCGATGACAATAAAACACCCGACGTAACCATCTAAATTCCCAAACCCTATCGGAATCCTAGTCCTATAGTTGCTCTAGGGAGAACCCACGAAGGGGTTTCCACCAAAATCCCAGATTTGGTAATTACTCACAAATCATGGCTAAAAGCGATCTAAAAAGAAATCAACCGTCAAAATCATTATCAGACAATTGAAATGAAGCACTAGCAATGATATTATGACAATATTAAAGTTTCACAAAGATCGGAAGACTTACAAAATAACATAAAATTCCAGCCGTCACCGTACAAGAAAAAGACAGAAAAATAATCAACTCCCATTTTCTGAAACCTAGGTCTAGTATATATACAAATCGATGTCACCTGATCGGTTGAAGTATCAACGGATCGGGTGAGCTGCTCGGCGCTTCAGCTGCGGGCATTCAGAAGCTCAACCGGTCGTTGAGGAGAGCAGTTGGTGTGTCCGGGTCGTCGATTGAGAGGCTGCGGCTACAGATGAACCGATCGGGTGATGAGTCACCCGATCGGTTGGAATTGAGCTCCATTTGGCCGAGAGCATTGACGGATTCAAACAATCGATGAAGCAGTCGGTTGAGCTCTCTGGGTCGTCGCTTGGAAATTTCAGCTGCAGGTGAACCTATCGGGTGATATGTCACCCGATCGGTTGGAATTCCGCACGAATAAACAGAGAGCTCTAACGGACTCACCCGATCGTTGAACCGATCGGGTGAGCTGCTCTTCACTCCAGCCTCTGTCCAAGTCGGATACGCTTGCATCAACTGATCGGGTGGCTGGTCCACCAGATCGAATTAGGGCTAATAAATAGCAATCTTCATCGTTTTGACCCTCTGGATCGCGCGTGACTTATCCCGTTGCTCCGGGGGCTCATGATATCTTCATTATATGTCCCCAACACTGGCAATCTCTTGCATTCATACAAAAACACAAAGAAGTGAAATAAAACTAAAAATCACGAGAAAGTGGGGACGGGACGACGGAAAACAACGTAAAAACACAAAGAAGACGTGCGTGAATATATAAAATATAAACGCACATCAATGAGTATATTAGAAGATTAGTACAAACACTCTCTCATTACTCTCATTGTATCTAGATGGTATACTTCTGATTGGTAACAACATAGTGATGCTACAACCAATCAAAGTGTGGTTGTCACAAAAACTTGTCCATAAAGGATTTAGTAGAAGCATCATATATACTAGTTATAAAGATCTATAGAGATAGATCGAATAGGATGTTAGGATTATCCCAGTATAGATATATAAAGATAGTGCTAAAGAAGTTTAACATGAAAAAATCCAAGCGAGATAATGTATCCACTTCTCATGGAATAACTCTCTCCAAGGACAAGTCTCTCATGACTTAGGAAGAGAAAATATGCATAAGTAAGATCCTTTATGCTTCAGCTATTGGATCCATCATGTATTTTATGCTATGTATTAGACGTGATGTCACATACGCTCTTGATGTCGTCAGTCGATAGTGATTCGAGGTTAATATTACATATTTTTCCCACATTTGGTAGCATTTTGTGCATATTGTAGGATCGTCCTAGTACCTGCACTACTAGGCAACACACACTAGAGGGAGGATGAATAGTGTAATGGAACAAATGAAGCTAATTAAAAGATTCTTGCAAATGCGGAAGTAACACACAAGATAATTAGCAAAATCCATAAACACATAAATAACAATCGCAAAGACAACGATGTAACCTGGTTTGGAAAATGCCTACTCCAGTCACACACTCTTTCCAGAGTATTGTGGATTTTTCACTATTAAACATTTACCTAGGGAGAGCATTCAATCTGTTTCGAGATACAAGTCAATACTCTTTTCTAAGAGCCACACAGTGTTTCAAGGGCACACTTTCTATTCCAAGATAGCTCAACCTATTCCAAAGGCATGACCTCTCTTTCCGAAGAGAACATTTCCACAACCCGGAAGCTAGGTTTCACAAAGAATGAAACGAAATAAGAAATACACACTTCATATTTCCTTTATTAAATGAACTTACAAACTTGAAGTGCTAAGCAATGAAGTGTGGTTGTCTAAGTACTGGATGTAAGCTTGATGCACTTGTGGACTTTCCTAGAGATTTGGAGTTCAATGCAACATGAAAGAGGCTATTGAGGGAATGAGAGAGAAGAAGAGATGAAATCTTAGCTCTTAGTTTTTGTCTCATAAATGATTCTCTTTGATATGTGTATTAGTGCCAAAAACTCCTTCACAAATGTGCATAAATACTCTCTCAATCGTAAATAAAAACCAATAAAACGACCCCCAAAATTTTGCAGTTTAACAGCTTTAAACGGGCAGAATTCCTAGTCATCAGATGTCTAGAGAAGGGTTATTAGACGACTGATAAACTGTTCAGTCGTCAGGTCCTCCTTCATCAGACGGCTGACATGAGTTGGTCAAGCACAAATTAAAGAACAAGCTCCAAGCAATCAGACGTCTGCAGAACACCTGTAAGACAACTGATGCACTCTTCAGTCGTCGGGCAAGTCTTCTTCGAACAGCTGGATAGAATGGATGAAAAATACAGAGAGCAAATGAAAATAAACCCACGATGTTAAATCGACTGGAGTTCATTGCCTAGACGTCTTACACACTGTTCAAACGCCTGGTATTTGAACTTGAAACGACTGGACAACCCTAGATTTTGGCCAACAAAACAGATATGCCAGAGATCTGATGAATGAATTCCAGACATCTGGTCCTGTCATAAAAACACAATCTAGAGTGTTTTGGCCAATGAACCTATTGGGATGTGTTCTAGAATGATCCTATGGATTATTTAGATGGAAAATGACATGAATGGGTGTTTGTGTCCATCTAATCAAGACATACAAGTATTCTACTAACTAAAGAGTAACATACATAAAGAATCAAAAATTATTTACATAAGCTTCATGATCCTTCATGGCTTCAATGATCCATTGCTCCATTCATTGATGTCATTAACCCATAACTACATGTTTTGTCTCCCCCTTGATATGTTCAATGATAATTATCTGAGACTAAAAAACTTTATGGCATTAGTTAACACATAATGTGGTGATCATAATCAAAACCAAATTGGGCTTAATGTACAATATCCAACAGTCTCCCCCTTTTTGATGATGACATCCATTATGTAAGAATAGACATTAAAAACATACTAATGCTCCCACTACTTATATGCATACCAATTGTAAGTCTAAATTGATAATTGATAACTGATTCAGAGTAAATATTGCATATTTAACCGCTCATTTGGTGTTATTCTGTGCATATATGATGCGTATTTTGCCTCTAATACAAGCGTATTAAGATTATTAATAATTATTATAAGAATCTTTTGATTTATGCACAAAAGACTATTTTACTAATTATTTAAGTCTTCTCGTATTTTTCATATACAGATCTCAATTTTACAATTCCAACAGCTATTTTTCCATATTTTTCTGAGATCTGTGTTATTTTCTATAAAGTTTTGAAGGTAAAATACCATTTTCTGATATCTGTGCAAATACGGCCCCGCTCATCTGCCAGGCCACGTGGCAGCATCAGGAAGGTCACATGCCTCATCCGATGCTGAACATAAGGGGGCGATGCGGCCTCACCACAACCATTATTTTCTGATCGAACGGCCTAGAGAGTCCACGACACGGACTTGGATCGAGCGAGAAGGCGGGTGAACGGGGAAATCCGCGGGGACACGTGGTGAGTGGTGGTGCAATCAAGCCTTTGATGGACAGCCAGAAATTGAAGTGGTTACTAGGTGCATGTTTAAATGATTTTTGGATGTAGATCCGAACCCGCTTCTAAACCAAACCTGCAACCTATTTATAAGCGTATTTGGGCTAAGGTTTTGGGTATTCTGGGAGGTATTCCAAGCGTATTTGGGGGTTTCAAGCGTATTTGGCCATAACTTTTGGGGGGCTTTGGAGCAGATGCAGATGGCTATTTCTGAAGAAGACCTAAGGGTTATTTGAAGAGTTTTGGTGATAAATTTCATAACTTTTGCTTTGTATTTTAAGTATTAGACTCGTGTTTTAAGTATTTGATGATGTATTTGACCATGAATATTGATTATTTTCTTTCTATATGTGGCTAATTCTCATATGTGTTGGTTGTGATGTAGTTAGGGCTATGTAATCTCTGAATTTAGTGTCTTTTCGCCGTATTTTCACCTCATATCAAGCATTCCATTGATTTCTACATATACTATTTGCAATACAATCTTTGTAGACGTACCACAATCCTAGCAGGAACTTATGCTTAGATTCTCTAAGAAATTAATGATTTGCTTGGTTACATATGTTGTTATTTGATGCTCTTCATTGCTATATCTTTTGACATTTTCTACCCTTGCCGGCAGTGGTGGAACCAGGCCTTTGATTTGGTGGGGGCCCTCATGCATCTATATTTTTTGTTAGGGCCCAATACATAGGCATGTTTATAAACAAACAAACAAACAGACAGACAAATACATATATACATATCTATTATATAAAAGAGGGATGTTATCAAGAGAAATTGGATAAGAGAATTTAGACATGAGAATTTGGATAAGAGAATTTGGATATCTATTATATAAAAGAGGGATGTTATCAAGAGAAATTGGATAAGATAATTTGGACATGAGAAATTGGATAAGAGAATTTTGATATCTATTATATAAAAGAGGGAAGATAATCTCCCCCCCCCCCCTTCCGAACATTTTTTTCTATTACTTTGAAGATTTTGAATCTTATCCTACTAGGACAAAGCTTTGTCCTACGTGACAAGTTTGCCCTAGGTGGCAATGACAATTTTGAGGAAACTTTAATTTTGGGGGGAAACTTGAAATTTTGTGTGAAAACTTGAAATTTGTGGGGGGAAACTCAGCCATTAAATAAACCGTAAAAGAGGGATGTTATCAAGAGAAATTGGATAAGAGAATTTGCACATGAGAAATTGGATAAGAGAATTTGGATATCTATTATATAAAAGAGGGATGTTATCAAGAGAAATTGGACATGAGAAATTGGATAGGAGAATTTGGATATCTATTATATAAAAGAGGGAGGTTATCAAGAGAAATTGGATAAGAGAATTTGGACAATAGAATTTGGATAAGAGAATTTGGACAAGTGAAATTGGATATCTATTATATAAAAGAGGGATGTTATCAAGAGAAATTGGATAAGAGAATTTAGACATAAGAAATTGGATAAGAGAATTTGGATATCTATTATATGAAAGAGGGATGTTATCAAGAGAAATTGGATAAGAGAATTTGGACATGAGAAATTGGATAAGAGAATTTGGATATCTATTATATAAAAGAGGGATGTTATCAAGAGAAATTGGATAAGAGAATTCGGACATGAGAAATTGGATAAGAGAATTTGGATATCTATTATATAAAAGAGGGATGTTTTCAAGAGAAATCTGATAAAAGAAGTTGGATATCTATTATATAAAAGAGGGATGTTATTAAGAGAAATTGGATAAGAAAATTTGGACATGAGTAATTGGATAAGAGAATTTGGACATGAGTAATTGGATAAGAGAATTTGGATATCTATTATATAAAAGAGGGATGTTATCAAGAGAAATTGGAAAAGAGAATTTGGACATGAGAAATTGGATAAGAGAAATTGGATATCTATTATATAAAAGAGGGATGTTATCAAGAGAAATTGGAAAAGAGAATTTGGACATGAGAAATTGGTTAAGAGAAAATATAAGAGATGAGATTTTGAGGGATAAGAGAGGAGGTGGAGAATTTTGCACATACAATCCCGGTTTTTGCATTTTTGCCCCGGGACCCTCCCTCCGCAAATACCCACACCTTTTATTCTCCCCCCATCCGACCATTTTTTTCCCGTCCTTTGAGGATTTTGAATCTTATTCTACTAGGACAAAGCTTTGTCCTACGTGGCAAGTTTATCATAGATGGTAATGACAATTTTGGGGGACTTAAATTTTTGGGGAAAACATAAATTTGGGGAGAAACTTGAAATTTTGTGGGAAAACTTGAAATTTGGGGGAACTTGAAATTTGTGGGGGGGGAGAACTCAGCCATTAAATAAACCGTGCCCTATGGGCACGGGTAATGACTAGTCTTTTTATAAAAGAGGGATGTTATCAAGAGAAATTGGATAAGAGAATTTGGACATGAGAAATTGGATAAGAGAATTTGGATATCTATTATATAAAAGAGGGATGTTATCAAGAGAAATTGGATAAGAGAAATTGGACATGAGAAATTGGATAAGAGAATTTGGTTATCTATTATATAAAAGAGGGATGTTATCAAGAGAAATTAGATAAGAGAATTTGGACATGAGAAATTGGATAAGAGAATTTGGATATCTATTATATAAAAGAGGGATGTTATCAAGAGAAATTGGATAAGAGAATTTGGATATCTATTATATAAAAGAGGGATGTTATCAAGAGAAATTGGACAAGAGAATTTGGACAAGATAATTTGGATAAGAGAATTTGGACAAGAGAAATTGGATATCTATTATATAAAAGAGGGATGTTATCAAGAGAAAATATAAGAGATGAGATTTTGAGGGATAAGAGAGGATGTGGGGAATTTTGTACATACAACCTCGGTTTTTGTATTTTTGCCCCTGGACCCTCCATACACACCCACCCACACTTTTTATTCTCCCCCCTTTCCGACCATTCTTTCCAGTCCTTTGAAGATTTTGAATCTTATCCTACTAGGACAAAGCTTTGTCCTACATTGCAAGTTTGACCTCGGTTACAATGAAAATTTTGTGGGGACTTAAACTTTGGGGGAAAACTTAAATTTGAGGGAAAACTTGAAATTTTGTGGGAAAACTTGAAATTTTGTGGTACTTGAAATTTGTGGGGGAAAAAAACTCAGCCATTAAATAAACTGTGCCCTATGGGCACGTGTAATAACTAGTATACATATATTTTATCAAATTTTTGTGGGGGTCCCTGCCCCCACACTAGCCTTCCTAGTTCTACCCCTGCTTGCCGGATGAAACGCCGTGGATTTATTTAGTTAAAGAATTGTTTCTAACGTCTAGATCCTGATTCACACACATACCGTACGTGCTCCAAGAGGATGATGTACTGCGAGAATACTGTTAGATCCTGTGGATGGCAGCCAACACTAGAAGGGGGTTTGAATAGGGTTGTCAACAAATAATAATCTCTTTCGCGTAATTAAAAATCATTCTAATAGTTGCCTAAGTCTCAAATTAGAGTTGCCTCAATTTGTACTTAATCAACGATTATTATATGCTTGAAAAAAATGAGAGTTGCAATGGTATTAAAAGATGCGAGCAGTAATAAAAAATTTAGAGATTTGGAGAGATATGAACACAGCACAACACAGCTTTTCCCCTGGTTTGGCCCAACCTTGGCCTACGTCCATCAACCGGTCCAACATCTCTCCACGAAAGCAAACCTTGCATCAACACAACCGAAGAGGACTTTGTACAAACACTTATCTTTCTCTTGCTAGGAATTTCAACACACTCACCTAGTTACAACCAATTAGAAATTTCCAAACAACTTCCCTAACACGTGGGAAATGTAATAACCAAGTCTTCGTCAAAGACTTTACAACAAGTATAGAATTTTGCGTACAATGATTTCCTCTAAACCAAAAGTATATGAGTGTATAAGTGGCTTAAGAAACTCGAGAAAATTCTTGATCAAATAGTTGTTTATGCATTATGCACAATTTGATCAAATGAGTTGTCTTGAAAATTGATCTTCTAAAAATGAGCACTTGGGCTTTAGATATCAAAGATCAGGTTTAATCTTTGAAAAGAATATAATTTTAAAACGCAAAGATTAAAAGAGTATTTTGAAGCTCAATAGAAAAGCTTTAAAGCTTGGAGATCAAAACAAGTATTTCAAAAGGCTAGAAACAATCTGAAAAACAATTTAGTAGGTTAAGTATAAAGAATTAAAACCGTAGCTTTTAGAAAATAATGAAGAATAAAATTAGAGCTTTTGAGCTTTTGAGCACTTTAAGCAATTAGAGATTTCTTTCGATATAAAATTATTGTGTCAAAAACTTCTGAAATCACTGATATTTATATAGAGATAATAGCATGAAATCTGCACAAAATCGGCTCAAAAAGTCTCCTCAACGGCTAATTAGCGGCTAACACCAATCAACTGAAACTACCAAATCTGTCAAGGGTTGACCCAGATAGTCAGCTATTCTGGAGGATATGCGGCTATTTCACCCAGATAGTCGGTTATTTCCAAGGATAGTCGTCTATTATTTTAATAGAGAGTTGGAAGTAAAATTTGCCGGCCAGTAGTCAGCTATCTGACTAGGATAATCGTGTATTATTGGATATAGGAGTTTTTATACTTAAAAATACTCAAATAATAATAATTTAATTAAACATTATATTAAGTAGTATATTTTAAAATGATATTTCCAAAAAATTTGTGTGTATGTGTGTAAGATATAATATTGCTTTTACATTTCTAAGCAAGTAACTCACTTAGACACACATCACTAGCTCTCGATCTTCATTCTTCGTCTTGAGCTATCTCCTCTTGATCTTAAGTCTTCATGTGCTTTATAATTCTGAGCATTTATATGTTTTACTTTATGGCTCGAACGTAGACTTCCGATCGTGGCTCTAAGTCGTTCAATTTTCTTCACAATGTTTCATAAGCTTCATGGCTATAAAATAATCTATATGCACACTTGAAATAAAAATATTAGTACATATATCACTTGTGCACATCGTCAAAATATACTGGGTTGGTCTCAATATCCCAACACGCTTCCCCTCTTTGATGATGACAACAAATAATATATAATGTGAAAATAATATGAAATTAAAAGAAATGACTTACGCTCCCCCTGTAGAGATGCATGAGTGCTATGGAGAGGTAACCCCCCTATGCATCAAGGCTAGTTAGCAATAAGATGAAATATGCACAATTCATATTATATTCCAATTCAACTGTTAACAAGTGTTGTTATTTTATATGCATTGAAAGCTTTCTCCACCATTTTCACATGAAAACAATTTAATACGAAAATGTAGTAAAAATTGTAACATTGATATATATAAAAATAATGACTCCAAGTGTTGTAAATAAGCATGCACAAGATAGCAAATGTCATAAACATACTTAATTGAATGTAATCTTAGGTTTTATACCAAGTGTTAGTAAAAAGTGTGACCTGAAATGACATATATGATAAAAATATATTCAATTTGGTTTCAATTCTTTTTCACTTATAATCCCTAAATCTCGACGAAGTTTTGAAAAGGATTCTATCTTCAAAGCTTTCGTGAGAATATTTGCAACTTGATGTTTGGTAGGAACATATTTAAGTTCAACATCCTTTTTAACACAATGGTCATCTATGTACCTATGTCTAATGTATATATGTTTGGTTCTAGAATGAAGAACAGAGTTCTTGGATAAATTTATAGTGCTCTTATTATCACAATAAATTGCACTTGTAGATGTTTTAATACCATAAGCTACTAAGACTTGTTTCATCCAGAGAACTTGTGCACATGCAAGTCAGGCAGCTATGTCTCTACCTTAGTAATTGATAGTAAGACTGAGCTTTGCTTTTTGCTAAACCACGAGACAAGAGAATGTCCAAGAAAGTGACATGTTCCACTTGTACTCTTTCCAATGGCTTTGCAACCGGCATAGGTGGAGTCACTATACGAGATTAGATTGAAAGTGATATCTCTAGGATAAAACAATCCAAAGTCATATGTGGCTTTAATGTATCTAAATATGTATTTTACTGCCTTAAGATGTGATTCCTTTGGGTCACATTAGAATCTTGCATAAGTGCATACACTAAACATTATATCAGACTACTAGCAGTTAGGTATAATAAAGAACCAATCATACCTCGGTATGTTTTCTGATCAATAATTTTACTTACTTCATCTTTGTCCAGAGAGGTGGATGTGGCCAGAGGAGTATTGTAACGGCTGCTTTCCGACCGTTCGTACTTTTGTGCGAGCGTTCCTTTTTCGTACGTGTTTTTTCTTAGTCCTCTCTTCTATCCGAAATACGCGATGTGATATGTCGTTGTGACCGTATGGAAGAGTAGTTATTTGTGGGATTTTTAGTGAACGTCATTTCATGGGTCACACTCCCACAAATCAGCTTTGAATGAAGGGGTGTTTTAGCCTCTACACTTCAACGCTTAGTTTTTATTTTTTTTCTTTCTCGGTAGGCTTAGCTCGTGACCGGACCCCGTATCCTCGATCCTCTCGTCATCATGGTCATTCCGATAATTTTTTCATAATTTTGGGACACCGTTTGCTTGGCCCATCACACTAATTACCTTCGAAACCCGATTAAGCCCTAACCCAATTTGAATTTCAAATTAACCTAACCTCATGGATTCTTACGTATCATGAATTATTCTCTGGGCTATCCTCACCCTATATCTCCCTAAGTTGTACCCTCTCTCTCTCTCACTCTCTCCCATTTGGCTTAAATCTACCCCCCTTCTATACCTATTTAGCAAATGTTAACATGTTATAAAACCCAACCGCACACCTTAGGGTTTCACACATAGCCAGCCGCCCCTCATCAAACTTGCGCGGTCTTCTTCTCCCCATCACTGTGCAGCCAACTTCGGCCATCCTCTGGCCTTCCACCTCCTCGACAACTCATCCCTCCTCCCACCTCCTCCACGCAAAGCACCCAAACCTCGCCAAAACTGTCCATTTTCGCAAGACAGCCGCCCAACACATTTTTCCGGCCACCCCGCCGCCGTACGGCACCGCCAGCCTCCTCTAGCGATCCCCCCTCTATCCCCGGTCATTCACTCTCCCTATATTCTACTCTCTCACCCTCAAACACCCCTCAAAACCCCTCAAAACCACACTCGAAACTGTCTTTTGCCGAGCTGCCGCCAGCTCGCCTGAAAACGGCCGGCCACCCTCTTTCGGCCACCGCCAACGACCCCCCTCACCGTCTTTGACTCCCCACAGCCTCCTCTACCTATTGTACCCCCCTTTGCTACCTCCTCAAGTCGTGACAACCCCGCTACAAACCCAAACACCCGATATTTTCCAGATCTGTCCTTTTCACCTTCAAACGCGTGCCCACCAGCTTCCGGCCGCCACCGACGACCCCCCTTGACATAGTTGACTCCCCACAGTCCCCTCTAGCTATTGCACCCCTTTTCTACACTCTCGGGTCGCGGAAATTCCACTGCGAACACAAAACAGCCTGGTTTATACAAATCTGTCCTCTTCTCCGTAAAACAGCACGGCCCGTCACCGTCGGCAGTTGCTCCAGCCACCCCTCAGGCCGTGTGACCCCCTTCAACCTCCTCCAATCCTCGGCAGTCCCCATATGTCGAGCAGTTTATGTACGATGCTGATCTCGCATGTTTTTCGCGACGTCGTAGCCGTCGCCGTGACGTTTCGTTGCATTACTCGCAACCGAAGCGATCTGACGCCATACCTGTTGCCGTGACATCTCGTTGCGCTACCCGTAGCCGAGATGATCTCGAGATGATCTCGGGATGATCCTGAGACGACCCTTACTGTGCTACCCACAGTCGAGGACACGAGCACCGCCACCATTTTCGGACCCGACATCAGATGTGTGTGCGTTCATCGCACCAGGTTAGCTCTCTTACTCGTAGCAACCCAAACTTTAAGTCATAAAAACCTAACTAAAAATTTCCAACTAAAGTAACTAAATTTACTTTATGCTCCTTTAAAACGATGTGGAACCGTAGATCGACGATCGGACTGATTTGACTGTGCACATAGGATAGAATCGTCGGATAGGCTGAACGGACATCTTGACATGTGACTGTTAGCATAGCCACGTTTAACTTAGAAACTTACCTTAATAGGATTAATAATGAGCGTAACCTGACACTGTCGCTTGAATCATTTCAGCCGACCCTTCACCGACGCTTCGCCTCGACGAGACGCTCCCGACGGACGTACCGCTTGCCACCGCAGGCAAGTATGTTCACTTGCGCAGTTTTGGCCGTGTTTAGGCCATTGTTTCCCTTAAACCATAAAAAGTATAAACAAGAGAACCAGACGTGAAATGATAGCGTCTGGGACACCCCACGACATTCTGGACTTAATGACAAAGTCCGGGCACAACAACAACTGACATCATAGGTTTTATCTGTGTGTGCATGTGTGTGGACCCCCTGGAATCAACAACGACAACAACTGCTACCATAGGTTTTATCTGTGTGTGCGTGCGTGTGGATCCCCTAGAATGAACAACTCTAATCCAGTCTTGTCTTGTCATGTAACTCTCATCCATTATCGTCTTGTCATGTCATGTCATGTATTGCATAAGCATGCGGACGAATAGGGCACTCTCCAAGCTAGAGAGAGCGATCCCTTGTCATGATTGAATATGGATAAGCCTACAGACGAATAGGGCATTCCCCAAGCTAAAGAGAGTGATCCCTTGTCACGATTGGTAATGGATAAGCCTGCGGGCGAATAGGGCACTCTCCAAGCTAGAGAGAGTGAACCCTTGTCACAATACATAAGCCTACGGGTGAATAGGGCACTCACCGAGTGAGTGAGTGATCCCTTGTTATGTCTTGTCTTGTGCACTTGGGTTGGGGTAGGGTTGAGTGTGCACACGATTTAGAGGGTTTGATCCCCTCTAACCGTAAGGCATGAACCCTTCGTGACACACACGGTCATGTCATGTCATGTCTTGTCTTGTCTTGTCTTGTCTAGTTTTGTAGCCAGTAGCACACGCTACGGTTGTTGACTGTCATGTTTACTTTTCAGTGTTGTCCTTACTTTCTTGCACATAAACATATCTGTCATGCTGCTGCATCATCATCATGTAAACAACCTTTAAAATGTCATCCTTAAAATGTTATACACCTTGCGGTGAAGTCTTCTCACGTTTACTTGCAGACTTCACCTGATGTACAACCACTTTCTCTTGGTGTTTGTACGTCAGGTATCGAGACAAAGTTAGCAGACCAGGAGCCAGTACCAGAGGACTTGGAGCAGGAGTATGCTGCTGATCAAGAGTACGACCCGAGTGAGGACCAGTCTTAGAGGTTCCTCTGTTGCTGACTTGAGAGGTTTAGTTGCTTTTTAGTTTGGATGCGTAGCACCATTTTGTTTTCTGTTTTAGGTTGGGTGCGTAGCACCAGTAGTTTTTTTCTACATTGTAGCCATGCTGGGCTTCTTTTTAGACTTTTGTACTCGCTAGATATTATCTCTTTATATTAATGAATGCAGTTTCCTTCATGTACTCTTATTTCCTTGTTCAGAACTTTTATATACAAGAACCTGTAACTTCATGGTATCCCTACAGACGCTTATTGGGTCTAGGTTTCTCAGCCCTGGCCCATGCGGACATTAGTCATGTCTCTCTTCCGTCGTTTTGGAAAGCAGGGCGTGACAAGTATTCTTTCCCGATTCATTCTCCATCCTGAACCTTTTGAGTAGTCTTTTACATACTTCGTTTGATGAACAAAGGTTCCCTCTTTCGACTGTCTGATTTACAATCCTAGGAAGTACGTGAGCTCGCCCATTTGGCTCATTTCGAACTCATCCTACATTAACTTAGCAAACTCTTGACATAAATTTTCGTTAGTTGGTCCAAAAATAATATCATCTATGTAAATTTGGATAAGTATAATGTCATCATCAATTTTCTTAACAAATAATGTAGTTTTTATTTTTTCCTACATTATATCCCGAGTTGATTAAAAACTTTCTTAATCTCACATACAAAGCTCTTGGAGCTTATTTCTGGTTATACAAAGCTTTATTAAATTTAAAAACATGGTATGTTTTCTTATCATGTTCAAAGCCTAGAGGTGGTTCAACATAGATTTTCTCTTTAATATACCCATTTAAGAATGCACGCTTTACATCCATCTGGTATAATTTGAAATTTTTAAAAGATGCAAATGCAAGTTTCATTCTAATTGACTCTAGTTTAGCAACAGGTGCAAAAGTTTCATCAAAGTAAATACCTTTTTCTTGTGAATATCCTTGTGCTACTAACCTTGATATATTTCTTACCACATTTCTGTCCTTGTCTAGCATGTTCATATACACCCACTTTGTGCCCATGACTAGACGATTATCTGGTCTAGGGACTAAATCCCATACATGATTCCTTTCAAATTGAAGGAGTTCTTCTTGCATAGCTTTAATCTACGCTTCATCTTCAAAAGCGTCATATACTGATCGCGTCCGGATATTCACCCGAAAAACGACTTGTAGTCTTACCGCAAGCGCACGGTGTAGCGGTGAGCGGGTATCGAACACAGGGAGGACAAATGACAGTATCTTACTTCGATTACCTAGCTATCAAGAGAACAAGAATAGTTTGATGTAATAGTCACAATCGTTCAAATAGTAGAAATATCAATATAATAAAAAGCGTCTAGGGATAGGAAATACCCACTACGGACAGTTACTCATCCTTGTGAATCACAAATTTCATTGTTGCTAAGCTTGAATATAGGTGAACTAGTCGCAACTTAATGTAGAACCAAGCTCACGCTCTCTCGCTATTGCCGGTCTATAGCAAACCTAGAATAGGGCACACTCTCATGCAAACCCTACCCTAAGCCGCTAGCGTGAAGATCGACATCATTGTTCAATCGCACCTCGAGCCCACTCTCGTGCAAACTCGAGCTACGATCTAGGTTATGATAGTTCGTATTCGTCCAATCTCTTGCAAACGAATATTAGTCTAGATTTACAATTAAAAATCCTAGCTTTGGCCCAATCTCTTGCAAACCAAATCTAGAGAAATTCAATTGTTGATCTAAATCGAATATCTAGGCCTTCCTATCAATTGCGATCCAATCTCTTGCAAATCCCAATCGATATGAATTCCTAGCTACTCGTAATAAATCAATCAAAACCTAACCATTATCAATTCTAGCAACAAATCTATAAGTTCATCACAGTTCAAGGATCGGGTCCATAGGGTTCATCTCCATGCCCTAGAACGACGGAACTACTCACTAAGCATCATGAAAACCTCAGAAATAATAATAATAATCATGGCACAATTCATTGCAACAAAGAGACAATTCATAAAAATTGAGTTTTTAACAAGAAAGAACAAACCAATGTTGTCGCCAATGAATTCCACCTGAGATTTCAAAAAAAGAATAGCCGTCTAAATCCTAAAAGAACTCTCTAAAAAATAATAAAAGTCTCTCCTAAAACTAGGTCTAAAATAGGGCTTAAATACCCTCTAAAATCGTACAAAAATTCGTGACAAAACTGCCCATGCACAGCCCAGAATTCGCATTCCTAGCAGCAGTCGGAGAGGGTCACTCGGTCGAGTGCCCCTTGTTACTCGACCGAGTGACAAACCCTGCAGAAAAACAGTAACTTCGGGGGTTCTCAGGGTCTGTCTCCATGGGTGGCTCGGCCGAGTGGACTTCTTCACTCGGCCGAGTGAGCAATGATGCTCAGCCGAGTGGGCCTCCTCAGATCTTCCAGTGACTTGGGCCTCTCTCTAGATGAAATCCCTGTAGCACTCGGGCGAATGAACTTTCCTACTCGGCTGAGTGGCTTTCCTGACTCGGCCAAGTGAACGCTGAAAATCTTCGATGCGTATCCGTTCTACTCGGGCGAGTGTGATCCTTCACTCGGCCAAGTGAGCAGTCTTGCTCGGCATAGTGGTGTACTTTTAAGCTCTTTTCTTCTTCTTCTCTTCGCCTCCTCGTCGCTCCTATGTAATTCCTTCTTATTCCGCTCATCCTCTATCGCTGATAAGTCCTCAAATAAGCCGTGGGCGACACTCCGAAGTGCGTGAAACTCCTTTGATCTCAAATCCGCTCCAAATCGCTCAATATTTCCTGAAATACGACAAAAACAAGAAATAGTGAAAAGCAATGTGATATCGTCGAATAATCATGAAAAACGCAATATGGGCGACCAAAACATCTTGAAAACATGCAGGAAATGTGTAAAATATGGAGTGATCAAAATCCCACAAGCTTGCCTCTTACTCGTCCTCGAGGAAGATGAGTGAAAGGCGAACCCGATGGGTAAAATAATGAGAAAGAAGAAAAAATGAATATAAGATAGGAAAGAAAACAAAGAGGATGGCGCTAGATCATTTACTCAGGACGTGTGTTTTCTTACTCAAATAGCATACTGTGAGTATAAAACACATGCCAAAGATTTTTATCTCAATACCATAGTATAAGGATGCATTCAAAATAGAAACCCAAAAATGTCAAAATAGTATGAAACATGGGGTCATTCTAGAATTAACATCGTCTGAAGCATCTAAAACGGCATACATAATCATAGACCACACACTTTTCAATTGAATGGTTTCTATTTGGAGTATAAGATGTATCACACAATATGAAGCAATAAGAGTAGAAAGGAGTGGTTTTCATGAGATGTGTGCTAAGTTTCAATGCCTGGATTTCGTAAAAATTCTAGTAATCTCACCGAGTATAGAAAATTACTTAGCTTAGGTTGTCATGCACAGTCAAGTAGTCACTCTCTCACACATCATTGGATCCTCTCCCACAAGCTTATCTATAAGCGTGGTGGCATAAGATAAATCAATAAGCTAATTCCCCATTTTTTGAAGCTCCAAGAAAAAATAAAAAATAAAAACAAAAGAGGGAAGAAAAAGAGAGAGTATGAGATGGGATCATGTATAAACTTCTTTTCTCTTTTCTTTTCTTTTTTTTCCTTTTCTTTTTATGTTTTTTTCCCTTTTTTTTCTTTTTTTATATATACAACTGTGATCCCAAATCAAAAGAGAGAGAGATATATGCAAGAATATTCATTTCTTTTTGATTTTGGGGTGTTGGGGCATGGATTTTTATAGCGGGAGAAAATGCCAATATAGGATCCGCTAAAGGGAGATTCACCAATGATTCTAAGTATAGAAATAATGCTCAAGATATGTGGAGAAAGAAAAATATGTAACACTCGGTTCACTCTATAGAATGTGCATGACAACTTTCAGCAGAGTAATGTAATCTACTCAGTTTAATCTCAGAAAGTACACTAATCTAGTTATATCAACTTAGCATACATTCAATCAACCTGAAAGTGAAGCATACATTTTTCATGCAATAAGAAGTGATATAAGAAAGCAAAGCAGTACTCCAAATTTAAGCAATCAATCCGTGAAGCTTGGTGTGTTTTCTATGAAGAGTATACATATAAATCATCAGACTCAGCTAATGAAAGAATTTCATCCACATCCATACATGAAAGTGCGGGTTACTATCTCAAATGCATAGCAAGACATAGCATATGATATCTGAAATAAAAACGATGGCATATAAAGATAATATGCACATAGAGATAAGCTAACACCACGTCATCATCATCACAGAAAATTCATCTCTAGCAAAAAGATGAAAGAAATAAGGATAAAAGAAAATAAAAACTACTGTATAATGCAACACACTCAAAAAATAAGAAAACATGATGCATGATAAAAATGAGAAAGTGGGTGAAAATAAGTGTAAAAACGAAGAAATGTGAGAAAAATAAAAGTAAAAGACGACAAAAAGTAAAAAGTGCGTGAGAACTCACTCCTCCAAGCTAAAGTGCACAGTGTCCTCAATGTGCAAAGTGTGGCACACCGAGAGACAAGAAATGGGTGGGGTGGGTGAGGATGCATACATGATGGGAATAAAAGAAAAATATGATGGGAATGCAAGTGATGCATGCAGAGATCAGAAAGGTCAAAATATGAGTGTCCCCAAAAGTACTCCCTCTCTACCCAAAAAGATATAGAATGATAAGACCAAAAAAGGACCAAAATGTATGTGGAGGAGGGGTGCAAAATCAGCATGCTCAAAAAAATATCAGCAGAGCAGTAGTAGAATAATGTGAGGCATCCAGTGTGTGCCTAGGCGGGTGGTGCTGGACCAGCACCATCCTGTGGTATTGGTGGTGGTGGTGGTGGCGGCTGCTGGGTAGGTGTGGGTGGCTGGGACAGTCTCGCAAGAATTTGGTTTTGGCAAGCCTGAATACCAGGAAGTAAAGAGACGTGAGTCTGGACAGCACTGACGGTAGCCGAGAGAGCCCGAAAATATCCTCTAAGTCCACTAACTGCCTCCTCTAGAGCACGAAGGCTCTGAACTCGGGTGTCGGGGGAGGTGGAGCAGAGGGTCGAACTGGTCGAACAGGTGAAGAACGGGGTTGTCTCGCACGGCTACCATAAAGGATAGGTGCAGCTGTGGGCAATGGTGATGTGCTCACTAAGTGACGTGCAGCCTCTGTGGGAGGCTGAGACACAGGAATAGTGGAAGAGGACGGAGCAACAGCAGAAGCTGAAGCGATGGCAGACGACGAGGCGGGCAGAGAGGTCAGTGACACAGACGTGGGGACTGATGTCATGACACTCTCTGAGAAGACAACAGCAGTGGGGACCGAAGAGTTGACGGCTGGGGAGGCCGTGAAGTGTGCAGAAAATGACTCCTCAGGAGTCGAGTACAATAGTGAGGAAAGGGTCTCCACTGTGGCGGTCAAGCAGTTCTCGCCGCTCTCTAAAATGGTGGTAGGACGCTCGGGGCTCACGGTGGTGATGGGATCAATGGAAATAGGCACAGTGGTGTTGGTGGTGGTGGACTCAGCAAAAGTGCTCCCGACAGTGACAGACGTGTGCACAGAGGTGTCGGGAGGTGCAGACAGATCAGGTGCAGGCTGAGGAATCACGGGGTCAATGGGTGGAAGGAGGGGCTCCTGCTGAGCATCCTCTAGCTCTAGCACGTACGCGGTGGGGATGAGGAGATCCATCGATGGAATCCACTCTCCGCCAACTGGTCTAATATGTGTCCGAGCTGGGCTCGGGAGAACCATGTAGTCTGCGCTGAAAGGACCATGCAGCCACACCCAGTGCTGACGACCATGAGGACGCAGCATCCTCATCCGGGACATAACATCTGTGGAAAGTTTAGTAGGGCCCGGTGGTCTACGCAAGACATCAGGAAGGTCAACGCCGTACAAAAGTGCCAGGAGGGTAATCAGACCGCCACAACAAATAGGCATCCGAGCACTGACAGAAATAACGATGCGGTCCAAGAACCAACTGGTAATATCAATCTCAACGGTGTGGACCTGAACGTCGCTACCCCTATCTAGGACCCTAGGGCGTGTCATCGCATAGAGCATGTAGAGCTCTGGCGTCGATAACGTCCCAGGCTTGTACCTCGTAAGAAAAGTGGTCGCCATAAGCCGCTGTGTAATGCAGAGGTAGGGGTGGAGGATAGCTGATGCCTTGGCCTGATTAGGGTCAAAGGCGAGTGGTGATCCCGTGATCCGTGTCCAGAAGGCATGCGTGTCGAATGACGGGGATGGGATGTGCGTGGGAGCATAGGCTCGGTCTGGGTCTAGGACAGCAGGACACTGGAAGAAAGCTCGAAGCATGTCGAAAGTGACCTCGCACTCTCGATCCATCTATCTAAATGAGAATCCTCCAGGGATCCGAGCAATGTAACTAAGGACCTCTAGTGTCGGGCGGATATTAGTGTCTGCCGACACCGACAAAAAGTCACGACACCCCACATTGTCATACAACTAGAGCAGCCCCTCGAGTACCCCTAGGCGCTCTAAGTCAGTAAGGTGTACAAACCTAGAGGGTACAATCGAGCGATGGGAGATACGCTCAAATCTGGCGCGGTGTGCGTCATCTCTGAACGTAATCCCCATCGCATCGATAGCGGGGGCGGGCTGTGCCTGTGTGGGAAGCTGTGTGGGTGGTGGCGGGCTAGGTGGAGGGGAGTCCGCCCTAGCGGAAGAGGGACCAAGCTCTTCTGACCTCTTCCGCTTGGAAGCGGGCACCCGTGTACGTGACCTAAGATGGGGCGGCATGTGTGCCGCGAGTCGTGCCTACCCAACTGAAATGCAAAGTGCTATAAAATGAAATGAGTATACATGAGCATGATGCGAGAGAAAAAACTGAAGTGTGCGAAGAGTCGCCTCCTCCGCGAAGCTCCTAAGCATCATGAAACTTCCCCAAGCTCCCCCAAGCTAACCTGAAACACAGATAATCAAATCAGCCAAAAATAATAAAAATAGATGGGGGAAGATGGGGTATAGCAGATATAATTGCGAATTAATTTTAAAAATGGGCTAAAAGCGCATACGGATTGGAGAGTAATGGAGAAAAACAAGACTTTTGGGCAAAATGGGGGTTTGCGGCTTCGGGAGAGGCGGCGTTGGTGGCGGATCGTCGGCGGGGAGCGTCGACGACCGGTGGGGGGTCGTCAACAGACGTCGTCAGGCAGCTCGGGTGAGGTAGAGAGGGATTCGGGCGAAGGGAATATGAAAAGGCTCGGGCGCTGGGAAGGAAATTTGGGATTTTTTTCGGTTTCGAAAATCGCGCTGCGCTCGATGGCTATATAAAGTTGGTTCGCTCGGCCGAGTGACGCGTTCACTCGGCCGAGTGACGCGTTCACTCGGCCGAGTGACACTATGTGAAAAAAATTTCGAAATTCTCCCATATGTTACGACTCGGCCGAGTAACTTTTCCCACTCTGCCGAGTGGACAAGTTCCACTCGGCCGAGTGGCATGGCTACTCCGCGATTTTTATAGCGTGGAGGGTATCAGATTCACTTAGCCGAGTGACAAGTCACTCGGCCGAGTGGCATATAAATACTATAAAATTCAGAGAGTTGGGTTTCTGGATCTTCCCTGATCAGTACCCTACTCGTCCGAGTAGGGTCTTCGCTCGGCCGAGTGACATGTTCACTCGGCCGAGTGGCTTGCTGTTTTCTGCACCGACTCTCTGTTTTTCTGCCACTCTCTATTTTTCTTCTCACTTTCAGTTTCTTACTCCTCCTGAGGCCTGAGCGTATTCATGGAGCACTCTCCCTTACTATGGTCATCCTCCATGTAAATGATCTCTCGTTCTCCATCTCCTGTCATGAAAAATAGAGCCCGTTGTCACAATTTTATTGACTCAAGACTCTAAACACTAAGAAAGATCTAAAACAAAAATAAAAATCAACTAAAAATGAAATAAAACCATCGGGTTGCCTCCCGACAAATGCTCGTTTAAGGTCTTGAGCTCGACCCCTTATGATATTCGTTTAGTGCGCAATGTTTGGCGCATACGAGATGTGCCTGTCAAACTTTTCGGGAAGGCCACTTGGATTTGGTTGTTGATGTTCGTGGGCTTTCCTCAGCTTCCCCTCATCATGGGTAGAGTTGGGGGATAAGTCCCCCAAGCTTGAGCTTGTACTGTTCTTTTTCTTCACCGGTGATGCCGATCTCTTATCCGACGGAGCTTTCTTCAAATTATTGGCAGTGGAGAGCTTGTATAGCTCTCTAATTCTCACGACATCAGTGTCGTCCTTGTCATCTGTCATAGAGCTATCTCGAGGGTCTTCCAACTTTTCTCTATTTCTAGAAGATTGGCCCTCTTCAAGGCCATCATCGTGCAGAGCACTGATAGAATGTGGTATGTCTTCATCGATCACCTCATCAAGGAGGTCCACATAATCCACTTCATCTTGGTAGGGCATATGCTGCATTGCTTTGGGAATATGGAACTCAACCTCGATGTTTCCGACATTTAAAGATAAAGTACCCTCTCTCACATCGACTATCACGTCGACGGTGGCTAAGAAGGGGCATCCAAGTATAAGTGATGTATCACCCTCCTCGTTGATGTCCATGATTACAAAGTCGCATGGCAAACATATTCTTCCCTGTACTTGGAGCGGTATGTTCTCCGCGATTTCCACCGGCCTAGTGACCCGACCATTCGCAAGTTGTATTCTCATATCGGTAGGCTTCAAGTCGGTCCACGTATTCAATTTCTTAAACATGCTTAGGGGCATTAGACTCACACTTGCTCCCAAGTCTACCAAAGCCTTTTGTAACAGGACTCCTCCAAGTGTGCATGGAATGCGGAAGCTTCCGAGATCTTTGAATCTCATGGGCTCTTTCTCCTTTCGGGTGAACCATGTGCCTTGCTCGACAAGCATTATCTTCTCCTTTCTTTTCTTTCCCAAAATCAAGTCCTTCAAGAACTTGGCATATGACGGGATCTCTACAATAGCATCCAAGAAAGGTATATTGAGGCTAACTCCCCGCAAGTATTCAAGGAATTTGGCGAGGTGCTTTTCAATCTTAGCCCTTACCAACCTTTGTGGGAAGGGTACCGGCGGCATATAATTGCGCTCCTTACGTGGCTTAACAATTTCAGAATTTTCGTCGTCCTTAGGCTCTTTGGGGCTCTCCTCCTCAATAGCTGGCTCTTTATCATCCAAGATTTCTTCCACGGGCGACGATCTTCGCGATGGTGCGGTGGGGTTGGTGGCGGCGTCAGGCGATGCTCGTGGCGGCGTCAGCAGCGGCGAGGAGCTAGGGGAGCGGGGCGCTCAATGGGTTGCACGGGCTCCTTGGTTTGGACCATGGCGGGAGTAGTATCCTTCCTGCCCCTAGTAGTAACCGCCACTACCGCATTGACGTGGCCGGTATTGCTCCGTGGGTTTGGCTCCGGTTGAGCCGGCAATTCTTGAGTGTTTTTTTAAGTAACGCAAGTTGCTCTGCTAGTTGTGCCACGATGGTATTGAGAGAGTCTTGTTGCACCGTCAATCTAGCATTTATTTTATTGTGCTCCACCATGTATTCCTCCACCCTCGCCTCATGATCCGATCTTGGTGGTGCTTGTGGTGGGTTGGGAGCTCTCCACCCTTGATTATATCCCGGTGGCCTATATGGTCCCGCTTGTTGCCTAGGCAGGTAGCTTTGTTGAGGTGGCCCTCTCGGTTGATATTGAGGTGGTGGAGGTGGAGGCCGAGCTTGAGGTTGTTGCGGTGGTGGGTTCAAAGCTCCATCATTATTCGCATATGAGAATCCCGGATGATTTCTCGTGGCCGGGTTGGCCCAATAACTGGTGTTCCCCGCAACATATTGTACTTGCTCTATAGCACCTTCCCCATGCTCTCCTCCAACGAACATAACTTGAGATTGGTCTTGCCAATCACTCATATTGCCTCCTGGTGTAGATGTGGCGAGAGTTCCATACGACTCGGTGATCAATTTCTCCAATCTCTCCATGACCTTGTGGAGAGATTCAAACTTCGTAGAAAGCTCCGCTACGGCCTTGGCCTTATATATGCTTGTTGGCTTCAAGGAGGAAGATTAATGTCCTCGCTCGTCACCCCATTGTTGGTTGTTGGAGGCTATCTCCTCTAGTATAGACGTAGCTTCATACGGTGTCTTGTATAGAATGGCTCCATTGGCAGTTGCATCTATGATTTGCTTGGTGCCCGGCTGGAGTTCATTATAAAAGCTGTGTACTAGCTCCCATGCTTCAATGCTATGATGGGGGCATTGATGTTGGAGATCTTTAAAGCGCTCCCATGCCTCGAATAGAGTCTCCTGAGGTCCTTACTTGAAGGACATGAGCGTGCTCCTTATCTTTACGGTCTTGGATGATGGGTAAAATTTAACAACAAAGGCACTTGCCAACTCATCACATGTAGTAAAGATCCCCTCCGCTTGCGTCCTCAGCCAATATAGTGCTTTGTCTCTGAGAGTGAATGAGAAGAGACGCAGCCGGATAGCATCGACCAGTACATTGGGCATCTGAAAGGTGGCGCACTTGGACAAGAATAGCTGAAGGTGGTAATGCAGATTCTCATGGGAGTTCCCATGGAATGGCTCTTGTTGCATTAAGACCACTAGTCCCGTTTTGAGCTCGAAATTCTTGTCCGCCGCCAACTCCGGCACCGCAATAGACGAGGTAGTTGAAGTAGTTTTAGGCCGTAGCCTATCTCTGATAGATATTAGCCTAGCCATGTGTGCCGCTAACTCTTCCGGTGTCTCCTGTCGGTTCATACAATCTTCCTCTATAACGAGTCTCTTCTCTCCTCTAATCCTCCTTTCGGTATGCTCGATCTCCGGATCAAATAATAGATCTTCTTGATTCTCCGTCAATCTCGTGTACATGCACAGAAAAGTAGAGCTTCGTTGGAATTGTTAGCACGATAGAGGAATAAAAAAGATAAAAATAATAAAATAAAAAGAAATAACTAGGCAAATAAAATAAAATACCGTCGCCTCCCCGGCAACGGTGCCAAAAACTTGATCGCGTCCAGATATACACCCGAAAAATGACTTGTAGTCTTACCGCAAGCGCACGGTGTAGCGGCGAGCGGGTATCGAACACAGGGAGGACAAATGACTGTATCTTACTTCGATTACCTAGCTATCAAGAGAAAAAGAATAGTTTGATATAATAGTCACAATCGTTCAAATAGCAGAAATATCATTATAATAAAAAGCATCTAGGGATAGGAAATCCCCACTACGGACCGTTTCTCATCCTTGTGAATCACAAATTTCATTGTTGCTAAGCTTGAATATAGGTGAACTAGTTGCAACTTAATGTAGAACCAAGCTCATGCTCTCTCGCTATTGCCGGTCTATAGCATACCTAGAATAGGGCCCACTCGTGTGCAAACCCTAGCCTAAGCCGCTAGCGTGAAGATCGACATCATTGTTCAATCGCACCTTGAGCCCACTCTCGTGCAAACTCGAGCTACGATCTAGGTTATGATAGTTTGTATTCGTCCAATCTCTTGCAAACGAATATTAGTCTAGATTTATACTTAAAAATCCTAGCTTTGGCCCAATCTCTTGCAAACCAAATCTAGAGAAATTCAATTGTTGATCTAAATCGAATATCTAGGCCTTCCTATCAATTGGGATCCAATCTCTTGCAAATCCCAATCGATATGAATTCCTAGCTACTCGTAATAAATCAATCAAAACCTAACCATTATCAATTCTAGCAACAAATCTACAAGTTCATCACAGTTCAAAGATCGGGTCAATAGGGTTCATCCACATGCCCTAGAACGACGGAACTGCTCATTAAGCATCATGAAAATCTCAGAAATAACAATAATAATCATGGCACAATTCATTGCAACAAAGAGACAATTCATAAAAATTGAGTTTTTAACAAGAAAGAACAAACCAGCATTGTCGCCACTGAATTCCAGCTGAGATTTCACAGAAGAATAGTCGTCTAAATACTAAAAGAACTCCCTAAAAATAATAAAAGTTGTTGGATCTGGTTCCTAGCCTAGAGGGGGGTGAATAGGCTGATAAAAAATTCTCGTGCAACCCACGAGAAATCACACGCAGTTAGCAGCAGCAGAGTAAATAAAATGCAGACACAGAGTACACAGCAGATTTATCCTGGTTCGGTCGACCCGTCAACCTACGTCCAGCCCCCAAAGCAGTTACTAGTATTGAATAGTGCAATAGGTACAAAACCACAAGTTAGAGCACGCTCAGAGCACCCTCTACGTCTCTACACTCTCCAGGCTCCCAGTACCCCACACACAGTGTTTTCTCTCACTATCAATCCTAGTAATGCTTTCTACCAGATAGTCCCAAACTAGCTGAGTCCCACTTGTCTAGTCCCAACCAGACAAGTCCCAAAATAGTCCCAAAAGATATAGGTAAAATTTCCCCCACAGAGATCGCTACAACGATACAAATAGTATAATAGTAAAGTTCAGAAATGCTCAGTATGTGTAGCGTAGTCGTCTCTGTCAATAGGCACAGGCCAGATGTCGTCTGTCAAGATGTATAAGTCTCTCACTCCTTTGGTGACTTGCGGCTTGAAATAAATTTACGGCTCTGTGATGCTAGGCTTTGCAAGTCATGCCTCCTCTGATCTTTTAATGGCACGCAATGATTTGTGCGGCTCCTCCTCTCTCTTTGATAATTGTTGTGCTGCGCTCTGTTATTGTTTTTGGCCTTATACTTAATTTTGTGCAGTCAACATTTATTTTGCCTTTCCCAAATAAGTTTCGGCCCTTCACCCTTTTGATTCCAGCCAACCAGTTTTGTTGAAGATGGTCCCTTGTTGTGTTGGCTTCTCTGCTCAAACAAAGCCCCAAATTTAATAAAATTATGTAATAAAAAAAACTTACCTCTTTTGTTTAGGCTTATGTACTTCAATGGTGGAAGTGAATAAATTAATTCAAGTTGCAGCCTTCTTTTGTCTCTTTTGATTTACATGTAACCCAAACAAAGTCCTATACGTTTTTGTCTTTTGATGACCTGCAAAATAAAACAAGGAGATTAGTTAATTAATCTTGTGATTTAAACACACTAACCTTTTTCTTTAAAATGATGATGCCGCAGCATTTAACAAATATGACGCCGCTTGTGCTCTTTGAATTGTTTGAGGGCCGGATGCTATTGATCACCCCAAAAAAATGTCAAAGAAAAGAAATTGGTTTGCTTCCCTTGATTGTTCTTTGAAGCATGCGAAATTTGGCAAGCACTTCAGTTTGCTTCGGATGTTGCTCCACCCCAAAAAAAAAGAACCCAAGTAAATATCGGCTGCTTCTAAAAATTTGCAAACGAGAAAAAAAACTTGAAGCCCTGTGTGAATTTTGATGGGAGAAAAAGTTTTGGGAATTTTGATCAAAACAGGCAGCTATCAAAAAAATTGATGTGGCATCCCCTTAACAAACAATTGGCCGGCCTCTTAAAATTTTGTTTTTGGAGGTGCTCTCTCTCTCTCTCTGAACTTGCAACGAAAAGGTTTTGAGGAGCTCTCTCTCTCAACTTGCAACCAAAGGCTAGGGCTTAATTTTTGTTTTCTTTTGCAGGCTAGGGGAATGACGCAGGAAGGAGAATTGCAATGGTCAAAGTTGCGGCTGCTTCAAAAAAGAAAACATCCCACTTGAAAAATAAAAGTCGGCTCTCTCTCCTAATTTTCTGATCAAGTGCAGAGACATTTTTCTCATGCGGCTGAGAAGGCCCTTTTTATAGAGTACGACCACTAGGTTTTTTTTCTCAAAGGGAGTTTTGATTTGGTTTGAATAAGGATAGGAATTGGAAGAATTAGATACTACAAATCTAGCTAAATATTTTGACCAAGTCCCCCTCATCCCATATAGGACCAAGTCTAACTCATCCTATATTGGACCTAGTCCTCATTGCTTTGCGCACCATACTTCATCATCTCTCCAATTGCTATATGATTAGCAATTTCCCCAAATGTTGAAAGAATCATCGTTTTGCCAATCCTGAAACACACTAAGCACACACGTCAAATATAACAACACGTTTGTCATCATCAAACCAAGATCCTAGATCATTGCTTCCAACAATCTCCCCCTTTTGGTGATGACAAACCCGTAAAAGATTTGAGCAATAGATATGGGTGTGTGAAGTGTGTTGAAGGGTGTAATGCAATATGATGTATAGATAGTCATTCAAGCATAAAGCATTACAAAGCAAGCACAACAAATACTAAATATAAAAGCATGCTCCCCCTTCTCTCAAGCTCCCCCTTCACCATATTTCAAGTATTTTTCAAGCTCCCCCTTCAACAAATAATACCGACATCAAAGTTGTCAAAAACTTTATCTTTTCTTTCTCCCCCTTTGTAATCACCAAAAGTGGATGAATGAAGTCACAAAAATATTACAAGCAAAAATAAACCATTATTAGATGTAGCATGTAATTTGCATGAGTTTTCCAAATAATAGACAAGCCAAGCTCATGGAATTTCATAACAAGACTTCTCCACCTTTGTGTAAGTGTAATGATATAGACAATAAAGTGCAAGAGGAGATTCAATATCCGAAAATCAACCAAATCAATCCACATTTTCCAATTTTCATGAATATCACTAGGATTGATTTTTCCCACCTCATCAAAGATGAGTTCAAGTTATCGAACCCCAAAACATAGCCTAAAAGGACTTTTAAATGTGGGGTGGCATTGCTTGACGAGTAATCTACACCAACGCTAATGATTACCCATGTAGCACAAGTTGGATACTCGTGGGTTGTGTATTAGCCATGAAGTGTATCCATTTTTCATACGGAGCAATTTTCATTTTTTTATTTTTTTTCAATTCTTTTGTGCTCAATTTTAATTCATGGCTAAACACTTCATATCCCTTAGAAAATTCAGAAATTAATCATTCCTACATTCACTTCCCATTATTCTTCAAAAGAATCTCCAAAAGCACGAAAAAGTCAAATATCGTGAAAGTACAAATATAGGTGTAGAAGTCAAATTTGAAATTTTAGAGACATGTCATGGCTACTAAAAAGATAAAAATATGTTCATGTAGCTACAATAATAATGAATTGACTTCTACAAGGGATACAATTGATCATTCATACAATACCACTTAAGAGATTCATAAGCGGAGATTCAATAAGCACAATTTTTTTGATTTTTGATTTTTCAATTATTTTTTGTTTTTTTTTTCAGAAATAAAAACATTAAAAATCATCCAAGCAAGCACACAAAAACAAAATAAAAACAAGCACACAAAACAATCTATGAAGGTATGCAATGAAATGCAAAGAGGGATAGAAATTATACCTTCGCGTCGCTATTGGGCTAAGGAGCTAGAAATAGAATGAGACTATAAGAATTTGCTCCCCACCAAGCCTCCATCACACCTACATGAAAGGTGTTAAGTGTGACCTTGGAATCCAACAAGGTCCACGAGTGTTAGCCATTAAAGATTTAGGAACCCAAACTTGTTTGAACTTGATATTTGTGTTCCTAAATTTACAATAATATGAAGTGTGGCCTACACTATCACAAGTAAAGCACTTTGCATATTTGTTCTTTGCTATAGAGGTTACATTGTGGAATTTCTTGAATTTTTGCTTTTCAACGTTTTTCAGGCCAAAACCAAGACCTCTTCTATTGTTGCCATATAATTGATCTCTAAAATAGTGTCCAACGATTGTTTTCCCATAGAGAATTTCTTAATGGCTACTTCAAGATGAGAGACTTTGGGTTTTAATTGTTTATTTTCTTCCAAAAGCATCGTGCATTTACTAATAAAAGCTCTCTTGTTTTTCTTCTTCCTTCTTTTCAAATTCAATCATTTTTCTTTTAAAATCATTATCCAACATGCAGAATTTATCATAAGCTCTCTGATCACATAGTCTTTTTCAGTTTCGAGCTTAATCAAATCAAGTTTAAGCATGCTAATTTGATTTAATAATGAGGGACAAGAAATACAAGGAGCAGTTTCATCAAAGCTAGCTTTTTCCTTCTTCATGATTTCAATAGTAGACTTACATGCCTTAAGTTCCATTTTAAGCTTTTCATTCTCTTTAAACACCTTATCATCTCTAACTTGCAAGTCATAGTTCTGATTTTGGAGACATTCAATAGTGAACTCATGATCTACTATTTGATTTTGCATTTCTTCACAAATTTTAAGAAGTTCAGCTTTGCTACCTGACGGTGTCTCATCTTGGATGCCCATCAAAGCCATGCAAGAAAGAATAGGCTGTAATGCCCTACAATCTACTGCACAAGTACTAGAGGGGGGTGAATAGTACTTTAAAATAACGAGGAGTATAATTCCTAATTATCGTGCAAACAACTACCAAATCAATTTGCGGAAGCTTAAATTGATGACAACAACAAAATTAACAATGCTAACAATAGATATTACTGGGTTCGGATCCACCCAAGTCTCCCTGACTTGTTCCCGGTGATCCTACGTCCCAACCACCCGGATTCCCTCCGGATACTTAGGTTAGAAACCCTAACCCAAGATTTCCACTATGATATCTTGTGAAAAACCTTCACAAGATCAAATCATACATGAATCTTTCTCCACGCCCAATATCAATACTCTTACACACTTCATAAAATTCTGACAATCTCTCAGCCTGAAAATCAATAGGTTATTACACAAATTAGAGATGGATGGCCCAAGAGGGAGAGGGGTGCGCTCGCGGCTATGCGGGAGGGTTCGGGTGTGGCCATGCCTTCGGGTATACAGCCGATAGTGAATCCCACAACCCGGGATCACAACCTTCTCTCACAACCGAGAGAATCAACAAGCAATAAATGAGTTTATATGAAATAAACAACAACTTACCACAAACCCTATACCTTGAGTATTCTAATAGGTGCAAGGAGGGATTTGAGGAAAAGAAAGTCACCAAGACCTAGCACCACTGAAATGAGCAGCAATGGGTGCCTAGGAGTGATTAGGACACTTGAATCAAGCTAGAGCTTGAATGGCTCACCAAGAACAAACTTCTCTCAAGATGGATTCTAGATCTAGAAAGTGAGAGAATGGATTTCTTGTAAGGAAGAGAGCTTTGGAAATGAGTGAGAATCTCTAACTCTTTCAATCTCAATGAATCTCTTAATAGCAGCTCTAACCTAGAAAGAAATGACCAAGCTTCGTATTTATAGGGTCCCATAAAAACGAGTTAGGTCAAATCCCAACGGATAGAAATCTGAAGCAGGTTAGTCGGTCAAGAACAACCACTGACCGACTAGTTCATAAACAAGTCGGTCGGTCAAACAACATGGACCGACTAAGTGATGAACAGTGAAGAGATTGAATTTTAGACCTAGAAATCTAGTCGGTCCAAGAAGACTGTCTAACCGACTAGTTTCACGACTAGTCGGTCAGTAAGTGAACTTAGACCGACTAAGAGTCAAAAACAATTAGTCTGAATACAAATTGATTTAGTCGGCTCCAAGAACAAATGTTGACCGACTAGATCATCAACTAGTCGGTCGCCAAACGTTCTTAGACCGACTAACGATAAACAGTAGCTTAGGAGAAAAAATTGACATGTACAGTAAAGCTCAACTAGTCGGCTCAAAGAAGCATCACTGACCGACTAGTTCACAAACTAGTCGGTCGGTAAGTCAACGTAGACCGACTAACTGTAAACAGTACTGAGCAAGAAAAGATTAACTGAAACTAGTCGGTCCAAGAAGCTTTGCAGACCGACTAGATCACCATCTAGTCGGTCAGTTCTTCTTCTTGAACCAACTAACATGCACAATAAAGTCCGAATCGAAGCGCGATGCTTCGAGGAAGATAGAATGGACTTCTACTAAGATCCTAGAGCTAAGATAGGAGCGATATGAAGATAGAAATGTAAGATATACTCAAGGCTTAACATTCTATAGATCGAAACTAAAGACTATAAATAAAACCTTAAAGAACGGTCTTCGAGAGCTTCGATCAAATCTTCATGACTTCCAAAATGGTCCAAAAGCTTCAACGAAGCTTTAGGCATTGAATACGAGCTTTGAGAAGTCTTGAGATGTCGCTTTGAGTGTTCTCGTGAATTTAGCGACGATCTCCATAACTGCGCTCACAAATTGTTAGTTCATGAATTATTTATGTTTGCTCATCATCCAAAACCAAATCCGGGAGTCCAATACTCAAGCATTCTCCCCCTTTTTGGTGATGACAAACTAACATAAATAATAATAAAAAATAATGATTCAAATGTAAAATACTTACTCCCCTTGCATTGATGACACGTTAATTCCAAATTGAATATATATAAATTGTATCAATCAGACGAGTAAGATATATAATGAGAATCGAATTTTGAAATATCGGATTTGAAAATCCTTATATATATCTTAACTCCCCCTGAATCTAACATATCAAATTAGATTCTTGGAAATTGAGTTAAATTTTCATTTGCCTTAATCATTATCATTATCTCTCCCCCTTGGCATTAACCCAAAAATGGGGGGCCATACAATGACAACAACAAGCAGAAAGAAAATCCAACGTCGGGAGTCGTAGAATATGACGATGGACCAAATTGACACCAATGAAAATAGTCGAAAACGAATCAAAGTGTGCCAAATTGTCCATTTTCGTAAAACAAAAATTAAAATCATCAAAATACCAAATATAAATTCACTTATTGAATAAAGAAACGTACTCTTCAATACTCAATATTCTTGGTTAAATTTGTGCATGGAAAACAATTCTATGCAATCATAGGATTAATTCTATTTAACCAAGTTAATAATCGTCGAGCGACGATATCACATATCATAGACATTGAATGAATATTAAATGTGCACGACGAAGTAAAAGTGAACATCGATGTATATATATTAGAATATCATGAGTACATGCACAAATACATCGACTACATCATATAAAGTGCAACATCTATATCAACATCAGAAAGATACAACATAATCATCGGAACACCATCATCAAACATCCAACAAAATGAAAGTACAACAAGTACACTGACATCCAAAATCCAAAATACATCAAAACACCGCCAAAACTCCATCCTAACCCAAAACACTCTCAAAAAGATGTATCATCCAATGATCACAGGAGAGGCCTCCAAACTGACGCTCAGGAGGAAGTGGCAGGATCAGCAGTCTCCGTGGGTCCAGTCGAGGGAGTGGACTCAGGCTCTGCTGCAAGGAATTGTGTGTGTACTGAAGGGATCGTCGGGGCAGGAGTGGAGACATCGACGACTGGCTCAACGGCAGGAGTATCAGCTGGAACATCAGCAGGCACGACTGGGTCAGGGATATCAGCAGGAGCAACAGCAGCATCAACAAGAGTCTGATCCACTGGTGCAGAAGACTCTGGAGCACCGGAAGAAGTGCAAGCCCCAGCAACAGATGTGGTAGCAGCAGCAGTAGTGGCCTCAGCGCCACGAGCAGGAGAATCAAGGAGGTCATCGATATCCTCATCGTCCATCTCCTCATCCTCAGAAACAGGAGGGGGGGGGACCTCAACACCAATGACACGAGCAATACGAAACAGAATCTCCTCGGAACGAGCGTACCGATACTCGAGACGACCAACGTCACGAGCGAGACTCTCAAGAGTGGTGGGAGGTGGTGGAAGCAGCAGCTGCAGAAGAAGTGCCCTGAGAAGCTGAAGGAGTCGTCCGCTGCACGTGACAGAGTGCCGCAAGAGATTTCTTTACGGCCTTCGCGTTCAGTGGAGGACCAAGGGGACGCTCATCGTCAGGAGGCAAAGGCATGCGAAAATGACGGAACACCAAAGTCAACAGACAATGATAAGGGATATGCGCAGATTTAGTGGTCTTGCGAATACACTCGAAAGAGTCCATCTTATCGAGTATAACGCGAGCCCAATTAATCTCGCAACCCAAGAATATAGCGTAAATCAACTTTAGGAACGGCTGGGATGACAGAGAAGATGAGCCGTACTTGGGAAGCAAGCACGACTTCAGAATGAGATTGAGGACCCATGCATTTGGCTTAAAATATTTAGATGGAACACCAATGAAAGCTGGAGGGATCACATGGAAGATATCAGCTAGAACAGACTGATCCAAAGAGGAGATATCATCAACTGAGATGTCTGACGGGAGGAGACCAGACGACGAACAACCACGCAACTCCCCCAAGATTTCTGCCGTGAGGACTATAGGAGTCCCCAAGACAGTAGTCTCGATGGAGTGGCTCTCATCGTAGTGGCCCCGGACACGATTTGCATAGAATAGTTTGACCAGGTGAGGATAGGGTCGAGGGTTCGCCTTAGGGTCGAAGCAAAGGTAGTCTAGGAGCCCACTATAGGATAGGAGATTAGCTAAGCCAAGGAAGTCGGAAAACTGAACACAGTGCTCCAATAGCATCGGGCAGTGCTCAATACGGTTGTAGGCCGCTAGACACATAGGGTCATCGCGACACAACGATATGTCAACACTACCAGCTGGCATGGGGCCTTTCCCTTAGGCTGTCGAGTCCTAGGACGAGGTGGAGGAGTGGGTTACCTATGGCCAGACTCATCCTCGGGTCTAAACTCAGTGTCGGAATCAGGAGGAGTGGAGGGGGTATGGAGTATAGGCTTTCTAGAATTAGAAAGTTTACCGGGTTTGACGGTCGCCATCCTCTACTTCTTCAGAGGAGGCGAAGACTGAGAAGCTTGGGTTGATTTAGCACGACGTTTGGGTTTAGACGGATTCCTAGGGTTAGAAGGCCTACGGTCATGGGGGATGCCCCAGAGGAAGTGATAGGAATCCTCGTCTTTGCCATGATCGTGGCACGACGAGATCAATCAATCGATACAACCCTAAGCAACAAACCCTAACAGCTGAAAGAATATTTTCGAACTTAACAAACCCAAGAACAGGAATCGAGACCTAGGAGGAGGAGATATACCTAGGAGGAGTGATCGACGGCGGCGGATGATCGGAAGATGGCCGGAGTTGATCGGAAGATGAAGAGACTCGAGCGGGGGTTTGGGGGTTTTTGAGCTGGAGGGAAGTAGAGACCGACTAAAATGAGAAAGAATCGATCAGATTGAACTTAAGTCGGTCGAAATCGTGAAATGACGTGACTGCCCCTGAGCACTTAGTCGGTCTAAGTTCAAACGTTGACCGACTAGATGACGATCTAGTCGGTCGGTTAACGAGCTTGAACCGACTAAAAGTGAAACAGAGACAAATCGAAGATTCCATGAATGAGAATTAGTCGTTCTACGTTCAAAGACTGACTGACTAGATCTAAATCTAGTCGGTCGGTAAGTAAACTTGATACCGACTAAAGGAGTTAAGCTGGAGAGGAAATCCTAATAGCTTGAATTAGTCGGTCTGAGTTCTTTACTAACCGACTAGATACGAATCTAGTCGGTTGGTGATTGAACTGATACCGACTAAATGAGTCCAAAAGTTGATAATTAAGTTCTCTCCTCAATACACTTGACGATACATCGTAATCCTCTCAAAAATCATCTAAACTACCCCATTAAACATCGAAATCTCAAATACGACATTCAAACATGAATTCGAGCAAAAATTCAAAATATCACATAAAATCCCGAAAAATCCATAAGTCTAGCATGAACGAAATATAGCGAAATATAATAGCATGCAAGATTATTGAATGAAACATGAATCCTATATCTCGGATTCACCCATAATCCCCAATTCTCGACGCAACATCACAAAGGAGTCCTCCTTTAGGGGTTTCGTGAAATATCGGCGATTTGCTTTTGGGTTTCAACGTACACTAAAATGATGTCCTTTTTAGCAACATGATCATCTAAAAAGTGGTGTCGGACATCTATGTGTTTCGAACGGGAATGGTGTACCGGGTTCTTGGAAAGACATATTGCACTTTGGTTGTCAACCATGATAGGGCAAGTATCACAGTTTATACCAAAGTCTTTAAGTGTGTGTCTCATCCAAAGAACTTGAGCACACGCGGCACGGTGGCAATATATTCCGCCTCGGTGGTTGAAAGTGATACCGAATTTTGCTTCTTGGAAAACCAAGAGACAAGGGAATTTCCTATAAAATGGCAAGTGCCACTAGTACTCTTCCTGTCGGATTTGCATCCGCATAATCAGCGTCACTATATGAGACTAACTCATATGTGCTAGATTTTGGATAAAGTAATCCAAAATCTAAAGTGTAACTTAGATAACGAAAAATACGTTTTACCGCTACTAAGTGAGAATCCTTAGGTTGAGACTAATAACGAGCACAAATACACACGGGAAACATGACATCGGGCCTACTAGCGGTAAGATAAAGTAAACTACCTATCATACCTCGATATAGACGAATGTCTACATCTTTTCCGCTGGAATTTCTTGAATTTTTGCTTTTCAACGTTTTTCAGGCCAAAACCAAGACCTCTTCTATTGTTGCCATATAATTGATTCTCTAAAATAGTGTCCAACGATTGTTTTCCCATAGAGAATTTCTTAATGGCTACTTCAATATGAGAGACTTTGGTTTTTAATTGTTTATTTTCTTCCAAAAGCATCGTGCATTTACTAATAAAAGCTCTCTTGTTTTCTTCTTCCTTCTTTTCAAATTCAATCATTTTTCTTTTAAAATCATTATCCAACATGCAGAATTTATCATTAAGCTCTCTGAATACATAGTCTTTTTCAGTTTCGAGCTTAATCAAATCAAGTTTAAGCATGCTAATTTGATTTAATAATGCGGGACAAGAAATACAAGAAGCAGTTTCATCAAAGCTAGCTTTTTCCTTCTTCATGATTTCAATAGTAGACTTACATGCATTAAGTTCCATTTTAAGCTTTTCATTCTCTTTAAACACCTTATCATCTCTAACTTGCAAGTCATAGTTCTGATTTTGGAGACATTCAATAGTGAACTCATGATCTACTATTTGATTTTGCATTTCTTCACAAATTTTAAGAAGTTCAGCTTTGCTACCTGACGGTGTCTCATCTTGGATGCCCATCAAAGCCATGCAAGAATAGGCTGTAATGCCCTACAAGCTACTGCACAAGTACTAGAGGTGGGTGAATAGTACTTTAAAAATAACGAGTATAATTCCTAATTATCGTGCAAACAACTACCAAATCAATTTGCGGAAGCTTAAATTGATGACAACAACAAAATTAACAATGCTAACAATAGATATTACTGGGTTCGGATCCACCCAAGTCTCCCCGACTTGTTCCCAGTGATCCTACGTCCCAACCACCCGGATTCCCTCCGGATACTTAGGTTAGAAACCCTAACCCAAGATTTCCACTATGATATCTTGTGAAAAACCTTCACAAGATCAAATCATACATGAATCTTTCTCCACGCCCAATATCAATACTCTTACACACTTCATAAAATTCTGACAATCTCTCAGCCTGAAAATCAATAGGTTATTACACAAATTAGAGATGGATGGCCCAAGAGGGAGAGGGGTGCGCTCGCGGCTATGCGGGAGGGTTTCGGGTGCGGCCATGCCTTCGGGTATACAGCCGATAGTGAATCCCACAACCCGGGATCACAACCTTCTCTCACAAACGAGAGAATCAACAAGCAATAAATGAGTTTATATGAAATAAACAACAACTTACCACAAACCATATACCTTGAGTATTCTTATCAAATAGGTGCAAGGAGGGATTTGAGGAAGAGAAAGTCACCAAGACCTAGCACCACTGAAATGAGCAGCAATGGGTGCCTAGGAGTGATTAGGAGACTTGAATCAAGCTAGAGCTTGAATGGCTCACCAAGAACAAACTTCTCTCAAGATGGATTCTAGATCTAGAAAGTGAGAGAATGGATTTCTTGTAAGGAAGAGAGCTTTGGAAATGAGTGAGAATCTCTAACTCTTTCAATCTCAATGAATCTCTTAATAGCAGGTCTAACCTAGAAAGAAATGACCAAGCTTCGTATTTATAGGGTCCCATAAAAACGAGTTAGGTCAAATCCCAACGGATAGAAATCTGAAGCAGTTAGTCGGTCAAATAACAACCACTGATCGACTAGTTCATAAACTAGTCGATCAGTCAAACAACATGGACCGACTAAGTGATGAACAGTGAAGAGATTGAATTTTAGACCTAGAAATCTAGTCGGTCCAAGAAGACTGTCTGACCGACTAGTTTCACAACTAGTCGGTCGGTAAGTGAACTTAGACCGACTAAGAGTCAAAAACAATTAGTCTGAATACAAATTGATTTAGTCGGTCCAAGAACAAATGTTGACCGACTAGATCATCAACTAGTCGGTCGCCAAACGTTCTTAGACCGACTAACGCTAAACAGTAGCTTAGGAGAAAAAATTGACATGTACAGTAAAGCTCAACTAGTCGGTCAAAGAAGCATCACTGACCGACTAGTTCACAAACTAGTCGGTCGGTAAGTCAACGTAGACCGACTAACTGTAAACAGTACTGAGTAAGAAAAGATTAACTAAAACTAGTCGGTCCAAGAAGCTTTGCCGACCGACTAGATCACCATCTAGTCGGTCAGTTCTTCTTCTTGAACCAACTAACATGCACAATAAAGTCCGAATCGAAGCGTGATGCTTCGAGGAAGTTAGAATGGACTTCTACTAAGATCCTAGAGCTAAGATAGGAGCGATTTGAAGATAGAAATGTAAGATATACTCAAGGCTTAACATTCTATAGATCGAAACTAAAAGACTATAAATAAAACCTTAAAGAACGGTCTTCGAGAGCTTTGATCAAATCTTCATGACTTCCAAAATGGTCCAAAAGCTTCAACGAAGCTTTAGGCATTGAATACGAGCTTTGAGAAGTCTTGAGATGTCGCTTTGAGTGTTCTCGTGAATTTAGCGACGATCTCCATAACTGCGCTCACAAATTGTTAGTTCATGAATTATTTATGTTTGCTCATCATCCAAAACCAAATCCGGGGAGTCCAATACTCAACATTCTCCCCCTTTTTGGTGATGACAAACTAACATAAATAATAATAAAAAATAATGATTCAAATGTAAAATACTTACTCCCCTTGCATTGATGACACGTTAATTCCAAATTGAATATATATAAATTGTATCAATCAGACGAGTAAGATATATAATGAGAATCGAATTTTGAAATATCGGATTTGAAAATCCTTATATATATCTTAACTCCCCCTGAATCTAACATATCAAATTAGATTCTTGGAAATTGAGTTAAATTTTCATTTGCCTTAATCATTATCATTATCTCTCCCCCTTTGGCATTAACCCAAAAATGTGGGGCATACAATGACAACAACAAGCAGAAAGAAAATCCAACGTCGGGAGTCGTAGAATATGACGATGGACCAAATTGACACCAAGGAAAATAGTCGAAAATGAATCAAAGTGTGCCAAATTGTCCATTTTCGTAAAACGAAAATTAAAATCATCAAAATACCAAATATAAATTCACTTATTGAATAAAGAAACGTACTCTTCAATACTCAATATTCTTGGTTAAATTTGTGCATGGAAAACAATTCTATGCAATCATAGGATTAATTCTATTTAACCAAGTTAATAATCGTCGATCGACGATATCACATATCATAGACATTGAATGAATATTAAATGTGCACGACGAAGTAAAAGTGAACATCGATGTATATATATTAGAATATCATGAGTACATGCACAAATACATCGACTACATCATATAAAGTGCAACATCTATATCAACATCAGAAAGATACAACATAATCATCAGAACACCATCATCAAACATCCAACAAAATGAAAGTACAACAAGTACACCGACATCCAAAATCCAAAATACATCAAAACACCGCCAAAACTCCATCCTAACCCAAAACACTCTCAAAAAGATGTATCATCCAATGATCACAGGAGAGGCCTCCAAACTGACGCTCAGGAGGAAGTGGCAGGATCAGCAGTCTCCGTGGGTCCAGTCGAGGGAGTGGACTCAGGCTCTGCTGCAAGGAGTGGTGTGTGTACTGAAGGGATCGTCGGGGCAGGAGTGGAGACATCGACGACTGGCTCAATGGAAGGAGTATCAGCTGGAACATCAGCAGGCACGACTGGGTCAGGGATATCAGCATGAGCAGCAGCAGCATCAACAGGAGTCTGATCCACTGGTGCAGAAGACTCTGGAGCACCGGAAGAAGTGGCAGCCCCAGCAACAGATGTGGTAGCAGCAGCAGCAGTGGCCTCAGCGCCACGAGCAGGAGAATCAAGGAGGTCATCGATATCCTCATCATCCATCTCCTCATCCTCAGAAACAGGAGGGGGGGACCTCAACACCAATGACACGAGCAATACGACACAGAATCTCCTCGGAACGAGCATACCGAGACTCGAGACGACCAACGTCACGAGCGAGACTCTCAAGAGTGGTGGGAGGTGTGGAAGCAGCAGCTGCAGAAGAAGTGCCCTGAGAAGCTGAAGGAGTCGTCCGCTGCACGTGACGGAGTGCCACAAGAGATTTCTTTACAGCCGTCGCGTTCAGTGGAGGACCAAGGGGACGCTCATCGTCAGGAGGCAAAGGCACGCGAAAATGACGGAACACCAAAGTCAACAGACAAGGATAAGGGATATGCGCAGATTTAGTGGTCTTGCGAATACACTCGAAAGAGTCCATCTTATCGAGTATAACGCGAGCCCAATTAATCTCGCAACCCAAGAATATAGCGTAAATCAACTTTAGGAACGGCTGGGATGGCAGAGAAGATGAGCCGTACTTGGGAAGTAAGCACGACTTCAGAATGAGATTGAGGACCCATGTATTTGGCTTAAAAGATTTAGATGGAACACCAATGAAAGCTGGAGGGATCACATGGAAGATATCAGCTAGAACAGACTGATCCAAAGAGGAGATATCATCAACTGAGATGTCTGACGGGAGGAGACCAGACGACGAACAACCAAGCAACTCCCCCAAGATTTCTGCCGTGAGGACTATAGGAGTCCCCAAGACAGTAGTCTCGATGGAGTGGCTCTCATCGTAGTGGCCCCGGACACGATTTGCATAGAATAGTTTGACCAGGTGAGGATAGGGTCGAGGGTTCGCCTTAGGGTCGAAGCGAAGGTAGTCTAGGAGCCCACTATAGGATAGGAGATTAGCTAAGCCAAGGAAGTCAGAAAACTGAACACAGTGCTCCAATAGCATCGGGCAGTGCTCAATACGGTTGTAGGCCGCTAGACACATAGGGTCGTCGCGACACAACGATATGTCAACACTACCAGCTGGCATTGGGGCCTTTCCCTAAGGCTGTCGAGTCCTAGGACGAGGTGGAGGAGTGGGTTCCCTATGGCCAGACTCATCCTCGGGTCTAAACTCAGTGTCAGAATCAGGAGGAGTGGAGGGGGTATGGAGTATAGGCTTTCTAGAATTAGAAAGTTTACCGGGTTTGACGGTCGCCATCCTCTACTTCTTCAGAGGAGGCGAAGACTGAGAAGCTTGGGTTGATTTAGCACGACGTTTGGGTTTAGACGGATTCCTAGGGTTAGAAGGCCCTACGGTCATGGGGGATGCCCCAGAGGAAGTGATAGGAATCCTCGTCTTTGCCATGATCGTGGCACGACGAGATCAATCAATCGATACAACCCTAAGCAACAAACCCTAACAGCTGAAAGAATATTTCGAAATTAACAAACCCTAGAACAGGAATCGAGACCTAGGAGGAGGAGATATACCTAGGAGGAGTGATCGACGGCGGCGGATGATCGGAAGATGGCCGGAGTTGATCGGAAGATGAAGAGACTCGAGCGGGGGTTTGGGGGTTTTCGAGCTGGAGGGAAGTAGAGACCGACTAAAATGAGAAAGAATCGATCAGATTGAACTTAAGTCGGTCGAAATCGCGAAATGACGTGACTGCCCCTGAGCACTTAGTCGGTCTAAGTTCAAACGTTGACCGACTAGATGACGATCTAGTCGGTCGGTTAACGAGCTTGAACCGACTAAAAGTGAAACAGAGACAAATCGAAGATTCCATGAATGAGAATTAGTCGGTCTACGTTCAAAGACTGACTGACTAGATCTAAATCTAGTCGGTCGGTAAGTAAACTTGAACCGACTAAAGGAGTTAAGCTGGAGAGGAAATCCTAATAGCTTGAATTAGTCGGTCTGAGTTCTTTTACTAACCGACTAGATACTAATCTAGTCGGTTGGTGATTGAACTGATACCGACTAAATGAGTCCAAAAGTTGATAATTAAGTTCTCTCCTCAATACACTTGGACGATACATCGTAATCCTCTCAAAAATCATCTAAACTACCCCATTAAACATCGAAATCTCAAATACAACATTCAAACATGAATTCGAGCAAAAATTCAAAATATCACATAAAATCCCGAAAAATCCAATAAGTCTAGCATGAACGAAATATAGCGAAATATAATAGCATGCAAGATTATTGAATGAAACATGAATCCTATATCTCGGATTCACCCATAATCCCCAATTCTCGACACAACCTCACAAAGGAGTCCTCCTTTAGGGGTTTCGTGAAAATATCGGCGATTTGCTTTTGGGTTTCAACGTACACTAAAATGATGTCCTTTTTAGCAACATGATCATCTAAAAAGTGGTGTCGGACATCTATGTGTTTCGAACGGGAATGGTGTACCGGGTTCTTGGAAAGACATATTGCACTTTGGTTGTCAACCATGATAGGGCAAGTATCACAGTTTATACCAAAGTCTTTAAGTGTGTGTCTCATCCAAAGAACTTGAGCACACGCGGCACCGGTGGCAATATATTCCGCCTCGGTGGTTGAAAGTGATACCGAATTTTGCTTCTTGGAAAACCAAGAGACAAGGGAATTTCCTATAAAATGGCAAGTGCCACTAGTACTCTTCCTGTCGGATTTGCATCCCGCATAATCAGCGTCACTATATGAGACTAACTCATATGTGCTAGATTTTGGATAAAGTAATCCAAAATCTAAAGTGTAACTTAGATAACGAAAAATACGTTTTACCGCTACTAAGTGAGAATCCTTAGGTTGAGACTGATAACGAGCACAAATACACACGGCAAACATGACATCGGGCCTACTAGCGGTAAGATAAAGTAAACTACCTATCATACCTCGATATAGACGAATGTCTACATCTTTTCCGCCCGTATCTTTATCAAGATGCGTAGTCGTGCTCATTGGAGTCTTTTTCCCGGAGGCACTCTCCATTCCAAATCGCTTTAGCAACTCCACCGCATACTACGTTTGGTGGATGAAGATTGCATCGTCTATTTGGCGAATTTGGAGACCTAAGAAATACTGGAGCTCACCCATGTGGCTCATCTCAAATTGTTCCTTCATCACATTAGAAAACTCTTCGCAAAGAGCAAAGTTAGTAGCACCGAAAATGATATCATCAACATAAATTTGAACTAAAATTATATCATTATTCGAATGCTTAACAAAAAGTGTTGAATCGGCTTCGCCCATTTTAAAATTCAAATCCAAAAGAAAATTCTTTAGGTGATCATACCAAGCTCGAGGAGCTTGTCTCAAACCGTAAAGAGCTTTCTTTAGTTTAAAAACATGATTTGGAAATTTTTCATTTACGAAGCCCGGAGGTTGAGAAACGTAAACTTCCTCAACAACATCTCCGTTTAAAAATGCACTTTTAACATCCATTTGAAATAATTTGAAATTTTTATGGCATGCAAAAGACAATAACAATCTAATTGATTCTAATCTAGCTACCGGAGCGAAGGATTCTTCGAAATCAATACCTTCCTCTTGACGGTAGCCTTGAGCAACTAACCGAGCTTTGTTCCAGACGACGACTTGGTTTTCGTCGGTTTTGTTCTTGAAGATCCACTTTGTCCCTATGACGGTGTGGTTCTTCGATGGCAATGGAACAAGCTCCCAAACTTCATTCCTCTCGAATTGAATGAGTTCCTCCTCCATGGCTAAGATCCAAGCGCTATCTTCGCATGCTTCATTAACATTCTTTGGCTCTATCGAGGAGGCAAAGGCACAATGAGCGAAGTAGTTCACTTGCGATCTCGTCTTGACACTATCATGGATATTGCCAATGACTTGCTCATGAGGATGGTCACGAACGGTATGAAGCCGTTTGGGAATACCTTGGTCACTAGGAACATTCTCAACAACTTCATTAGACGGGTTAGTCTCAATAGAATCAATAGAATCATTAGAGTTAGAATTACCAATTGAATCACATAAGACATCCATAGAGTCATCATCATTAGTAATTCTAGTTGGAACAAATCCTTCATTAAATGACACATGAAGCGACTCCTCGATCGTTGAGGTTCGTTTGTTGAATATCCGGTAGGCTTTGCTACGCGAAGAATATCCAACAAAAATCCCCTCATCGGATCTTGGATCGAATTTGTCCAAACTACCATACGTGTTCTTAATAAAACATTTCGAACCAAAAACACGAAAATGTTTAACTTGAGGCAACCTACCAAACAACAATTCATAACAAGTTTGTTTAGTGCCGGGCCTCAAAAGTATTCTATAAACACATAGCAAGTGGTATGTACCGCTTCCGCCCAAAATTGATGGCCAAGTTGGCTATCATCAAGCATAGTGCGAGCACACTCCACTAGCATCCTATTCTTTCTTTCAACTACACCATTTTGAGGAGGTGCATGAGGGAAAGAGAAGGTGTGTGTAATACCAACTTCATCACAAAATGTCTCAAAAGACTCATTCTCAAATTCCCCTCCATGATCACTACGAATAGTGACAATGGTGGTTCCAATGAGATTTTGTACTTTCTTAACAAAAATTATGAAGTTTTCAAAAGCTTCATTTTTATTACACAAAGAAAATACCCAAGTAAACCTAGAAAAGTCATCAACGATGACAAGTCCATATATAGCATTACCTAATGAAGCAACTCTAGTTGGCCCAAATAAATCTAGATGTAATAGCTCTAGAGGCCGCTTAGAAGAAATGCTTTTCTTAGGTTTAAATGAAGATTTTGGAAGCTTGCCTCGTTGACACGAGTCACAAAAGCTTTTCTTTTGAAAGACAAGCTTAGGAAAGCCTCTAATAGAATTTAACTTGGAAAGCTTGAAAAGTGTTCCAAAGTTCACATGACCAAAACGTCGATGCCATAAGTGTTGTTCACTTGTGTTGGCAATAAGACATTGTTCATGTGATCTTGGAAGATCTAGGATATATATATCCTTATGGCGTGTGCCGGAAAACAATAATTCATTATTATCTTTTCTTAAAATATGGCACATTCCTTTCGCAAAGTTAACTTTGTAACCTTTGTCACAAAGTTGACTTATTGAAATAAGATTGTGGTTTAATCCTTTAACAAGGTAAACATCACATATAATGGGTTTAGAAGGATTACCCACTTTACCAACACCTATGATGGTTCCGCTCTCGTTGCCTCCAAATACGACGCGGTTTCCATTTGCAATGGGAACCACTCCGGAGAGCAATTGAGCGTCACCCGTCATGTGTTTTGAACACCCGCTATCAAGTATCCAATTTCTCTTGGAGCTAAATTTAAATTTGTTGCTACGTTCCTTTTTCTTGAGTACCTATAGATATGGAATGTCGTATCATGGTACCCAAGGTCATTGGGTCCAAAAGATTAGACCTTTGGGAGCCAAGTCCAATTGGACTTAGACTTCCCCACATAATCACTACTATGCACAACATTCGAAAAATAAGCATTCATATAAACTTGTTTTTCATCCATGCTTGTGTCCTTCGGGCTCCAAATAGTGAAAATCTTGGGAGCCCTCATCCTATTGGGTGCATGCATGCGTTGTTGATTTCTACGTGATGCATGTCGTGGATAGGCATAAGGAACATGATGGAATGGTGCATGCGGATAATTATTCATATGATGTTGTGGGTGAACATATGCACGTGAGGGACCACGTGCGTGAGGGTGTCTCACATGGTGTGCATGTGCCCGTGAATGTGTTGCATAAAAATCATCATATGTGTGAGCTGGTGGAGTAGGACGTGTGTTCCTACGTGGCATGGTATTTGTGTACATATAGGCATGACCCTTCTTTGGAGGTCCACCCAAAGTGGGTTTCTTTCCAAATGAGGGTGAGTGCGAAGTGGAAGCACCATTGGTAGATGAACTACCAATAGAGTGTTTGCTCCCACTCGGTGAGGCATCGGAAGTAGGCCTAACAAAAGTAGTGGCCGATTTGGATGAACTCCCTATCTTATACCCCAAGCCAATGTGGTGATTGCCCGGAAGTAAATCATTTAGGATGTTATCCAAATGGTCTTTACCCTTATTGAATTTATTAATTCGGCCTATCGTGCACTCATATTTCTCGGTGAGAGAATGCATCGAAGCACCCAAAGTGGATATTTGCGATGTGAGCACATAAACACGAGACTTGAGATTTTCATTCTTAATACTCAAAGTCAAGTTTTGAGAAGTCAAATCTGCTATCCTATGTTCTTCCGAATCCTCAACACTAACATGTTCAAGTTTAGATTTGAGATTAACAATCTCATTTCTTAACTCTTCAACAACGGTGTCGTTGTTGGTGATGATAGTCTTAGGCGAGGTTTAAATGCTAGTTAGGTCATCTTTTACCTTAGTATATCTATTTACTAATTTAGTGTATTTAGACCATAATTGAGAATTAGCATTCCTAATGTCATCCATAGTTACCTCATCGCCTTCGTCGTCACTATCATCGGAAGAGGAGGATCCTTGATCATGCTCCTCTCTTGCCATGAAGCACATGTGCGCTTGCTCCACTTTCTCATCGTCCGACTCTCCGCTTGAGGAATCCTCGGAGTCGGTGAATGTTGCTCCGACAAGTCACTTTTTGTACCCCTTTTTGTACTTCTTGGACTTATCTAATTTCGGCGCCTTCCACTTCTCCTTTTGCTTATTTAGAGGACACTCCGCTTTCATGTGTACTGGCTTATTGCACTTGAAACACAAAGGAGAGGAGGAGGCGTTAGAAGAACCAAATTTAGCTTTGTTCTTATAGTTACCTTTTCGGAAGAAACGGTTGAACTTCTTGGCCATGAGTGCCATGGACTCCAAGTCCAACTCGTTTTCCGAGTCTTCATCATCGGTTGATGTGGATGTGGATGGAGCGGCCTTGAAATCAATAGCCTTCTTCTTTGGCTCGTCTTGCTTTAGGTAGGACTTCATCTTTTCCTGCAATTTTAACTTGCTATCCTTGCGTACCTCGTATGACATTAAAGTACCCATTAGTTGAACTACGGTGTACTTATTCATATCATTACCTTCCTCGATGGCGAAGGTACGCTTTTCCCAAGAAGAAGGAAGTTCTTCGATAAGCTTCGAACACTTCTCCTTTTGGGTGTAGGTTTTGCCGAGAGCCTCCAACTCGTTTATGATGTCGACGAAGCGAGCATAATACTCCTTCATCTTCTCACCCTATTGCATATGAAACATTTCGTAATATTTGTTAACAACAACGAGTTTAGAGTCTCTTACCCTACTCGTCCCTTCATGTAGTATGAGGAGGGAGTTCCAAATTTGATATGCACTCTTACATGTGCATATCTTATTGAAGTCCTCGGGCTCCAATGCGTATTTCAAGGCGTTCATTGCCTTGGCATTGCTTACCTCCGTGGCGACCTCCGCGGTTGTCCATTTCTCAAAGTCTTCTTCGGCGGGCTCGACGTATTCCTTCATCGTGGTCCTCCATAGAGATGCACTTCGGAGGAAAGTTTCCATCCGGCATTTCTAGTACCCGTAGTTGGTGCCGTTGAAGAATGGAGGCCTCGTTGAGGAATGTCCTTCCATCACCGAAGATGCTCCTTCACGGTTCCTGAAGGTGCCATAGTCGGAAGGTGGACGCACGGTGTTGTTGTCGTTGGCAGACATAGCTAAGTATCTGGCTCTGATACCAAATGTAATGCCCTACAAGCTACTGCACAAGTACTAGAGGGGGGGTGAATAGTACTTTAAAAATAACGAGGAGTATAATTCCTAATTATCGGGCAAACAACTACCAAATCAATTTGTGGAAGCTTAAATTGATGACAACAACAAAATTAACAATGCTAACAATAGATATTACTTGGTTCGGATCCACCCAAGTCTCCCCGACTTGTTTCCGGTGATCCTACGTCCCAACCACCAGGATTCCCTTCGGATACTTAGGTTAGAAACCCTAACCCAAGATTTCCACTATGATATCTTGTGAAAATCCTTCACAAGATCAAATCGTACATGCAATGGCAATAGTGAATCCCACAACCCGGGATCACAACCTTCTCTCACAACCGAGAGAATCAACAAGCAATAAATGAGTTTATATGAAATAAACAACAACTTACCACAAACCATATACCTTGAGTATTCTTACCAAATAGGTGCAAGGAGGGATTTGAGGAAGAGAAAGTCACCAAGACCTAGCACCACTGAAATGAGCAGCAATGGATGCCTAGGAGTGATTAGGAGACTTGAATCAAGCTAGAGCTTGAATGGCTCACCAAGAACAAACTTCTCTCAAGATGGATTCTAGATCTAGAAAGTGAGAGAATGGATTTCTTGTGAGGAAGAGAGCTTTGGAAATGAGTGAGAATCTCTAACTCTTTCAATCTCAATGAATCTCTTAATAGCAGCTCTAACTTAGAAAGAAATGACCAAGCTTCGTATTTATAGGGTCCCATAAAAACGAGTTAGGTCAAATCCCAACGGATAGAAATCTGAAGCAATTAGTCGGTCAAAGAACAACCACTGACCGACTAGTTCATAAACTAGTCGGTCAGTCAAACAACATGGACCGACTAAGTGATGAACAGTGAAGAGATTGAATTTCAGACCTAGAAATCTAGTCGGTCAAAGAAGACTGTCTGACCGACTAGTTTCACAACTAGTCGGTCGGTAAGTGAACTTAGACCGACTAAGAGTCAAAAACAATTAGCCTGAATACAAATTGATTTAGTCGGTCCAAGAACAGATGTTGACCGACTAGATCATCAACTAGTTGGTCGCCAAACGTTCTTAGACCGACTAACGATAAACAGTAGCTTAGGAGAAAAAATTGTCATATACAGTAAAGCTCAACTAGTCGGTCAAAGAAGCATCACTGACCGACTAGTTCACAAACTAGTCGGTCAGTGAGTCAACGTAGACCGACTAACTGTAAACAGTACTGAGCAAGAAAATATTAACTGAAACTAGTCGGTCCAAGAAGCTTTGCAGACCGACTAGATCACCATCTAGTCGGTCAGTTCTTCTTCTTGAACCAACTAACATGCACAATAAAGTCCGAATCGAAGCTCGATGCTTCGAGGAAGTTAGAATGGACTTCTACTAAGATCCTAGAGCTAAGATAGGAGCGATATGAAGATAGAAATGTAAGATATACTCAAGGCTTAACATTCTATAGATCGAAACTAAAAGACTATAAATAAAACCTTAAAGAACGGTCTTCGAGAGCTTCGATCAAATCTTCATGACTTCCAAAATGGTCCAAAAGCTTCAACGAAGCTTTAGGCATTGAATACGAGCTTTGAGAAGTCTTGAGATGTCGCTTTGAGTGTTCTCGTGAATTTAGCGACGATCTCCATAACTGCGCTCACAAATTGTTAGTTCATGAATTATTTATGTTTGCTCATCATCCAAAACCAAATCCGGGGAGTCCAATACTCAACATAGGCTTCATGTTCCTCCTCGCTTTCAGCTTCGCTATCCATATCCCATGTTAATACCTTCGCTTTTCCTTTTCCTTTAGCGAGCTGAGCAGTTTCATTTGGGCAATCCTTCATCAGATGTCCTCTTCCCTTGCATTTAAAACATTGCATTCTATCAGTAGTTTTCTGATCATTAAATTGCTTGGAAGAATTATTAAAGTTAGAACGATTAAACCTGGGTGCCATTTCATTTCTCCCATGCTTGGTCTTGATGAATTTTCTGAAGTTTCTCACCATTAGTGTTATATCGTCATCATCATCCTCTTCTTCGCTAGCTTGCAAAGCAAGGGGCTTTATGTCTTTCTCTTTCTCCTCAGGTTTCTCTCTTGCTTCAACATTTTGTAGTTCCAACTCATGGGACATCAAATTACCAATAAGGTCATCCACCTTCAATTGAGACAATACCTTTGCTTCCTGGATGGCGGTGACCTTTGGTCTGAAAGAGCTTGGCAGTGCTCTTAATATCTTTCTCACCTGTTTAAGGCTAGAATATGGCTTACCGAGCGAGCTAGACTTTTAGACGATGTTGGTGAATCTCGCAAACATTTCTGATATGGTCTCTGATGGTAGCATGCGAAATCCCTTGTACTCTGTGCTCAGAAGTGCAAGTCTAGACTCCTTCACCTATGACGTTCCCTCGTGCGTCACCTCCAAAGTATGCCATATCTCCTGTGCAGTTAGACAATGTGAGATTCTATTATATTCAGATTTATCAAGTGCACAAATAAGAGCATTCATAGCTTTAGCATTTAAAGAATAAGATTTCAATCAATCATTATCATCCCATTTGTCATTTGGTTTTTCAATCTCAGCATTTTCTACTTAAATAACAGGCAGTTTATATCCTTTTTCAATTATTTGCCAAGCCTTGTAATCAACAGAAATAAGATAGATTTTCATACGATTTTTCCAATATGCATAATCACCTCCATTAAATCTAGGGGGACGGGAAACTGACTGACCCTCAGCAAAAGCACTATCCATATGGTTATTCATGGTCAAACCTAGGCTAGATCCTAAAACCTGCTCTGATACCACGTATTGGATCTGGTTCCTAGCCTAGAGGGGGGGTGAATAGGCTGATAAAAAATTCTCGTGCAACCCACGAGAAATCACACGTAGTTAGCAGCAGCAGAGTAAATAAAATGCAGACACAGAGTACACAACAGATTTACCCTGGTTCAGTCGACCCGTCAACCTACGTCCAGCCCCCAAAGCAGTTACTAGTATTGAATAGTGCAATAGGTACAAAACCACAAGTTAGAGCACGCTCAGAGCACCCTCTACGTCTCTACACTCTCCAGGCTCCCAGTACCCCACACACAGTGTTTTCTCTCACTATCAATCCTAGTAATGCTTTCTACCAGCTAGTCCCAAACTAGCTGAGTCCCACTTGTCTAGCCCCAACCAGACAAGTCCCAAAATAGTCCCAAAAGATATAGGTAAAATTTCCCCCACAGAGATCGATACAACGATACAAATAGTATAATAGTAAAGTTCAGAAATGCTCAGTATGTATAGCATAGTCGTCTCTGTCAATAGGCACAGGCCAGATGTCGTCTGGCAAGATGTATAAGTCTCTCACTCCTTTGGTGACTTGCGGCTTGAAATAAATTTACGGCTCTGTGATGCTAGGCTTTGCAAGTCATGCCTCCTCTGATCTTTTAATGGCACGCAATGATTTGTGCGGCTCCTCCTCTCTCTTTGATAATTGTTGTGCTGCGCTCTGTTATTGTTTTTGGCCTTATACTTAATTTTGTGCAGTCAACCTTTATTTTTCCTTTCCCAAATAAGTTTCGGCCCTTCACCCTTTTGATTCCAGCTAACCAGTTTTGTTGAAGATGGTCCCTTGTTGTGTTGGCTTCTCTGCTCAAACAAAGCCCCAAATTTAAAAAAATTATGTAATAAAAAAAACTTACCTCTTTTGTTTAGGCTTATGTACTTCAATGGTGAAGTGAATAAATTAATTCAAGTTGCAGCCTTCTTTTGTCTCTTTTGATTTTCATGTAACCCAAACAAAGTCCTGTACGTTTTTGTCCTTTGATGACCTGCAAAATAAAACAAGGAGATTAGTTAATTAATCTTGTGATTAAAACACACTAACCTTTTTCTTTAAAATGATGATGCTGCAGCATTTAACAAATATGATGACGCTTGTGCTCTTTGAATTGTTTGAGGGCCGGATGCTATTGATCACCCCAAAAAAATGTCAAACAAAAGAAATTGGTTTGCTTCCCTTGATTGCTCTTTGAAGCATGTGAAATTTGGCAAGCAATTCAGTTTGCTTCGGATGTTGCTCCACCCCAAAAAAAAGAACCCACGTAAATATCGGCTGCTTCTAAAAATTTGCAAACGACAAAAAAAACTTGAAGCCCTGTGTGAATTTTGATGGGAGAAAAAGTTTTGGGAATTTTGATCAAAACATGTGTAAGAGTCCTGGAGTCTCATCGGTGCTGATGGAGGAGGGAGCCGCTGTGCCACCATCGTCGAGTTTGAAACATGCAGCTATCAAAAAAATTGATGCGGCATCCCCTTAACAAACAATTGGCCGGCCTCTTAAAATTTTGTTTTTGGAGGTGCTCTCTCTCTCTCTGAACTTGCAACGAAAAGGTTTTGAGGAGCTCTCTCTCTCAACTTGCAACCAAAGGCTAGGGCTTAATTTTTGTTTTCTTTTGCAGGCTAGGGGAATGACGCAGGAAGGAGAATTGCAATGGTCAAAGTTGCGGCTGCTTCACAAAAGAAAACTTCCCACTTGAAAAATAAAAGTCGGCTCTCTCTCCTAATTTTCTGATCAAGTGCAGAGACATTTTTCTCATGCGACTGAGAAGGCCCTTTTTATAGAGTACGACCACTAGGTTTTTTTTTCTCAAAGGGAGTTTTGATTTGGTTTGAATAAGGATAGGAATTGGAAGAATTAGATACTACAAATCTAGCTAAATATTTTGACCAAGTCCCCCTCATCCCATATAGGACCAAGTCCAACTCATCCTATATTGGACCTAGTCCTCATTGCTTTGCGCACCATGCTTCATCATCTCTCCAATTGCTATATGATTAGCAATTTCCCCAAATGTTGAAAGAATCATCGTTTTGCCAATCCTGAAACACACTAAGCACACAAGTCAAATATAACAACACGTTTGTCATCATCAAACCAAGATCCTTGATCGTTGCTTCCAACAAAAGTCGTTCCTAAAACTAGGTCTAAAATAGGGCTTAAATACCCTCTAAAATCGTCCAAAAATTCGTGACAAAACTGCCCCTGTGTAGCCCAGAATTCACATTCCTAGCAGCAGTCGGAGAGGTTCACTCGGTCGAGTGACCAATGTCACTCGGCCGAGTGACCCTTGTCACTCGGCCGAGTGACAAACCCTGCAGAAAAACAGTTACTTCAGGGGTTCTCCGGGTCTGTCTCCGGGGGTGGCTCGGCCGAGTGGACTTCTTCACTCGGCCGAGTGAGCAATGATGCTCGGCCGAGTGGGCCTCCTCAGATCTTCCAGTGACTTGAGCCTCTCTCTGGATGAAATCCATGTAGCACTCGGGCGAGTGAACTTTCCTACTCGGCCGAGTGGTTCTCCTGACTCGGCCGAGTGAACGCTGAAAATCTTCGATGCGTAACCGTAATATTCGGGTGAGTGTGATCCTTTACTCAGCTGAGTGAGCAGTCTTACTCGGCCAAGTGGTGTGCTGTTGAGCTCTTTTCTTCTACTCTTCACCTCCTCGTCGCTCCTATGGAATTCCTTTTTCTTTCGCTCATCCTCTATCGCTGATAAGTCCTCAAATAAGCCGTGGGTGACACTCCAAAGTACGTGAAACTCCTTTGATCTCAAATCCGCTCCAAATCGCTCCATATTTCCTGAAATACGACAAAAACAAGAAATAGTGAAAAGCAACGCGATATCGTCGAATAATCGTGAAAAACGCAATATGGGCGACCAAAACATCATGAAAACATGCAGAAAAAGGTGTAAAATATGGAGTGATCATATACCTTTTTCGGCTCAAAGTTAGAAACAAAAGAAACATGAGACATATATTGTATCTATGAACTAGTTTTAATACCTTTATCGATGGTGGACGCCACGGGAAATTCCCGATAAGTTCTAATAGTTCTTTAAAGAACCAAAGAGAAATTCTCTCAGAAATTTTACCGAAAAATCAACTGTCATTTTCTATTGCTTAGATGCCTTTTAATATTCTAAAAATTACATGAAAAGTTCCTAAATTTTAGGCTAAAATTATGGCTAAAAATCAGCCCATTAATTGACTGATCACGTGCCAAAAAATAGAAAAGGAAAGAAATTATATAGGTTGTCAAGCCTTCCAAAAATAGAAAAGCAAAGTAATTATCTAGGCATGCAAGACTTCCAAAAAAGAGTATCTTGGCATGCAAGCCTCCCAAAAAAAGAACATGCCAATTTACTTGCTGAATTCTAGGCATGCAAGCCTTCCAAAAAGAGTATCTTGGCATGCAAACCTCCCAAAAAGATTAATCCTAAACAGGCCAATTTAGTTGTTGAATTTTAGCTAGCCATTGTAGGATTCTTCTAGAGCTTGAATCATATTGAGCCATCTTTGTTGAACACATGGCTCATGCTCAATGGGCCTCCATGAATTTGGTTGAGCCCAAATCTCTTGAATCACCCCGTTGAGTACATCTTAGAACTTCTTTGCTTGCAAACGCGTGACGAGTCCAATTGGAACTTGAACTGGATCCTTTGAAGTTGTGCTTTGATTTGCATCATTCCCCTTCTCTTAAAAAAGATTTGTCCTTAAATCATCACCTACATCAAAAGGACTCAAATCAATTGTTAAGTATTGGACTCCCCGGATTTGGTTTTGGATGATGAGCAAACATAAATATATCATGAACTAATAATTTGTGAGCGCAGTTATGGATATCGTCGCCAAATTCATGTGAACATCCAAAGCGACGTCTCAAGACTTCTCAAAGCGCGTGATCGCATGCCTAAAGCTTCGTTGAAGCTTTTGGACCTTTTTGGAAGTCATGAAGATTTGATCGAAGCTTTCGAAGACCGTTCCTTAAGGTTTTATTCATAGTCTTTTAGCTTCGATCTATAGAATGTTAAGCCTTGAGTAATTCTTATATTTCAATCTTCATAACGCTCATATCTTAGCTCTAGGATCTTAGTAGAAGTCCATTCTAACTTCCCCGAAGCATCGCGCTTCGATTCGGACTTCTTGTGCATGTTAGTTGGTTCAAGAAGAAGAACTGACCGACTAGATGGTGATCTAGTCGGTCGGCAAAGCTTCTTGGACCGACTAGTTTCAGTTAGTCTTTTCTTGCTCGGTACAGTTTACAGTTAGTCGGTCTACGTTTACTCACCGACCGACTAGTTTATGAACTAGTCGGTCAGTGATGCTTCTTTAACCGACTAGTTGAGCTTTACTGTACATGCCAATTTTCTCCTGAGCTACTGTTTATCGTTAGTCGGTCTAAGAACGTTTGGCGACCGACTAGTTGTTGATCTAGTCGGTCAACATTTGTTCTTGGACCGACTAAATCATTTGTATTCAGTCTATTAGTTTTTGACTCTTAGTCGGTCTAAGTTCACTGACCAACCGACTAGTTGTGAAACTAGTCGGTCAGACAGTCTTCTTGGACCGACTAGATTTCTAGGTCTGAAATTCAATCTGTTCACTGTTCATCTCTTAGTCGGTTCATGTTGTTTCACCGACCGACTAGTTGATGAACTGTCGGTCAGTGGTTGTTCTTTGACCGACTAGTCTGCTTCAGATTTATTTCCGTTGGAGATTTGAAAGCGATGTTTCTTTCTCTCTTTTCCGTTGATCCTTTAAATACCTGGAGGGGTTATTTCATAGGATCTAAGGCTGCTATTTCCAGAGTTCTATTGATTCAAAGAGAAGCTTTCAACTCTCATCTTCAAGCTCTCCCATTCTCAAGAATCTCTCCCTCACTCTTATTCCTCAAGAGAGATTCATTGGTTGTGAGCCTTCCAAGCCAATGGCTTGATTCTAGGTCATCATCTCATCCCTAGGCTTCCATTGCTGGTCATCCTCTTGAAGCTAGGGTTTGGTGACTCTTCCTCCATCAAAATCCTCTTTGCCCTAATTTGGTAAGAAATCTCAAGGCATAGGTATTTTGTTGGTAAGCATTTCATTTCAGTTATATTTGAATTGTATACTCTCGGTTGTGAGAGGTTTTGCGTGATCCCGGGTTGTGGGATTCACGGTCATCGATTGTAGGTCGATTGCACTTGTGAGGTTTTCGCAAGTGGTCATATTGGAAATCTTGGGTTAGAGGTTTTCTAACTCAAGTATCCGGAAGGGATCCGGGTGGTTGGGACGTAGGATCACCGGGAACAAGTCGGGGAGACTTGGGTGGATCCGAACCCATTAAACCATTTTGTTTGCGTTTGCATTTATTCTTGTTGATCGTCGTTATTCCGCATTGTTGTTTGTTAATTACACGATAATTAGGAATAACTCTCCTTGTTATTTTAAAAGTACTATTCACCCCCCCTCTAGTACATGTGCAGTGGCTTCCTAGGGCACTACAATTGGTATCGGAGCCAAGTTCAAAGCTACACATAGCCAAAGTTGAGAGCTATGACGAACAACGACTACAACGTCTTCAAGAACAGCGATGGAGCTTCTTCAGTTATGGAAGGACTATCCTCAGTCAGGCCTCCACACTTCAACGGTACCAACTATGGGTACTGGAAATGCCAGATGCAAATTTTCCTCCGGAGCGCTTCACTATGGAGAGCCACCATGACGGAGTATGTCGAGCCTTCCGAAGAAGATTTCGCGAAGTGGACTCCTGCGGAGGTCGCCGCGGAAGTAGACAATGCCAAGGCAATGAATGCCTTGAATTGTGCGTTGGAGCCCGAGGACTTCAACAAGATATGCACATGTAAGAGTGCATATCAAATATGGAACCAACTCCTCATATTGCACGAAGGATCGAGTACGGTAAAAGATTCTAAACTCGTCGTTGCTAATAAAGAATTTGAGTTGTTTCATATGGAGCAGGGCGAAACCATGAAGGAATATTACGCTCGCTTCGTGGATATATCAAACGACTTGGAAGCTCTTGGAAAGGTCTATACCCAAAAGGAGAAAGTCGCGAAGATTATCGACGGTCTTCCATCATATTGGGAAAAGCGTACCTTCGCCATCGAGGAAGGTAACGACATGAATAAATATACCGTCATACAACTAATGGGTACCTTGTTGTCTTACGAGGTACGCAAGGATAGTAAGATCCGAATGAAGGAAAAGATGAAAGCATACTTGAAGCAAGATGAGCCAAAGAAAAAGGCGATTGCCTTCAAGGCCGCTCCATCTACCGATGATGAAGAATCGGAAGACGAATTGGACATGGAATCCATTGCTCGTATGGCAAGGAAGTTCGATCGATTCCTCCGAGAAGGTATATCTTTGAATAAATCTAAAGTTAGTTCGACTAATGCTTCTACTCCCGTGTGTTATAAATGCAACAAGCCAGGACACATCAAACCGGATTGTCCTCTCTACAAACACAAGGAGAAGGGGAAAGCATCGAAGTACGACAAGTCGAGAAAGTACAAGAAATGACTTGTTGGAACATTCACTGACTCCGAGGAGGATTCCTCAAGTGGAGAGTCGGATGTTGGACATGTGGAGAAAGCAAAACTTTGCTTCATGGCTAATGAGGCAAAAGATCGAAAGTCCTCATTCGATGATAGCGAGGATGAAAGCAAGGATGGTAGCGAGGATGAAAGCGGAGAACCTACTATTGATGAAATGAGGTTAGCAAACCAAGAAATTTTGTCTAAATTTACTAAATTAGTAGATAGATATAATAAGACCAAAGATGAACTTGTTAGCCTCCAAACCTCTTCTAAGTCTACCATCACCAACAATGACACCATTGTTGAGACACTCGCCAATGAGAAAGCAAGTTTGCTTACTCATAATGGCTTGTTGAGAAATGAGGTGAAGTCCCTCAAATCTCAACTTGAGCATGTTCTTGTTAAGGATTCGGATGAACATGTGATAGCGGATTTGACGTCTCAAAAATCAACTTTGAGTATTGAGAATAAGAATCTCAAATCACGTGTTTATGCACTCACATCGCAAGTATCCACTTTGGATGCTTCTTTGCATTCTCTCAAAGAGAAGTATGAGTGCACGTTAGGCCGTATCAATGATTTCAATAAAGGTAAGGGCCATTTGGATAATATCCTAAATGACCTACTTCCAGCCAAACAAGGGCCATTTGGATAATATCCTAAATGACCTACTTCCAGCCAAACACCACATTGGCTTGGGGTATAAGATGGGAAACTCATCCAAATCGTCTACAACCTTTGTTAGGCCTACTTCCGACGCCTCGACGAGTGGGAGTAAACACCCCATTGGTAGTTCTCCTACCAATAGTGCTTCCACTTCATACACACCCCCGATTGGAAAGAAACCCACTTTGGGTAGAACTCCAAAGAGGGGTCATGCTTTTTTGTACTCACATGCTATGCCACGTAGGAACACACATCCTACTCCACCGGTTCATATTAATGATGATTTTTATGCTCCGCACCCACGCGCACGTGCAAACACTCATATGAGACACCCACATGCACGTAATCATGCTCATGCACATCCTAATGCTTATGTTCAAACATCTCATCCACATGTGCATGCCTACTCTCATAATCATCCTCATGCATACACACATCATCATACTATTGCTAGATCCCATGCTCCTAGGCCACATGCACAACATAGAAATCAACCTTTTGTGCATGCAACCACTAGGAAGAGGATTCCCAAAATTTACACTATTTGGGGTGCCAAGAACACTAGCAATCATGATATGAATGTTTATGTGCAATCCTATATTAATGATGTTATTTTGAATGATGATTATGTTGGAAAGTCAAGTTCCTCTTGGACTTGGTTTCCAAAGGGTTAGTTCCTTTAACTCTTCAATGCTTGGAACCATGAGTTTATGATCATGTTATGGGTACCAAGGCATTTGATTATAAAATTGATTTTGATTACATTAACTCATGGGTTACAATTATTTTAATTTCGTATTTCAAATTTGTTGTCTAACCCATTGGATCCAAAAGGGTTTTTGGATACCAAAATGAAGTTTTCTAGGTTCAATCCACCGTGGGATACCAACCCTACCAACTCCTCGATTTGCGAAGACTTTCATTCAAACGGAGTTGATGGTGCTTAGGTAATGCACCAATGTAGGGGGAGCTTAATGTTGTAAGTATGATATTACATTTGGTATCCATGAGGGTTGAATGCATGCTTGGTTAGAATCTATTTTTTTTCATTGGTATCATTTTGTTTCTCCTAGCATGATAGAATTGTGAATGCCATAAATGCTTTGAAATTCATATCGATTTTTGGCATGACATGTTTTAAAAGTTATTATGATGATTTTCGTATTACTTTTATCACCTTGTCACTTCTCATCGCACACTTCACTTTGTTTTGTTGTGCTTTTACTTTATGTTCATTTTCGATCGATATTGTGACATTTGATATTCTATGATGTGCACCACTCTTCTGATGTATCATTCATTTGTGCACATTTTATGTATGTCTCTGATATTGATTTCGTCGCTCGACGATTTATTTTGATTCAATAGCTTTAGTTGTATGAAAACATAGAATTGTTTTCCATGCACTAAAATAGCTATAAATGTTGATATTGGAGAGTAAATTCATTTCATCAATAAGTGAATTTACATTTGATATTTTGATGATTTAAGTTTTCGATTTTCGACTATGGTCTCATTGACACGCTTTGATTTTATTCGAATTTTATTTTGGTGTCATATGAAACGTGGTCGTATTCTTAGACTCCCATGCTTAATGAATTATTTGGCCATGATTTACTGTCATTGGCTTCCTCCCGCTCTTTTTGGATTATGCCAAAGGGGGAGAGATATAATAATGGCATGTGCTAAATGATAATTTACCATGAATCTAATTTGATATGTTAGATTCAGGGGGAGTTAAGATATAAAAATGGATTTCAAATCCTAAATTTCAAATATTGGATTTGAATTTTTACTTTCCTCGTCTGCTTGATGTATGTGCTTATTATTTCATATGGAACTAATGTGTCATCAATGCAGGGGGAGTAAGTATATTCCATTTAGTTCATTATTTTTTATTATTATTTATGTTGGTTTATCATCACCAAAAAGGGGGAGAATGTTAAGTATTGGACTCCCCGGATTTGGTTTTGGATGATGAGCAAACATAAATATATCATGAACTAATAATTTGTGAGCGCAGTTATGGAGATCGTCGCCAAATTCATGTGAACATCCAAAGCGACGTCTCAAGACTTCTCAAAGTGCGTGATCGCATGCCTAAAGCTTCGTTGAAGCTTTTGGACCTTTTTGGAAGTCATGAAGATTTGATCGAAGCTTTCGAAGACCGTTCCTTAAGGTTTTATTCATAGTCTTTTAGCTTCGATCTATAGAATGTTAAGCCTTGAGTAATTCTTACATTTCAATCTTCATAACACTCATATCTTAGCTCTAGTATCTTAGTAGAAGTCCATTCTAACTTCCCCGAAGCATCGCGCTTCGATTCGGACTTCTTGTGCATGTTAGTTGGTTCAAGAAGAAGAACTGACCGACTAGATGGTGATCTAGTCGGTCGGCAAAGCTTCTTGGACCGACTAGTTTCAGTTAGTCTTTTCTTGCTCGGTACTGTTTACAGTTAGTCGGTCTACGTTGACTCACTAACCAACTAGTTTGTGAACTAGTCGGTCAGTGATGCTTCTTTGACCGACTAGTTGAGCTTTACTGTACATGCCAATTTTCTCCTGTGCTACTGTTTATCGTTAGTCGGTCTAAGAACGTTTGGTGACCGACTAGTTGTTGATCTAGTCGGCCAACATTTGTTCTTGAACTGACTAAATCATTTGTATTCAGACTATTAGTTTTTGACTCTTAGTCGGTCTAAGTTCACTGACCAACCGACTAGTTGTGAAACTAGTCGGTCAGATAGTCTTCTTGGACCGTCTAGATTTCTAGGTCTGAAATTGAATCTGTTCACTGTTCATCTCTTAGTCGGTTCATGTTGTTTCACCGACCGACTAGTTTATGAACTAGTCGGTCAGTGGTTGTTCTTTGACCGACTAGTCTGCTTCAGATTTAGTTCCGTTGGAGATTTGAAAGCGACGTTTCTTTCTCTCTTTTCCCTTGATCCTTTAAATACCTGGAGGGGTTATTTCATAGGATCTAAGGCTGCTATTTCCAGAGTTCTATTGATTCAAAGAGAAGCTTTCAACTCTCATCTTCAAGCTCTCCCATTCTCAAGAATCTCTCCCTCACTCTTATTCCTCAAGAGAGATTCATTGGTTGTGAGCCTTCCAAGTCAATGGCTTGATTCTAGGTCATCATCTCATCCCTAGGCTTCCATTGCTGGTCATCCTCTTGAAGCTAGGGTTTGGTGACTCTTCCTCCATCAAAATCCTCTTTGCCCTAATTTGGTAAGAAATCTCAAGGCATATGTATTTTGTTGGTAAGCATTTCATTTCAGTTATATTTGAATTGTATACTCTCGGTTGTGAGAGGTTTTGCGTGATCTCGGGTTATGGGATTCACGGTCATCAGTTGTAGGTCGATTGCACTTGTCAGGTATTCGCAAGTGGTCATATTGGAAATCTTGGGTTAGAGGTTTTCTAACTCAAGTATCCGGAAGGGATCCGGGTGGTTGGGACGTAGGATCACCGGGAACAAGTCGGGGAGACTTGGGTGGATCCGAACCCATTAAACCATTTTGTTTGCGTTTGCATTTATTCTTGTTGATCGTCGTTATTCCGCATTGTTGTTTGTTAATTGCACGATAATTAGGAATAACTCTCCTTGTTATTTTAAAAGTACTATTCACCCCCCCTCTAGTACATGTGCAGTGGCTTCCTAGGGCACTACATCAATAACATTGAATGTAGCACTTACATTATACTCACTAGGTAAATCTAGTTTGTAAGCATTGTCATTGATGCACTCAAGAACTTGGAAAGGAACATCTCCACCTGGAAGTAATTTTGAGCGTCTCTGTTCTGGAAATCCCGCCTTTCTTAAATGCAACCATACCCAGTCTCCGGGTTCCAAGATCAACTTGCGAGGCCCCTAATTGGCTTGTTTTGCATATTGCTCCATTCTTCGCTCAATGTTAAGTCTTGCTTTCTCATGAATCTGCTTGACAAAGTATGCCTTCTTTTTTCCATCTAAATAAACATGCTCAATCAGAGGTAAAGGAGATAAATCCATTGGAGTTAAAGGATTAAATCCATATAAAATTTCAAATGGTGAAAATTTAGTTGCAAAATGAACAGATGTATTGTAAACAAACTCAACATGGGGTAAACAGTCTTCCCATATTTTGATATTCCTTTTAATAATTGTCCTTAACAAGGTAGACAAAATCCTACTTACTACTTTGGTTTGACCATAGGTTTGTGGGTGACAAGTAGTAGAAAACAACAGCTTAGTACCTAACTTACACCACAAAGTCTTTCAAAAATAGCTCAAGAACTTAGCATCTCGATCCGAAACAATTGTTCTAGGCATGCCATGTAATCTCAGGACTGGCTGCCCGTTTGACACGCAAACCGGGACGGGGAAACTAGAACTAGAATTTATAAATTGTAAGTGCACGGTGTCAAAGTGTGGCTTGGAGTCGATCACGGGGAGGCGTGTGTTGTACTTGCAAACATCAGGAACCAGATCACCCGGTGGATGAGCCAGCCTATTCTCGATTGGTTGTCACAATTGTAAACTAATAGAACATATTAAAAGATAAAAAGTTAACCTAGGACTTTGGCTTCCGCCCTAATTATGGATTCTCACTATTAAGACCAAAGGATAGGAATATGACCAAATGCTAGGGTTTGGCAGTAAGACGTTGCCTTTGAAGTGGTACCTAGCATCCCATGGGCCCGATATTTCGGTCGATGCCCAAGATGATACGCTAGGTCTACCCGGCTTTGGACGGTGGGCATTCCCATGTCCAACACCATCCAACTCCGGGAGCACTAAGATCACAACGATCGCTCCCAACATTTCATCCAAGCAGTTTCCACGTGCAAAGACTCAATATCAACGATAGGGGGTGATCTATGACTAGAAAATCAAACTCCCTTTTTATTTCCTCTTGGCCCAACGGTCAAAGGCGGGCTTTTTCCTGCCGATGACAATGAAATGCCCATGTGTAACCATCAAAATCCCTAGATCCAATCGGATCCCTAGACTTATGGCCGTTCTAGGAAGAACCCACGAAGCGGCTTCCACCAATGTCCTAGATTGAAGACCTACTCACTAAACATGGTAGCAAATGCAATAACAGAAGATATAGCCATCAGAATTGAAATCAAGCAATTGTTCACCGTAGCAAATAGAAGCATTAACACAATATCAAAATATGAAAACGATCAAAGAACTTACACTAGGTGTTTAATTGAAGCACCTGAAAAATCCCTAAAACAGCTTAAAAAGTGGGGACTGTATTTTTGGGAAAACCTAGCACTATTTATACAAGTGGGCAAGATGTCAGGGAATATTCCCACAAAAAGACAAAAGCAGCCACTCACCCGATCGGGTGAGACTTCACCCGATCGGGTGAAACGACGGAAAATTATGTCTTCAGCTCTGAAAAATCTCACCCGATCACTGAACCGATCGGGTGAGTCTTGGATTTCTTGAGCTTGGGAAGCAGCGGCAGCTAACCCGATCGGGTCACAATACATGACCTAATTGGTTGGCAAGTCAACCGACCAGGTGAGCTTTGGCCTTCAAAACTGCACTCTGTCATACATCCACCCGATCCCTGAACCAATCGGGTGGTACAGTCTCTTCTTCAGCACTGACATAGACTGCATGACCCGATCGGGTGGCTGTTCCACCCGATCGGGTGAGAGCTGATACATAGTCATCTTTGACGAATGGCTCTCGGGATCTCGTGCGACACTTCCTATTGCTCCGGGGACTCTTGATGTTGGCCATATATGTCCCCTGCGCTAGCAATGTCCTGCAAATGCACATAAACACAACGAAAGTAAAAAAGAAACTAAAAACACAAAGAAACGGATACGAAATAACGAAAGTGACGGAAAACGACAGAGAAGACGTGCGTGAATATATAAAATATAAACACACGTCAAAATCCCCCAAGCTGAACTCTTCCTCGTCCTCGAGGAAGACGAGTGAGAATAGAAGCCCAGCAGGAGAAAATAGAAAGAGAGAAACAGAAAAAGAAAAAGAAATCCTAGATTACCCGTCAGAGCCAACGGAAAAAAACAAAACACACTAAGCAAGCACGCGAGAAGAATAACACTAAGCTCATGAATATGAGTTCTTACTAGTGTCGTGGGTTCACGCGGTGAAGCGCAGGTGAGTGCGGTTGTGAGCTAACCAACGGTGTAACTATCTAAATCATGCGATGAAGATCCATATACACATATCTATGGAATGACCCAAATATCTAATCAATTCGAGTTTGCGGTGAATAATAGTTCAAGCATACATGAGAATAGAGTAAGAATAGAAACATGGCATACGTTCGGGACTCTACTGCTAGAAACTAGGAAATCGCCATTGCCGAATGATTGCTAGAAAGCTCCTATGCCAAGTGTGTTCGAAAATGAAAGGGGTTTAGTAGGTTTGGAGGAGAGTACTTGGTACAAATTCTCGCCTTCCCTTTATTCACGGCGGTAGGAGTGATATTTACAACAGAATTTTTTTTTGGGTTTTGGATTTTGGCTATACATATTCTTTCTTTTCTCTTTTTTTTGTTTTGTGTTTTCCAATTTTTTTTGATTTTTTGGATTTTTGGTTGAAGTAGGAAAATGCGCATTCTCCAAAAGTGGGAGAACGATGCGCTAGTTAGTGGCAAAATTGTGTACTCTCCCAAGTGGAAGTGAAGTAAACGACGAGGGGATTTCTACCAAGCAAAACAAAAATGAATTCGAATTCTAAACACTTGGCAAAAGGTGTTTTTTGCGGATCAGAGCGTAAGCAACATGGGTTATCCTAGTCCTATTGGTAAAGTCCTGACACATGCGATTTGAAGCGTACATATATAGTATGATTCATGTATAATGAAGCAGAAAGTAGAAGCAATATACCGCATATTCGAAATTGAAGCTTGATAGTCTAGGGATCATCCATGGATAGGCATATAAAACAAAATCACGACCTAGAAGCACACCAACTAGCTAATCACAACACACAACTAAACACAAAAGGCAAAGTGAACCCACAGAGCATAAAATGCAACAGAACTCGGCTTTCTAGGGTTGGTGAAGATAGTTATCGTTGCTTAGCTAAGTGTGGTTTAGTGGCAGTTTCATCATACGGGGTCATCTCTAGGAGAGGGAGAATAAAAGGATAAAAAAATAAAAACACGATGAAAACAAATCAAAACTGAGAAAAAGACACGATTGACGCACATAGTGCGACTCCCCCAAGCTGAACATTACATTGCCCTCAATGCAATAGGATTGGCTGCCCATTTGACACGCAAACCGGGACGGGGATACTAGAACTAGAATTTATAAACCGTAAGTGCACGGTGTCAAAGTGTGGCTTGGAGTCGATCACGGGGAAGCGTGTGTTGTACTTGCAAACATTCAGGAACCAGATCACCCGGTGGATGAGCCAGCCTATTCTCGATTGGTTGTCACAATTGTAAACTAATAGAACATATTAAAAGATAAAAAGTAAACCTAGGACTTTGGCTTCCGCCCTAATAATGGATTCTCACTATTACGACCAAAGGATAGGAATATGACCGAATGCTAGGGTTTGGCGGTAAGACGTTGCCTTTGAATTGGTACCTAGCATCCCATGGGCCCGATATTCCGGTCGATGCCCAAGATGATACGCTAGGTCTACCTGGCTTTGGATGGTGGGCATTCCCATGTCCAACACCATCCAACTCCGGGAGCACTAAGATAACAATGATCGCTCCCAACATTTCATCCAAGCAGTTTCCACGTGCAAGGACTTAATGTCAACGATAGGGGGTGATCTATGACTAGAGAATCAAACTCTGGTTTTATTTCCTCTTGGCCCAACGGTCAAAGGCGGTCTTTTTCCTGCCGATGACAATGAAATGCCCCTGCATAACCATCAAAATCCTGAGATCCAATCGGATCCCTAGACCTATGGCCGTTCTAGGAAGAACCCACGAAGCGGCTTCCACCAATGTCCTAGATTGAAGAACTACTCACTAAACATGGTAGCAAATGCAATAACAGAAGATATAGCCATCAGAATTGAAATCAAGCAATTGTTCACCGTAGCAAATAGAAGCATAAACACAATATCAAAATATGAAAACGATCAAAGAACTTACACTAGGTGTTTAATTGAAGCAGCTGAAAAATCCCTAAAACAGCTTAAAAAGTGGTGACTGTATTTTTGGGAAAACCTAGCACTATTTATACAAGTGGGCAAGATGCCATATAATATTCCCACAAAAAGACAAAAGCAGCCACTCACCCGATCGGGTGAGACTTCACTCGATCGGGTGAAACGACGGAAAAATATGTTTCAACTCTGAAAAATCTCACCCGATCACTGAACCGATCGGGTGAGTCTTGGATTTCTTGAGCTTGGGAAGCAGCGGCAGCTAACCCGATCGGGTCACAATACATGACCTAATTGGTTGGCAAGTCAACCGACCGAGTGAGCTTTGGCCTTCAAAACTGTACTCTGTCATACATCCACCCGATCACTGAACCAATCGGGTGGTACAGTCTCTTCTTCAGCACTGACATAGACTGCATGACCCGATCGGGTGGCTGTTCCGCCCGATCGGGTGAGAGCTGATACATAGTCATCTTTGACGAATGGCTCTCGGGATCTCGTGTGACACTTCCTATTGCTCCGGGGACTCTTGATGTTGGCTATATATGTCCCCTGCGCTAGCAATGTCCTGCAAATGCACATAAACACAACGAAAGTAAAAAAAGAAACTAAAACACAAAGAAACGGATACGAAATAACGAAAGTGACGGAAAACGACAGAGAAGACGTGCGTGAATATATAAAATATAAACACACGTCAAAATCCCCCAAGCTGAACTCTTCCTCGTCCTCGAGGAAGACGAGTGAGAATAGAAGCCCGGCAGGAGAAAATAGAAAGAGAGAAACAGAAAAAGAAAAAGAAATCCTAGATTACCCGTCAGAGCCAACAGAAAAAAACAAAACACACTAAGTAAGCACGCGAGAAGAATAACACTAAGCTCATGAATATGAGTTCTTACTAGTGTCGTGGGTTCACGCGGTGAAGCGCGAGTGACTATGGTTGTGAGCTAGCCAACGGTGTAACTATCTAAATCATGCGATGAAGATCCATATACACATATCTATGGAATGACCCAAATATCTAATCAATTCGAGTTTGCGGTGAATAATAGTTCAAGTATGCATGAGAATAGAGTAAGAATAGAAACATGGCATACGTTCGGGACTCTACTGCTAGAAACTAGGAAATCGCCATTGCCGAATGATTGCTAGAAAGCTCCTATGCCAAGTGTGTTCGAAAACGAAAGGGGTTTAGTAGGTTTGGAGGAGAGTACTTGGTACAAATTCTCGCCTTCCCTTTATTAACGGCGGTAGGAGTGATATTTACAACAGAATTTTTTTTTGGGTTTTGGATCTTGGCTATACATATTATTTCTTTTCTCTTTTTTTGTTTTGGGTTTTCCAATTTTTTTTTTTGATTTTTTTGGATTTTTGGTTGAAGTAGGAAAATGTGCATTCTCAAAAAGTGGGAGAACGATGCGCTAGTTAGTGGCAAAATTGTGTACTCTCCCAAGTGGAAGTGAAGTAAATGACGAGTGGATTTGCACCAAGCAAAATAAAAATGAATTCGAATTCTAAACACTTGGCAAAAGGCGTTTTTTGCGGATCAGAGCGTAAGCAACATGGGTTATCCTAGTCCTATTGGTAAAGTCCTGACACATGCGATTTGAAGCGTACATATATAGTATGATTCATGTATAATGAAGCAGAAAGTAGAAGCAATATACCGCATATTCGAAATTGAAGCTTGATAGTCTAGGGATCATCCATGGATAGGCATATAAAACAAAATCACAACCTAGAAGCACACCAACTAGCTAATCACAACACACAACTAAACACAAAAGGCAAAGTGAACCCACAGAGCATAAAATGCAACAAAACTCGGCTTTCTAGGGTTGGTGAAGATAGTTATCGTTGCTTAGCTAAGTATGGTTTAGTGGCAGTTTCATCATACGGGGTCATCTCTAGGAGAGGGAGAATAAAAGGATGAAAAAAAGAAAAACACGATGAAAACAAATCAAAACTGAGAAAAAGACACGATTGACGCACATAGTGCGACTCCCCAAAGCTGAACGTTGCATTGCCCTCAATGCAATAGGATGAAGTGCGGAACGGCAACGAATGATGGGAGGGAAGTACACACGGACAAAGAAATGTAAAAACATGAAAAACACAGAAAACAAGACGTAAAAAATAAAGGAAACAAAGACCGACACGGAGTATACAAAAGACACACATAAGCACAAAAGACAAGCACACAGCAAACACACATGACACGACCACAAACACAGCAAGATCAGTCTGAGCTGCTATCGGAGGAATGGTAGAGAGATGGTGAAGTTGGAGGTGAATAGTGGATGAAAGATGATTGTGAGGAAGATGGAGAAGGTGTGCCAACAGGAGAAGGAGGGGTAATAGGCTGGATCATGGGTGGATCAAGATTGATCAGTGGATCGTGTCACGGTCGCTTTTTGATCGTACATTTTTCGTATGCGTACTTTTATTTGTATGCATATTTATTTTGACCTCTTCTTGTATCCAAAACGTACGATGTGATATGTCGATGTGACCCTCTAGAAGAGTACTTATTTGTGGAATTATTTTTTAACATCATTTTACGGGTCGTTCTCCCACAAAATAACTTTGTTTGAAGAGGTGTCGTAGCTTTCACCTTCGTCGTTAGACCTTTTTATTTTTAGTTCCATTCGCCGTTGCCCTAGCCCGTGACCAACCTCCTTAGTCTCGACTCTCTTTTTGACACGGTAGTCTCGGTATTTTTCTTATGATTATCGGACACCGCTAGGCCCACTTTTTCCACTAATCCCCTTCTAATACACTTAGCCTAATTAATTTGATAATTCAATTAACCTAATTAAAACTATAAGGTTAAAACGTTTCATATGAAATAGTTCCTAGCTAATGACACCCTATATCATCCTAACTCTACCCCCTCCCTCTCACATCTTCTCTCTCCAATCATCTAAGTGCACCCCACTTTCAAAACCATTTATCAAAACAACTCTCTTACTTTCACCAATCTGGGCTATTCAACACACTACATTAACCTAAGTCTACCCCCTCCCTCTCACACACTCTCTCAAATCACATTAGCTATACCCTCTTTTCTAACCCTATTTAGCAACAACCCTCATTCTCATAACTCACGCATCCTAGGGCTTTTGTTTCCTGCAGCCGCCAGCCCCTTTGGAAACCCACGCGACCAAGCCCACGACAACCATCTCTGGCCACCACCCTAGGCCGAGCACCGCCGGACTTCATTGTTGCAACACCCATCCTCCATTAGATCCGACAAAACCCTACATGCTGCCGATCCTCCACTATATACATCCCGATCTCCCCTCCTAAAACCCCATGAAACTGCCCATCTGCCACCACTTGAAGCCACACGTGGCCTATCACTCTTGCCACCGTCAACCCCGATAAAACCCCCAAGGTTCCACCCTAAAACCCCTGCAGGCAGGCCCTTCACCAACTTTCAGCCACACGACACAATAAACTGCCGCACCATCTGCAGAACAGCCCCTCTCTCCGTGCCATTATCGCACACAACTCGACAGCAGGCCGTAGAACCCTCTACCTGCTGTCCGCACCTTCCCGACGCCGTGGAACGTGGTGCCACTGTCCTTCCCCTCCGCGTCATTGTTTGATGATCGTGCCAATACCCAGCGATCATCGTTCGTTGTCGCTGATCGCTGTCGTGCAGTGGATTGTTGCTTGCTTCTGTTAATTCAACCCCTGACGTCACTACCCGACGTTAGTGTAGCTCTCGCATCGTGTTAAGGTATACCTGAACCGTAGGAACCCACACACACATGTTAACAAGATAAATCTGTGATTTCATTGCCTTGGTAACTCACTAATTAAAGATTAATAATACGGGAATGTAGGTTGGGTGTTGAGTGAGCACATAGGAGATATCTGGACTCTTTGATTGTGTGACTTGCCGCACGTCTCTTTCAGGCAAGTGAAACTTGCCAGTACTTGTTTAGGCCATGTTTTAGGCCATTTTGTAAAATTGGGTAAAAGAAACTAGGCGGTGAAATGATAGTCGCCTAGATGACTATATTTGATCTAGCTTGACAACGAAGTTAGATCAGACACCATACTAGATCTAGCTTGACAACGAAGCTAGATTCGACACCCTTGCTATGCTATCATTTCATACCGCATGTCACGTTTAAATTCAAATTAATTGTACGCACTTTTAACTGCTTATTGCCATGTCATTACCTGCATCTTGCCATGTCACTGCATGCATCATCTTGCTCTATCATGATTATGTAGCACACGCTACTTCAAAAATGTAAGCTGCGGTGAGTAGGATCTTGACTCCTACATATTGATTGAGGCTAGGTGCACCCCTATGCCAAATTGAAAAACACTTCATGGCTCGTGATCCAGAAGATGTGCGTCAGTCCATATACCAAAAACACTTCCTGGCTCGTGATCCAGAAGATGGGCACCAGTCCATATACCAATAACACTTCCTGGCTCGTGATCCAGAAGATGGGCGTCGGTCCAAACACACGTGGGTGGGGTAGGGTTAAGCGACCACTCAGTGTAGAAGTGTGCCCGATCAGCAACTTCAGCTGTAAGGCGTAAACCCAGTGCACATCGTGAATACAAGTCAATCGTGAAATCGTGAATATTGTTTAGTAGCTCTCGCTACGACGTGTCATACACTGCAAGTATCATGTTCATGTTTAAACTGCAGCACTCATTAGAATATCATGCCATGTCATCATTATTTTAGAACTGCTAAGCTGCATTTATTGTATAACTGATGTGCTTTACGTTTCCTTGCACAAAAGTCTCCTTTTCCCTCATTGGAGATTTTTGCTGACATGTGCCCTTTTCTCTTTGGGTGGCACATGTCAGGTTTTGAGCCTGTTTTAGTTGCTGGGGACAATAGTTGCTGGGGACAACATGTCGGGAGGATCCATGGATGGAAGATTTACTAGGGTAGTATACCATGGATCGGGGTAGAATTCCCATGGTAAATGGAAAGTGCAAATGGGGATTCGCCCAAGAGAAGATGGTGGGAGGACGGTAAGAGGATTATTGTCAGGCCCATAAAGATAAGCTGCACGCTCGTGACCAAAATGAGTGAGCATTCCAATATCGATCAAGTAGTCACGATCGATGCAGGACCGGCCAGGTAAAATTGGGAGGTCAGATGGTAGCCTCAAATCATGACTGGCAATGAGAGTGATAATCCCACCACAACAAATAGAACAGGAGGTTGCTCGGCTAACAGATAAAAGCTCATATATTATCCAATGGGTGGTGTTGATAGGTAAGGGGTCATGTCCACAGATCCTGTCGTGAGACATGGCATATAGAAAGAAACGCTCGTCTCTAGACACCGTGGAAGTATCCACGCGGGAAAATATGGTGTTGGCTAAGAGACATTGGGCGTAGCGGTAACACATGTGTATAATGTAGGAGGCAGGCACCTCCGGAGGAAATGTGGGATAGCGGTTGAATCGTTGCCAAACGCCATCATCCTGAAAGTAGGAATAGATATCAGACCGATCATGAGTGGAACATTCAACATAATGATCGGGGTGAGGGAAATTCAGTGAATTATTTAGCTCGGCAAAGGTCATAGTAAAGTTGGCATTAAAGGCGCGGAAAGAGAATCCCCAATCGTACACTTCGAGGAAGAAAGGAACTCGAGGGTGAGTTTTTGATGGGTTGGGGCATAAGCACGAAGTAGAAAATCTCACCCAATGCATTCGAAAAGTTTAGTGATGCCCCTCAAAAGTCCTAAAGATTCGAGCGTGGGATGATCAGCAAAAAGGGCAGGTCACATGGGGCGAGGAAGAAGGGGTGCAGACGTACAGATTGCTCCTCGTGATGGATTAATGCCAAGGAATGATGGGAAAAAGGACCGTGTAGGTGGTGTCTGTGTGACGATGATGCGGGTTCTTTTCCCTTCCTAGACATGGTAATGATGTAGGAGAAGAAAAATAATGCAGGGGAAGGTGTCTATGATGATGATAATGCAGATATAGGAGACAGACACAAAATCAAGACATCGCAAATGATAAGAGAAAAATAAATCTTGGAAAGAAGTTACCGAGCAATGATGTGACTCCAAGCTAGATGCACCCATGTAGATGCCTTGGTGAAATATGGAGAGCCCGCCACCACATTTCTCAGATGGAATGGTTCGGTTTTTGGGTTTGGGGAAATATGGGTTGGTAGGGTTAGGGTTTTGGGGAATTTGGATGTAGGGCTTAATAGTAGGAGATGGGGGAGTAGATGGTGCTCATGGTGGTTGGTAATGGTTGTGGGTTGATTTGGTTTCAAGAAATTGCTGGTGGAAGGCAAATTTGGTGTTTGAGTGTTGGATTTTTTTCGGAATGGGTCGTGTGGGGAAGATGGTTGGCTTTATTGGGATGCAGCGGAACGATCAGGTAGTGTTCACCCGGTTGGGTTATTGCAACGGGTGTGTTCCAATTGAGAAATGAAGCTACAGGTCACCCGATCTGGTGAGATTTCACCGATCGGGTCACCGACTCTCAGAAAGTTCACCGGGTTACTGGAAAATATGACCCGATCAACCACCCAATCGTCGACTGTGTCACTCGATTGGGTGATCCAATTGCTTGAGTATCAGATACTGGAGTAGTTTCACCCGAACATCCACCCAATCGTGACTGTATCACCCGATCGGGTGATTCTTCCACAGAACCAAAGCAAGTTACTGTAATAATTCACCCAATCGGGTGGTGTATGACCTGGTTGGGTGAGGCTGTTCCTGCACAAAATTTCAAAATTCTCTAAATTTCGAAACAAGAACCCCCCAAGCTGTACATTTATACTAATATATACCAATCAATTTTATTGAAAGCTAATAAAGGGTTAGAACATGGGTTGCCTCCCATGAAGCGCTTGGTTATAGTCGATAGCTCGACTTCTTAATCTGTGTTCAATACAGATCTGTGGGATTTGCGGCAAAGCTATTGGTCATTGAGTTTCCGACCGGAGAGATTGTGGGCTCGCTGATCATATAGTGCTTTAAGAACTGCAAATTGACCTTGAAGGGTTGTTCTCTTCCCATCATCTCAATGGCTCCATGTGGGAAGACCTTGGTGACTCGGAAAGGTCCCGACCACCTAGACCTGAGCTTTCCAGGAAAAAGCCTCAGTCTTGAATTAATTAGGAGAACTAAGTCTCCTTCCTTGAATTCTCTCTTCAAGATATGCCTGTCGTGCCACCACTTCAATTTCTCTTTGTAGATCCGGGCATTTTCGTATGTGTTGAGCCGGAGCTCATCAAGTTCATTTAGCTGGAGTTGACAGTGGCTTCTCACCTCTTTGGCGTTGAAGTTCAGATTCCTGACTGCCCAAAGTGCATTATTCTCCAATTCCACAGGCAAATGACATGCCTTCCCGTAGACAAGTCGATAAGGGATCGTGTCGATCGGAGTCTTAAATGAAGGTCGGTAGGCCCAGAGTGCATCTGAAAGCTTGGATGATCAATCCTTCCTAGAGCTAGCAACTGTCTTCTCTAGGATGCTCTTTATCTCCACGGTTCGAGACTTCCACCTGGCTGCTAGTTTGCGGATGATAAGCCCACCCAATTCGGTGCTGCACTCCGTACTTCTTCAAAAGAGCTTCAAATTTCTTCTATGTGAAGTGGCTCCCTCCATCACTAATTAGAACTCGAGGCACACCGAATCTCGAGAAGATGTTGTTCTTCAAGAATTTGGCCACTACCTGAGAATCATTGGTGGGGCTAGCTATCGCCTCCACCCACTTGGACACATAGTCCACGGCCACCAAGATGTACTGTTTACCAGAGGAAGCGGGAAACTGCCCCATGAAGTCGATCCCCCAAACATCGAAGATCTCAACTTCCAGGATGTAATGCTGTGGCATTTCATTTCTCTGGGATATTTTTCCTGTCCTTTGGCACTTGTCGTAGGCCTAGACATATGCATAAGCGTCCTTGAAAAGAGTCGGCCAATAGATTCCACTTTGGAGAATCTTCATCGTGGTCTTATAAGAACTTGCGTGGCCTCCGTATTTTTGATCATGGCAATGAGAAATAATGGAGGTTACCTCTGTTTCAGGAATACACCTCCGTATCACCCCATCATTGCGATTTTTGTATAGATAAGGGTCATCCCAATAGAATTTCCGAACTTCGTGAAAGAACTTCTTCTTTTGCTGATAGCTTACATTGTGGGGTACAATGGCGCACATGAGATAGTTTGTGATGTCGGCATACCACGGAGTCCAAATAGAAGAAATAGAGAAAAGATGTTCATCAGGAAGTGAGTCATCAATAGGAGTGGTATCCGGGTCAAAGGTAGATAATCTAGATAGATGGTCGGCGACGACATTTTCTGCCCCTTTCTTGTCTTTGATTTCCAAGTCAAATGCTTGAAGGAGAAGAATCCACCTTATGAGGTGCGGCTTGGCCTCTCTCTTGCTCAAAAGGTACTTGAGGGCAGCATGATCGGTATGCACGATAACCTTAGTGCCCACAAGATACGACCGGAACATATCCATGGAGTGGATGACGGCTAGCAATTCCTTTTCTGTCGTCGTATAGTTCCTTTGAGCCTCGTCGAGGGTCTTGCTTGTATAATAAATGACGTGCAAATTTTTGTCTTTCCTTTACTCCAAGACGGCCCCAACTACATAGTCGCTAGCGTCGCACATCAATTTGAATGGTAGACTCCAGTCGTGGCATCTTTGCAGGACTTTAGCCAGGTTGTGGAGACACGAGTCGAACTCCGTTCCATAAACGGAAAAATCATCCATGAAGACCTCCATTATGTCCTGGGAGAAATCGGAGAAAATTGCGGATATTAATCTTTGAAAGGTGGCCGGGGCGTTGCAAAGCCCAAACAGCATCCTCGTATAAGCATATGTCCCAAACAGACATGTAAAAGGGGTCTTCTCTTGGTCATCATGGTGGATGGGAATTTGCAGGAAGCCGGAGTATCCATCCATGAAGCAAAACTAGTTGTGTTTGGCCAATATTTCAGGCATTTGATCAATAAAAGGGAGAGGATAATGATCTTTCATCGTGGCTTTGTTTAATTTCGGGTAATCGATGCACATCCGATATCCGGTGACGGTCCTTGTAGGTATAAGCTCATTTTTCTCGTTACGAATGACTGTCATTCCTCCCTTCTTGGGCACAACATGTACCTGGCTAACCCAACGACTGTCGAAAATAGGATATATAATCCTGGCCCGGAGAAGTCTAACATTCTCCTTCTTAACTACTTCCATCATAATGGGGTTCAATCTTCGTTGTGGCTCAATGGAAGTGGCTTGCTCATCTTCAAGCAATATTATATGCGAGGAAAGCCCCAAGCTTACTCCCTTCAAGTCCTCAATGACATACCCGAAAACATTCTTAAATCTCTTCAGAACATCAAGAAGTTTGGCCATCTGGTCTTCGGGTAGCGACGAGTTCACAATGATTGGATGCGTCAAATCCTTCCCCAAATATTCATATCTCAATCCCGGAGGAAACTCCTTCAGCTCGACTTCGGGTGGTCCCGATACATATTTTTCAAACTGTGTATCCTCCAATGAAAGAGCCTCTTTCCGGGTCTCCAGGATGCTAACATCTGGAACGTCACTTTTAATTGTGGGTCCACAGGGCGAAGCTTTGCAAAGTGAGGAGGAGACCGTGGAGGAAGGCTCTGGTTCCATCTCAGGTGTATGATAACTATCAGGTAGAAAATCTTCAACATGAAAGCAAGTCTTAATAGTAGATAGCTCTCCTCCACCACCTCTAATTCCATCATGACCCCAAACTCCATGGTGCTCTGTAGAGGACTGCAAGGAAAAGATAGATTCCTTCTCACGGCACTTGACAAGTCCTCCCAGATAATCCTTCAGACAAATCCCTCTATCAATGTGTAGATCACCCTCACTGATGTCGGTAGTGGGTATGTCAATAATCACCGCATCATCGGAATGGGAAAAGACTGTCGTATCGGGATGCTGCTGAATATCATGATTTCTCTTTTGATTGTCCACTGCTACTGCCAGGAAAGATTGGATGCTCGGGGTGCTTAGAGATTCTGTAAGATACTAGACCAAATTACTGGCGTGGCATGCATGTGCCCAGATATCATCTGAAATGGCACAAGACATTCTTGCAATAGAGTAGAAAACCTACAAGAAAAAGGAGAGAAATAGAACTACAACAATAGAGAACACGTTAATAGCACTAGTTGTAGGAATGGAGAAATAAGAATGTTGATGGCGGCATGGAGACATAGTCTACCAACCCCCTACAATGAATTTGTACAATATGTCCATGCAAAATTAAATTGGTGTAGAATGTGAAAATGATCGCGGGGTGAGGATGTGTGCTAGTCTCAAGGATAACAAGGTCCTAAGTGTAACAAGCACGTTGCCTCCCCAGCAACGGCACCATAAAGCTTGATCGGCCGCCGGTTTAAAATGAAAACCGGGACGGGGATACTAGAATTAGAATTTAAAAACCTCAAGAGCACGGTGTCGAAGTGTGGCTTGGAGGTCGATCACGGGGATGCGTGTGTTGTACTTGCAAACATTCAGGAACCGGATCACCCGGTGGATGAGCCAACCTATTCTCCATTGATTGTCACGATTGTAAACTAATAGAACAGATGTAAAAGATAAAAAGGTAATCTAGGACTTTGGCTTCTGCCCAAATCATGGATTCTCACTATTACGGCCGAAGGATAGGAATATGACCGAATGCTAGGGTTTGGATGTGAGACGTTGCCTCTGAAAGTGGTACCTAGCGTCCCATGGGCCCGATATTTCGGTCGATGCCCATGATGATACGCTAGGTCTACACGGCTTTGAATGGTGGGCATTCGCATGTCCAACACCATCCGACTCTAGGAGCACTAAGATCGCAACGATCGCTCCCAACATTTCGTCCAAGCCGTTCCCACGTGCAAGGGCTCAATGTCAACGCTAGGGGTGAGCTATGGATAGAGAATCAAACTCCCATGTTATTTCCTCTTGGCCCAATGGTCAAAGGCGGTCTTTTTCCTGCCGATGACAATGAAACGCCCCCGCGTAACCATCAAAATCCCTAGATCCAATCGGATCCCTAGACATATGGCCGTTCTAGGAAGAACCCACGAAGGAGCTTCCACCAATGTCCTAGATTGAAGAACTACTCACTAAACATGGTAGCAAATGCAATAACAGAAGATATAGCCATCAGAATTGAAATCAAGCAATTGTTCACCGTAGCAAATAGAAGCATAATGCCAATATCAAAATATGAAAACGATCAAATAACTTACACTAGGTGTTTAATTGAAGCAGCTAAAAAATCCCTTAAAACAGCTTAAAAGTGGGGACTGCGTTTTTCGGAAAACCTAGCACTATTTATACAAGTGGGCAAGATGCCAGAGAATATTCCACAAAAAGACAAAAGCAGCCACTCACCCAATCGGGTGAGACTTCACCCGATCGGGTGAAACGACGGAAAAATAAGTCTTCAGCTCTGATAAATATCACCCGATCACTGAACTGATCGGGTGAGTCTTGAATTTCTTGAGCTTGGGAAGCAGCAGCACCTGACCCAATCAGGTCATAATACATGACTCGATCGGTTGACAAGTCAACCGACCGGGTGAGCTTTGGCCTTCAAAACTGCACTCTGTCATACATCCACCCGATCACTGAACCGATCGGGTGGTACAGTCTCTTCTTCAGCACTGACATAGACTGCATGACCCAATCAGGTGGTTGTTCCACCCGATCGGGTGAGAGCTGATACATAGTCATCTTTGACGAATGGCTATCGAGATCTCGTGCGGCACTTCCCGTTGCTCCGGGGACTCATGATGTTGGCCATATATATCCCATGCGCTAGTAATGTCCTGTAAATGCACATAAACATAACGAAAGTAAAAAAGAAACTAAAAATAAAAAGAAATGGATACGAAATAACAAAAGGCGACGGAAAACGACGGAGAAAACATGCGTGAATATATAAAATATAAACGCACGTCATCTCACAATCTCCCTAAAGAACAAATCAGCAATATGAGTGGCATCATCCGTTTTGTGACATGGAATAAAGTGTGCCATCTTAGAAAATCTATCCACAATCACAAAAATTGAGTCTCTTCCTCATTTAGTCCTAGGCAATCCTAACACAATGTCCATTGAAATATAAATCCAAGGCTCACTAGGAATTGGTAAAGGAGTAAACAACCCATTGGGCTGAACTCTAGATTTAGCTTGCCTACATGTGACACATCTTCCACAAATTATCTCTACATCTCTTTTCATGTGTGGCCAATAGAAGTGTTCTTGCAAAATAGCTAAAGTCTTTCCAACTCCAAAATGTCACATTAATCCCCAACCATGAAATTCATGCACTAACAACTCTCTCAAGGAATAATTAGCCACACACAACTTATTCTCTCGAAACAGGAACCCATCATGTCTAAAGAACTTACCATAAGGAGTTTTCTCACAAGCATGGTATTCCTTACAAAATTCATGGTCATCAGCATATAAATTTTTAATGCACTCAAACCCAAGCAATTTTGCATCAAGTGTAGAAAGTAATGCATACATGCAAGAAAGTGCATCAGCGACCACATTCTCATTACCTTTATTATACCGGATGACATATGAAAACGTATCGATGAACCCCACCCAACGAGCATGCCTTTTGTTCAACTTATGTTGTCCCTTCAAGTGTTTCAAGGACTCATGATCCGTGCGAATTACGAACTCCTTTGACCATAGGTAGTGCTGCCACGTCTCTAAAGCCCGAACCAATGCATACAACTCCTTGTCATAAGTTGTGTAGTTTAAAGCTGCACCGCTTAGTTTTTCACTAAAGTAAGTAATTGGTCGTCCTTCTTGCATTAGAACTGCACCTATGCCAATAACTAAAGCATCACATTAAATCTCAAACGTTTTTGAAAAGTTAGGTAAAGACAATACAGGAGTATTGGTCAACTTCTCTTTGATTAGCTGAAACGCCTTCTCGTGTTCTTGTCCCCATCTAAATCCAGTGTTCTTCTTGATCACTTTAGTAAGTGGTGCGGCTAAGCTACTAAAGTCCTTCACAAACCACCGGTAAAAACTAGCAAGTCCATGAAAACTACGAACATACCTACACTTATGGGACTTGTCCACTCTTATATTGCATGTATCTTCGCTTCATCAACATGTATACCTTGTGCACTAACAACAACCCCAGAAATACAAGCTTGTCTCTGCAAATAGTACACTTCTTCATGTTAGTAAATAACTTTTCTTTCCTAAGAACATTTAAATCAGATTTCAAATGTAATGCATGATCATCCAAGTTTTTGCTATAAATGAGTATATCATCAAAGTTGACAACAACAAATCTACATATAAATGCATGAAAAACATGATTCATTGGTCTCATAAAAGTGCTCAGATCATTAGTCAAACCAAAAGGCATAACTAACCATTCATACAAACCATATTTTGTTTTAAAAATAGTATTCCATTCATCTCCTTCTTTCATTCTAATCTGATGATAACCACTCTTTAAATCAATTTAAGAAAACACAGAAGAACCATGCAGCTCATCTAAAATATCATCTAAGCGAGGAATATGATAACGATACTTTACTGGTATGTTGTTGATCGTACGGTAATCAACGCACATCCTCCATGTCCCATCCTTCTTAAGTACAATTAAAACAGGAACATCACATGGGCTCATGCTCTCCCAGACATACCCTTCTCCAACAATTCACTTACATGCCATTGAAGTTCCTTTGTCGCTCGGAATTGCTCATATATGCTGGTCGGTTTAGAATCATCGCACCGGGAACAAAATCAATCTGATATGCAATCTCTCAGATTGTAGGTAACCTATGTGGTATTTCTTCGAGAAAAACATCCTCATACTCCAGCAAAAGAGAAACAACAGAACTAGGCAAAGCAAGGTCAAGTTGGTTAGTATTTAAAAATGCCTCTTTGTAAAAAAATACAATCATCAGCTGATTTGAAAAAATTGCTCTCTTAACTTCACTCATTTTTGCATAGAAATTCTATTGTTTTCTCCCTGATTTTCTCTCAATAGCCGAATTTTGATTTTCTTTTTCTCACTCATTTTTTCCGGCCTCTCTCGAATTTTCTCTCTTTCTTTTGATCAGTCTCTTTCTACAATCTCACTTGATCCTCATATACTTGCTATGGTGGCAATGGTACAAGAGTGATTGATCGTTGATTAAGTACAAATGTGTATTTGTTCGTAAAGCCATCATGCTTCACATGCCTATTAAACTGCCATGGACGCCCTAGCAACAAGTGCCCCGCTTGAATCGGTACTACATCACACAATACTTCATCTTCATATTTACTTATCTAAAATGTAACTAACACCTGCTTGTTTACTCTTACCTTACCAGTATCATTTAACTATTGCAACTTGTACGGTCTAGGATTCTTTAATATGGGCAGTCCCAATTTCTCCACCATTGTTGTACTTGCAACATTAGTACAACTACTACCATCAATAATCATACTACATACCTAGTATTTAATGTAGCACCTGGTGTGAAAGATGTTCTCCCATTGCACTTTTTCGACTCCTTTTGCTTGCATACTCAATGCTCTCCTTGCCACTAATGTCAATGCATCAGGGGCTAAATATTCCTCCTCGAGATCGTCAACTAATAGTGGCCTGTTATCGTGGTTAGAATCATCATTGTCGGTGACAAATCCACCATTGTCTTGTAACCCCATGATCTGCCTATTTTGGCATTGACTGGCCATATGTCCCCTGCATTGGCATTTAAAACATTTAATGTCACAATTTCTAGAGGTCGAAGTGTCTGATTTACCTTGATGAATGTGACGGATATTCTCAGACTTAAGCTCAAGTTTGGGCATTTATGGCTTGTCCATCTTCTTTGTATAAATTGGTTTCCAAGATGTAGAACTAGAGTTATGGGATGTACTTGAACGACCCATCCTCTTGAGTTGTTGTTCCACTTTGATGGACATATGCACCATGTCTCCCAACTCCACATAATGCTACATCTTAACCTTATCATGGATTTCCCGATTTAATCCATGTCAGAATCTAGCCATTGTAGCCTCTGTATCCTCCTCTATATTAGCCCGGATCATAGCAATCTCCATCTTCTTGTAGTAATCCTCTACACTCTGGCTTCCTTGCATAAGACCTTGAAGCTTATTGTATAACTCTCAATAGTAGTAACTAGGAATGAACCTTTTTATCATTACTGTTTTCATCTCCTCCCATGTCTCTATTAGTCGTTCTCTATTTTGTCTCCTGTTTGTAACAAGCTGATCCCACCAAGTTATAACATAGTCAGAAAATTCAATCATAGTTAATCGTACCTTCTTTGCTTCGGAATAGTTGTGACAGTCAAATATGAACTACATCTTCTTCTCCCACTCAAGATATGCTTCAAGATCGATTTTACCTTGAAATGACGGAATCTTCATCTTAATACCATCCAAGTTGTTAACTTCCCGATTCCTAGCTTCTCTAAAATGTCCTCCACATCTCCTATAATTAACAACTAAATATCGATCTTTATCTTCATCAAAACCAGTCCCAAGACTCTTAATCTTCAACCATTATTGCCCTCGGCTGAACTCTTTCCCTTCTATGCATATTAGGAGCATTTTGTGGCTGCTCACTAAGTTTATCATCCATCTTATCTAGCCATTCATGAACTTGCTCGAGCTCCCACTTCATCACACTCTTCATCTCACTCATTCTGGCCTCCACTAGCAATTTTTGATTAGGGAAATCTGTGGTACCTTCAGTACTGTTCTTAGCACTATTGCGAGACATGTTTGCTGTAAAACAAAGTTAGAAAAAAGTACCTCATAATTCTCTCCCTTACATGTTTACACTCAAGAATGTGAATCACTCTATGCTCGTGTTTTCACTCAATATTTGTGGCCTTTAACCCTCTATTGTTCTCACCACTCTTACTTCTCTCACTCTATAATTTCTTTTTCGGTTCTTTTGGAACTAAAACAAACAATACACAAAATTGTTGGATACAAGATGTGGTTGGATATAACGATCGATGACTTCGTGTTTGATGATAACAAATAGGAGTGTATGATTTGATGTATGTGCTAAGTGTTTTTCAGGAGTGGCCCTCTCGTAAATACTCAAAGGGAGACTAAGTCAAAGTAATGGAGAATTTGCTATTCATTAGCAAAGTGGACTTGGTCAAAGATTGAGATAATAGCTACACATATTGGACTAAGTCAAAGAAGGGGAGATAAAGAGGGAATCAATTCAAATCCATATTTGAATTGATTCAAATCAATTAGTGCATGAATCAAATCCTATTCAAAATTCCTACACAAATGAAGACTTGCTTAAAGGCAGAGAGATATGGAGAATCTCAAGAAAATCAATATAAGAGATTAAATGAGATCTTAAATGAGATCATTCAAATCCTATAGCTATAGAAATTCAAATCATATAGCCATACAAATTCAAACTCCATATCCAATGATGATTGAAAAGATCTTCCATGGTGGTTCATTCAAATCCTATTCAAGTTAGGATTCCTTCCAATCTCCTTCAATTATGGGATTCTATTTGATTCTATTTGATTCTTATTGATCCCATCCTCTCCTATATAAACCCAACTTCCAAAGAGAGATATTTGAAGAAGAGAAAAACAAAAGAGATGCATATTTCGGCCAACACAAAAGGCGAGAGCAAGGCCGCAAGTTTCATGTTCAAAACTCCTCCATGTGCAACATTGCATGGCTTCTCCTTCAACACATTGCAAAAGCAAGCAAGCATCTCCATTGCCCAAATCATCAAAGCCATCTTCCAATCTACAAAACCCTAGCATGTCCTTGTGCAAGCTTCTTCAAGAGCTCTTCATTGCCGCAACTATCACATGCTAAAGCTCCATTGCCTAACTCCATATCAAGCACCTCCAAAGTCAAAGCCAACGAGTTCCTATCTCCATTGCAAAGCATCTAAGCCACAACCCCAAGCAAGGGCTCCTTCATTGTGCAAGCCACAAGCAAGCATTGTCACGCCCCGCTTTCCAAGTACGGAAGGCTAGACGCGAAGAGGCCCGCTCAGACTGAAGCTGTGAAGCCACAGTTTGATAAGCGTCTGTGTGTTCATCCAATCGTAGATTCTTGCATTGCAAAAGAAACAACAACAACAATAATAATAATAATTGAAAGCAATTTAGGATTAACCAACATTCAACAACATCCAATTTAAATTCAAAGCATCCAGATAGTCATAAAAAGGAAGTACAGAGTCTGAAAAGAAGGCACAAGCATGGGTGAAACTAAAACATAAATAATAACCGACCTCAAGCGTGACGTCAGCAACCTGGTAGTCCTCAGCCACTACCTCAGACTCAAAGCCTGACATGTGACACCTAAAGAGAAAAGGGCACATGTCAGCAAAAATCTCCAAAAAGGAAAGGGAAACTTTTGTGCACGGAAACGTAAAAACAAAAGAGTACAACTAGCCGTTCTAAAATAATGATGATGACATGGCATAATATTTTAATGAATGCAGCAGTTATAATGAACATGATATTTTACGATGCGGCACGTCGTAGCAAAAGCTACTAAACAATATTTCATGAAAAGCAATAAAACATGCTTTCACATTGTGCCCAGGGTTTACGCTTTACAGCTGAAGTTGCTGATATGGCACACTTCTACACTGCGTGTGTAGGAATATTATGCCCTCAAGGCCATTTATTCCTGTGTGAATAGCACAAACATCTTGTTCGAAATAACAGTAAGCTGTTTGGTAATAATTTATCTAAGTCATATTGTAATGTAGTCAACATTAGATATCAACTTAGGTAAAGTCCTGAGACTTTATGCAAGGTCAAACGGATATCGAGATGAGTATCTCGATCATGGAGAAACGTTTGACCATCTGTAGCATAAGTCTAAAATGGTTCGTGGTCGTAGATGTTTCGAGACAAGGATATCGAAACATCGGATAGACCATTGTGTCTTAGTCTTCACCGTTTAGCGATGGCGATGATCTCATGATCGCTTGACTTGGCGAAGTCGAAGACGAGACACAGGTGCTCATTAGAATGAGTTCACTAAACGATCCACTAGAGTTATCATATGGTTATATTGACCAATCTGTCAGTGATAACTCTGAGTGATGATAGGATAGTTGGTCTTTTGTCTTGAGGTCATTTTGACAAACCTGTGCGTGAACGGTGCCACTTATATCAACTGACCTAGCTTCGAGGCAAGGCCTGTCGAAAGGTCTTTTGATTGGGTGTCACTTGAAACGTACGAGGCGAGTAATGACCAAGAGAGGATTTGTCTCTCCCAGTCAATGGGAGTTAGTGACGTAGAGTTAGTTCGGTCTTTAGTAAAAACTCTGCGCAGAGTATGTTGGAAGAAGTCTAACATTAGTTAACTAAAGATCGATAGAAACTAACCGGAGTAGATTTATTGGGGTTGACAGTTTGACCGTACCCCAGACTTGATCTACACGACATATTTAAGACGAAGAGACTATAACTGCGGAATTCATCACGGAAACAGTCAGGTGGTCCCGACAATACTCATGTCAATGAGTTAACCACATAATGATGATTCCTGAAGCAGGGACGGCAACCACTGCTCGTGGTCACTGCCGTATAGGGCTTCGAGCCCAACCTGTTGTAAGGGTCAGGTTGTAGGGTCTCACACAGAGTGCAACGCTTCGTCTAGTAATAGGTAGAAAATAGTTAGGGAGAATATTTGCATTTGATGCAAAAGAAGAGATAATTGCATTTGATGCAATATGGTAATTTAAGCTTAGATAGGGACTATTTTGCATTTGATGCAAAAGCGATTAAATGTGTATTAAATTGTTTAATACAATATTTAATAATATAAACGCAAGGAGAAGTTCACGGGTAAGACGGGAATGTCCCGGTCTAGACCCAGGTTCGAACGGCGTCCAAATCAGACGCCAAATGCTCAACTTATGCCCAAAACAGCCAAATGGCTCAGTCTGATTCAGACCAGGTTAACCCAGGCCAGACCAGGATCTGACCTGGGCACCTGGCCCATCAGACTGGGCGCCAGGCCACTGGGCCTGGGCCCGCGCCCAGGCCCAGGCGCCTGGGCGCCTGCCCAGGCACCCAGGGCGGGCGACCTGGGCCCGCCAGGGCCCAGGCGCCCTGGGCCGGGCGCCCGGCCCAGGCACCCGCCTGGGCGCCTGGCGCCTGGCGCCAGGCGCCAGGCTGGCGCCTGGGCGCCCGCTCCAGGCGCCAGGCGCCTGGGCGCCCGCTCCAGGCGCCAGGCGCCTGGGCGCCCGCGCCCAGACTTGGGCGCCCGTGCCCAGGTATGGGCCTGGGCGCCCAGTCAGCAATTTTAGGCTGTGGGGCCCACAGGCTGGGCCCCACCTAAGGGTGCAGAACCCTAGGTTTGATGGCAGATTTTGACGGCTCAGTTTTGCGAAAAACTACCCGTGGGCTGATCTTTGGACGATCAATTGGAGGGTCAAACGAACTCCGATTGACGAACCGTTTTTTCCTATGCGTTCACGGTTGAACGCTTGTCGTATTGATAGGTTGTATCAATCCTGAAGCTCAACGGTGAGTGAGTTAAAATTCACGGAAGTTTGCACTTTGTGAAGTGCAAACTAACTTGATTTTAATTAACTCATCATTTAGTCCCACATCGGATTTTGAGAAAAGGGGAGAGTCCGCCGCCTATATAAATAGGGGTCTCCCCCTTTCTCAAAACTCGTCCCAAGCTCTAGATCTGAGCGGCTCTCGTAAATGTTGGAGCACGCTCGGATCTAGGCTTAAGTTAATAATTTCTCTTCTCCCTAAATTTCTGCCTTACTCCTGCGGGCTCTAGCAAAGCCACAAAGGAGTTCGGATTCTGAATCTGAAATCTTGGCGGAGGTTTCACTCGCGTGAAACTTTATTCGGCACGTGGTTGGCTCGGCGGCACGGGGATTGATCGCCTCGGGATGCGGAGCGGTTCGAGGAGCGGTTCGGGGAGCGGTTCGGGGAGCGGTTCAAGGAGCGGCTCGGCGTGGGACGGGAGCAGCTCGGAAGATGGCGCGGAACATCTCGCCTGCTCCAGGGCTGAGATTCTGGGTATGTGGTTAAAGTATTTTATTAGCATTAGTTTAGTTTAATCGCAGTAGGCTAGATCCTTCTTGGGATGGTCAGACCCATCCCAAGTCGGCATAGATCTTGGCATGGGGTCTTGGACCTTAGGGCTAAGTTAAAAATTTTTTTTAACTGCATGTTAATTAGTTAACTAGTTTTTCTTCCGCTGCTATTGTTTTTCTGTCTATGTTCTGTCCGACTTAGGACGGGACTAGAGTTTTTGTGCCCTAAGGGACCGCCAATTCCCAACAGCGTGGTCGCTTAACTCTACCCCTCCACGTGTATATCTTCTGGATTACGAGCCAGGAAGTGTTTTTCATTTGGCATTGGGGTGCACCTAGCCTCATTCATGATGTAGGAGTCAAAATCCTACTCGACGCAGCTTACATTTCAAAAGTAGCGTGTGCTACACATTCATTACAAGACATTCAATGCATGAAATGATATGTGACATGCAACATGATAGTATAACAAGCAGATATTGAAAGCATATAGTTATATCAAAAGTAAACATGACATGTGAATTGCATGTAATGACATGGTGGTAAGGGTGTCGGATCTAGCTTCATTGTCAAGCTAAATCAAGCATGGTGTTGGATCTAGTTTCGTTGTCAAACTAGATCAAGTATGATGTCAGATCTAGCTTCGTTGTCAAGCTAGATCTAGCATGGTGTCTAGGCGACCATCATTTCACCACCTAGTTTCTTTTGCACAGATTACCCAAAATAGCCTAAACATGGCTTTAACAATAATCTGAGCAAGTTTCACTTGCCTGTAACAACGTCAGTAATCCTCAGTTCAACGGTGTCCAGAATCTCCCTACGTGCTTAATCACCAATCACCAATCACCAATCACCAACCAACAGTCCCATATTATTATCTTCAATTAGTGAGTTAACAAAACAATGAAAATTACTGGTTTTTATCTTATTAAACAGGCGAGTGTTTGGGTGTCCTACGGATCGGGATATACCTCAACACGACGCGAGAGCTACACTAACGTCGGGTAGACACGTCGGGGGTTGGATTTCGGTAGTGTTCGAGGTACGGTGATCAACGGTAAATATGGCGACTACCCGGCAGCGAACACGGAGGAGATGGACTACAGGGGGGTCTTGCGGCCTAGGGGACAGCCAAGCGGAAAGAGCAAGGGCTGCTGGCAATGGGGAGAAGGGAGATCGGCATATTTATGTGGAGAGGGGATGTTTTGAGGGGGTTTGCGGCTGGTGTTATGCGGCAAGGGGCTGGAGATGGGTGCAGGCCATGGATGAGGAGGGCAGGGGTGTTCGGCTACCGCTGGTGGAGATGGTGGCCGACAAGGGGGCTCGGCCGTCGGCAGTTTATGAGGGGTGAACGACAGCTTGTTTTAGAAAGAGAGAGGGCAGTTGCGGCATAGTTGTGAGCTGTTTGCAGCTGGGATGGGGGATGAATAGGGCAGCCGTATATAAGGGGAGAGAGGGAGTTGCGTACGGGGTTCAGTTGGGCAGCCGACGGCTGTGGTGGTCGGTGTTCAAGGGGCGACCGTGGGGATCTTTGGGGGGCTACAGGACAGTTTTTATGGTGGATGGGAGAGAGTCTGTGCGGTTTAGAGGAGGAGAAGGTGGTATTTTGCGTGGAGGAGGAGGTTGCATGAGGGGAGGAGGATGAACAGAGCTAGGGTGCCAGCGGCACAATGAGGAAGAAGAGCAGTGGGTTTATTTGGTGATGCGGCGGCTGCGTGCATGAGTTGTAAACCTAGGGCTTGGGATGCGTAAGTTTGAAATGAGAAGGGTTATTTGCTAAATAGGGTTTGAAAAGATGTATATTTAGGTGATTGGAGAGAGTGTGTGTGAGGGGGAGAGGTATAATTAGTGTGGCGAATAGCTAGGAAAGATATAACATGTGATATGTATTAGACCCTAGTGATTTGATTAAATTAATTAGGGTTTGAATTAGTCTAGACTAATTACTGGTCGAAAGTGATTAGGGTGAAAGGAGAGTCTAACGATGTCTGATAAATATAAGAAAAATATCGGGATGACCATGTTGACGAGAGAATTGAGACTACGACGATCGGTCACGAGCTAGGTTCAAGGAAAACGGAACTAAAAATAAAAAGATCAAACGTCGAAGTCTAAAGTTATGACACTCCTTCAATTAAAGCTGTTTTGTGGAAGAATGGGCCGTGAAATGAAGTTCACGAAAAATTCCACAAATAAGTACTCTCTCAGATGGTCACAACGACATATAACTTCGCACGTTTGGGATACAAGAGGAGGCAACTAAAAATACGTGTACGGAAAAGAAAGTACGCGCACGAAAAACACACTATCGAAAAGTGACCGTGACATCCTACCCACCTTAGAGTAAAGTCCATTCTCGGACTTTCTAACTAAAAATATATCTAGCCAATCTAGTAACTACCCCAATCATAACACGCTATAATTCAAACCATGTATAGTCACTACAAATGCTTATATATGGACTAGGTAGTTAAACAATAATACTACAGACATGTATATATATGCACATTCGATACTTATACCTATCATAGACAGTCAAATTCATATACGTACTTCAATCATTCATATAGTGATGTACATCCCTTATACAACTATCACTCACTCATCACTTAACCATGGTACAGATACTTACATAAAAATAGTTCACACCAGCAAATACAATCTTAGTAGTTCACGTACAGATAACTACCTATGCACAAAAAACCATGGATATACTACTCCCTTATATCTCCTAGTGTACATACAACACCAAACATATCAACACATGTAATCACACCATACAATATTAAATCAAGTTTGCTATACCTAATATACATTCACTCCTACTATAGTTATTCTAATACATGCAGATACTTCATTATATTTACAATTCACATACAATCCTATAACTATATGCAAAAGTCAACACACATACCATAGTCGCAAACATCTATAGCTAAGCACATACTTACCCATGCATGGTACACACCCACACACACTAATATACTATTCATACATGCCACTCATACCACCATAAACTCAGCACAGCTACACACCTAGTTTAGTTAGCATATATACATTCAAATATGTAAAACCTTGGTAAATAACTATACTACAAAACCAACACATATAACTATATAATGGTATAGCCACCCACAACCATATGTGTAACGTAACCAAGTACAACGAAACCTACCACTATACACACATCATCTATTACTATGTTTTATACCACTATACACAAACCAAAGACAAATATAACAATATATGTAGAGTATACCCACTCAAGCATGAGTGAGACTCAAAGACCCATACAAGAACCAGAATGCTATATGTATAACATGATATTTATACCTATACCAACACACCACTCTTATATATATATACACCAACGTAATCATAACACTCGTCACACTATACAGGTAAAAACGCATGATATCATATAACACACAATAATATCAACCACACTCTATATTTAGTCAAGTAACATCCCCATAATGCAATCAATTTACATACTATAATAATATTACAAACATCAATACACGTATACAATCATAATACACTATCCTACGTATGCATACATCGTATAGTCACATACATATAATTTATTCACACCATAGTAATTTACATATAGTTAGTATACTACTACATATACATATCCATACATAGTTACATCATACAGTAATCGTGCATACCTCATGGTATACACATACACACACATAACATCCCGTAAAGGCAAGCAGTACTATACAAAATTATAACCCTATTACCATACGTATAGCATACATATTCATACAGTATGTATATATCTACCTATAACTAAGCACATACATATCTACGTACGAGCACACACTCATACGTGCTAACATATAGATCAAATAATAGGCATGCACACTTAACTATAAGTACACCTATTATCATTACACCTAACATGCACATGACTTACTAGTATACTATTTCAAGCAGTTACAAGTACCTTCAAACTACATACATCACTAGCAGATATTCCGACACTAATTCTAATATACACAGACATCCCTAAAATTGTATATCTATCCACACATATATTTATAAATACTATCATTCATACAACTTCATATATATTATGGATAACACTGAGTATGTGTATAACACAAGATACAATCATTAATAAACTAAGGGTAGCACACTCATACATGAGTGGTACGCAGGGGTTCACACACACGGGTCCACACACTCTACCTATATACATGCACCACGACAACATCACAATAAAACTAATGGACCTACCACTAAACTAAGGTTGACATAGGCAACAGCAAGCACTAGTAGGACGACTAAGCAATAGTAAGGGCACCGAAATCAAATAGCGTAACGAAACAAGATCGGGATGAACGGGTTCAGATAAGGCGAGCATAAGGAGATAGCTTGTTTAGGTGTAACGACCACTTTTCGTTGTACCTTGTTCGTGCACGTGCTTCTGGCCGTGCACGTGTTTATTTTAGACCTTATTTGTTTGTGAACACTTTTGTGTGATATGTCGTTATGAACGTCTCTGAGAGTATTAAATAGTGGCACTAATTTGGAACGACGTTTCTCGAGTCGTTTTCCCACAATTTAACCTTATTCGATGAGACGTGGCGATTTTCACTTTTGGCGGGAGACGTTTCTATTTTTAGTTTCGTCGTCTGACGTCAAAATTGAGATCTATCTTCTTAGTTAGCTCACTTTCGTCATCGTGATCACCCCGGTATTTATTTTATAATTTTTGGAGTTTATTTGACCACTTTTATATTTTTAACAAGGTTTATAATATTTTTAATAATTAATTTTTAAATTATTTTCGACCAAATAAAATTTATTTGAGATTTAAACGTATTAAAGAATTTTTGAGCCAATTTCCAGCTCATTTGGACCGCATCAAATTCTTGTGAGAGTTGGAGAAGTTGAGATTCAAATTTTAAATATTTTCGAACTTCTAATCCTATTAGATTTATCCCTAGACCAAGTCAACCCATCTACACTATATAAACAACCCCTAGGAAGACCTATTTTCGCAATAAAATAACCCTAGCCGCTTCCACACTCAAATTTGACGTTGCGACGATTCGTCGTAACGTTGCGACAAACAGCTGCCGCACGACCGAGAAAACCAAGGCCGTTCCCCCGCTCCGACCGCTAGCCGCCCCCGCACCAAGCCCCATCCGCATCGCAGCACAGCCGCCCCCTCTGTTAGTCCGCAACGACCGAGAGAAGCCCTCGGTCTGACCGAGAGCTTGGCCCGCTCACGCCGCATCCCCGCACCGCACCGACCCCCGCTTCTGTCGCCTGCCTCCGCTCGTGTCTGACCGAGCGGGTCGCCCGCACCGACCGACGTTGCAACGTTGCAACGTTGCAACGTTGCAACCCCCGCATCCAAGGCGCCTGACCGAGCCCCTCCTCCGCACCGACCGAGAGGAGGCCCCGCACCAAGCACGCCCCCGCACCGCTGCACACCCCCCAAGCGTTGCAACCCCGCATCCCTAGTGCCCGACCGACGGATCTCCCCGCACCGAGGCTGTACGACCGAGAGCCACTCGTCGCAACCCCGTACCCATCGCACCACTTGCCACCGTGGGCCCCCCAAGTTCTCCAGAGGTATTGTGGGTCCCCCATATGTCCCTAGGACTACTGTGGGCCCCACCTAGGTGCTTTCTCTTCGAGGATTCGTCGCGTACAACGTTGCGACACGTCGTAGGCCGTCGTCGCACGTGCTAGCTTTGGAATCTGGATTCGTTGCTCCGGTTGATTACTCTGAAATTTCCAGCGAGAAATCTAATTGGAATCTGGACTTGGAGCACGATATTATTATTCCAACCCCCGGCGTCGCTACCCGACGCCGGTGTAGCTTTCGCGTCGTGTTGAGGTAACGCTTTGTACCCCTAGGACCCCCAACCCAATGCATGCTAATCAAGACTAAAATCAGTATTTTTAAAGTATTTTAAATGTTTTAGAATTCACTAATCAAGATTAATAAAAACGGATGTAGGCTGGTGGACTTGTGCACGTAGGATTATTGTGATTTTGGACTCGTTGGACGGTGTTGCTCAGACGTGATACTTGCAGGCAAGTGAAACTTGCCAACTCTTGTGTAGGGCCATGTTTTTAGGCCACTTCCTTGCTTTTAGCGTAAAAGAGACTAGTCAGTGAAATGATAGCTGGCTAGACGCCTACTTGATCTAGTTTGACAACGAAACTAGATCCGTCACCTAAATGATCTAGCTTGACAACGAAGCTAGATCCAACTCTTTAAACTTGTTGATCATGCATACTAAACTGTCATGTTTACTTTCCTTACCTCTACGCTTTACTACTTGCCATGTCATGTCATCCATGCATTGAATGTCGCATTCGTAGCACACGCTACATACTTGTAATTGCTTGTCCCGGGCTAGGTGCACCCCTATGCCAACATGAAAAACACTTCCTGGCTCGTGGTCCAGAAGCGAGCATTCCCGTTCGGGGGTAAGGCCCTGGCTCGATACACGTGGAGGGGTAGGGTTGAGCGACCACTCAGCGTAGAAGTGTGCACGTACAGCATCTTCAGCTGTAAGGCGTGAACTCTGTGCACTACTTGAAAAGTGACTTGTGATTGTTAGTAGTTTACTACTCTTGCCATGCCATGCTAGTTGTTCTCTTGTACTTGCTTTACTTTACTTGTTGCACTCGTACTTTAACTGCCATGTCATTGCATCATGCTAGAACTGCTAGGTTGCTTTTACTTGTACTTTCAGTTTCCTTGCACAAGTCTTTTAGACTTGCTGACATGTGCCCCTTGCTCTTTTGGGTGTCACATGTTAGACCCTGAGCCAGAGACAGTTGTTGAGGACGAGGTGTTTACTGACGCTGAGCCTGAGCCTACGTTCGTCGAGGAGTACGAGGACACCGGAGACCAGTCTTAGTGACTGTGGAGTTGCTTTTACTTTAGGTTGCTGTTAGTTGTCGGTTCTTGCACCATTACTTTATTTTCGTACTTTGTACTTTGTTGGCCATGCTGGGGCCTCTTTTAGACTCTTTTATTTTAGCCTGGTGGCTTTTCTGCGATGTTGAAATTTATTATGGATATTCTGAGATTTATTCTTTGTCTCTTTTCCTTATTATTATCTTTGTTTCGTTTCGCGTTGCAAGGACCTGCAGTTTAAATTTGATTGACGCTTATCGGACTTGCAGCTTTGTAGCTTCAAGTCTGAGCGGACCTTCTCACGCTTCGCCTCCACGTTTTTGAGAAGCGGGGCGTGACAGGTTTTGTTGGTGGCCCATGCAGGTCCTTCTTGCAATTGTGAATTAACGGAACAACGGTAATAACGGAATGTCCATTAAATAAATTGCAACATCCAAGTCATTAAGCTATTTGAGTCTAATTTGTTTGTTCGTTTTCTATGTCATTAGATGGCTGGACGACGACAGACCCGATCTGGTAGTGGGCCCAATCGTGCTGAGGAGCCGGATAGAGAGCCCACCAATGCTGAGATCATGAGGATGATGCATCAGATGATGCAGGTGTAGCAGGGCATGCTCCAGAATACTCAGAGTGCCCCTCGCTTCGAGCCATGAGCGAAGCAGTTTCGGGAGCTGGGCCCGACCTACTTTGATGGATCTGAAGGACCGTTGGCTGGAGAGGAGTGGATCAGGAATACCGAGGATAATCTGAAGATGTCGAAGGTCAACCCGGCTGGATGGGTTGATTTGGCAAAGAAGCAGCTCAAGGATAATGCCCGTAACTGGTGGGATGCAGAGGAGGAGCTGTTGACGACACCGATACCTTGGGCTACTTTCAAGTCTCGGTTCGATGAGGAGTACTTCCCGAAGGCTGCCAGGAGGGAGATGTTGCAGCGCTTCATTGAGCTGAAGCAGGAGAATCTGACGGTGGACCAGTACCACCAGGAGTTTACTAGATTGAGTCGCTTCGCACCGAAGATGGTAGAGGACGCTGAGGAGAAGGCTCAGAGGTTTCTACAGGGCCTTTCCCTAGACTTGCAGAGCCAGATGTCTACGACGGATATGGAGTCATATCAGAAGTTGCTGGTAGCTGCTCGGAGACAGGAGATGATTGCGAAGCTGAAGAGGGGACAGATTTCTGGAGCTGGGAAGAGGCCTATGGAGCAGGCCAGAGGAGTGGCTAGGCCTGGGTTCAAGCCTACCCAGCCAGTGCAGTTCAAGAGGCCTGGTGGGCCTACTGTGAAGACTTGCCATTTCTGCGGTAAGACTGGCCACATCAAAGAGCAGTGCAAGAAATTTCTGGGGCAGTGCCTGATCTGTGGAGATGCTACTCATGTAGCGAGGGATTGTCGACATGCGAACTAGCTGAGGAGAGGACCTGATGGAGCACAACTACAGAGGGGACCAGTTACAGCCCAGCCCTTGCAGCAGAGAGCACCTGTACCTACTGGACGTGGAGTGCCTCTTCTTCCGCAGAAGCAGGCGTTTCAGTAGGCTGTTCAACCGAGGAGGCAGGCTTACTTGATGACGGCAGTGGAGACTGAGGTTGTGGACGAGGTTATCGCAGGTAACCCTCTGTCTAGTTGTTCCTTCCTTAGTTAGTTTTGATTGTTAGCTTATGTTTGAATTGATTGCATATGATTGTTTGTAGAATAGGGTTTGATTGTTAGTCTGCTTGTTAGGTGTGATTTTGGTTTGCACGTTTCCTGCACGAGTCCTCTTTGACTCTAGTGCATCGATGTGCATTATTTCCCGGAGCTTCGTGGAGAAGCATTCCTTGACGACTTCCCCTCTTCCCAAGAGTTGGAACATCGTTACAGGAAATGGCGTAATCTCGGTGCATCGTGGGTGCAATTCTTGCCCTTTGGTGGTTTGTGGACATGAGCTTTACGCTGATTTTATTGTCCACGACATCATCAATTACGATGCAGTGCTTGGAATGGATTGGCTAGCGAGTTTCTATGCTACGATCGATTGTCGGAGGAAGAAGGCGGTGTTCGAGATCCCAGGACATCCGGTGTTTGAGTTCAGTCGAGGTAGCAGTTCGCTTGGTCCTGTCAGGTTTCAGACCAGACCGGTGGAGATCGTTGCTATGCAGATGGAGCAGAGTAGACCAGCTGTGGTACGTGAGTTCGACGACGTCTTCCCCGAGGAGATGTCTGGACTGCCACCCGATCGAGCTCTCGAGTTTTCGATCGACCTTGTTCTGGGAGCGCAGCCTATTTCGAAGGCGCCGTATCGTATGGCACCAGCAGAGTTGGAAGAGTTGCATAGACAGCTGGATGATCTTTTGCAGAAGGGTTACATCAATCCTAGTGTGTCTCCGTGGGGAGCACCAGTGTTGCTGGTGAAGAAGAAGGATGGTTCGCGTCGCATGTGTGTGGATTACCGGGAGCTGAATTCTGTGACTATCAAGAATAAATATCCCTTGCCTCGTATAGATGACATCTTCGATCAGCTTGGAGGATCGAGGGTGTTCTCTAAATTGGATTTGAGGAGTGGTTACCATCAGCTTAAGTTGAAGAAGGACGACATCCCGAAGACAGCGTTCAGGACGAAGTATGGTCACTACGAGTTCGTGGTTATGCCCTTCGGCATAACCAATGCGCCCGCAGTTTTTATGAACCTGATGAATCTGATCTTCTACGACTTTCTGGACAAGTTCGTCGTCATCTTCATCGACGATATTCTGATATATTCGAAGTCGGAGGAAGAGCATGCATCGCACTTGAGGACAGTGTTGGAGATCTTGAGGAAGCATCGTTTGTATGCGAAGTATTCCAAGTGCGAGTTTTGGCTGGATAGAGTTGCTTTTCTCGGGCATGTGGTGTCTGGTGATGGAATTTCTGTGGATCCCGAGAAGATTGTGGCTATCAGAGAGTGGCCGGTTCCGCAGTCAGCATCTGAGATTTGGAGTTTCCTTGGGCTTGCTGGCTATTATCGACGCTTCATTAAGGACTTTTCCCAGATTGCTAAGCCGATGACCAGACTGACGCGGAAGGATGTACCATATGTATGGTCTGATGATTGCGAGAAGGCTTTTGGTGTCCTGAAGGAGAGGTTGACGACTGCCCCTGTACTTGCTGTGCCTGATCGGAGTGGAGGATTCGAGATATTTTGCGATGCTTCTGGCAAGGGTCTTGGATGTGTGTTGCATCAGCATGGGCATGTGGTTGCATATGATTCTCGTCAGCTTAAGGCTCATGAGAAGAATTACTCGACACATGATTTGGAGTTGGCTGCTGTCGTGTTTGCGCTGAAGATTTAGAGGCACTTCCTGCTGAGTGAGAAGGTGAAGATCTTCACCGATCACAAAAGCTTGAAGTATATCTTTACTCAGAAGGAGCTCAACATGCGACAGCGTCGATGGTTGGAGCTCATGGCAGACTACGAGATTGACTTGCAGTATCACCCTAGCAAGGTGAATGTGGTTCCGGATACGCTGAGCAGACTTCCAGCGGTGATGATGTTGACCTCGCAGTGGAGGTTGCAGCAGGATTTTTGCGAGGCTGGTATCGAGATTATTCTTCCTGGAGAGACCTCTTCGTTGATCAGTATGCAGATACGGTCGACGATCGTGGATAGGATCAAGGCAGGACAGGCTGGAGATGCTAAGCTGGTGAAGATTTGGGAGCAGGTGGAAGACGGTCTGCGGACTGACTTCTTGATTCACGAGGATGGTTCGCTGAGATTTGGAGCCAGGTTGTGTGTGCCAGCTGGAGATATCAGAGAGGAATTATTGGTGGAGGCACACAGTTCGCCGTATTCTGTGCATCCCGGTGGCACCAAGATGTACAAGGATCTTCGTCTGAACTTTTGGTGGCATGGCATGAAGAGGAGTGTGGCTCGGAGTGTATCCAAGTGTTTGGTTTGCCAACAAGTAAAGGTGGAGCATCAGCGTACGGCAGGGTTGCTGCAACCGCTTCCGATTCCGGAGTGGAAGTGGCAGCACATCACTATGGATTTCGTGACTGGACTACCTCGGAGTCCGAAGCAGAACGACGCGATTTGGGTGATCGTAGACCGTTTGACCAAATCCACGCACTTTATACCCTTCCGAGTAGGACAGTCTACTGAGACGCTAGCGAGGAGATATATGGAGGTAAATTCTTTTACTCTCCGTTTCTATTTCCTTTTTCCTAGCTTAGACTGTTATGTAACGTGAATCGTGCAGGAGATCGTACGACTTCACGGAGTCCCCGTGAGTATCATGTCGGACAGAGACACGAGATTCACATCTCAGTTTTGGCAGAGTCTGCAAAAGAGCTTGGGTACGAGTCTGAGTTTCAGCACGGTGTACCACCCGCAGACGGATGGCCAGTCCGAGAGGACGATTCAGATTTTGGAGGACATGCTGAGAGTGTGCATGTTGGACTTTAAGGGATCTTGGGAGGATCATCTCCATCACGTTGAGTTTGCCTACAATAACAGCTACCATGCGAGTATTGGAATGGCGCCTTTTGCCGCGCTATATGGAAAGAAATGTCGATCGCCACTGAGCTGGGATGACATTGGAGATCGGGAGCTGTTAGGACCGGAGATGATCGTGGAGGCCGTGGATGTTGTGAGGAACATCCGGGAGAAGCTGAGGATTGCGCATGACCGTTTCAAGCATTAGGCTGATGCTAAACAGAGGCCTTTGGAGTTTCAGCCGGGCGATCATGTCTTTCTGAAGATTTCTCTGAACCGCGGAGTTATTCGATTTGGGAAGAGAGGCAAGCTGAGCCCGAGGTTCATTGGACCGTTCGATGTTCTGGAGAGAGTTGGAGCTATGGCTTATCGCTTGGCATTGCCACCGTCGCTGGTGGGAGTTCACGACGTATTTCACGTATCTCAGTTTCGTCGATACGTTAGTGATCTATCCCATGCTGTGGATTTCTCGGAGATTACGGTTCATCCGGATCTATCTTATGATCAGCAGCCAGTTGAGATTCTGGATCGTCGACAGAAGCAACTGAGGAATAAGACCGTCGACTTGGTTCGAGTGCAGTGGCGTCACGGTTCCCCTAGTGAGTCTACCTGGGAACGTGAGGATGAGAAGAGAGAGCGTTTCCCGCACCTTTTCCCGAGCAGTGCTTGATGTTGATTCTGAGGACGGAATCATTTCTAAGGTAGGGAGGATGTAACGACCACTTTTCATTGTACCTTGTTCGTGCACGTGCTTCTGGCCGTGCACGTGTTTATTTTAGACCTTATTTGTTTGTGAACACTTTTGTGTGATATGCCGTTGTGAACGTCTCTGAGAGTATTAAATAGTGGCACTAATTTGGAACGACGTTTCTCGAGTCGTTTTCCCACAATTTAACCTTATTCGATGAGACGTGGCGATTTTCACTTTTGGCGGGAGACGTTTCTATTTTTAGTTTCATTGTCCGACGTCAAAATTGAGATCCGTCTTCTTAGTTAGCTCACTTTCGTCATCATGATCACCCCGATATTTATTTTATAATTTTTGGAGTTTATTTGACCACTTTTATATTTTTAACAAGGTTTATAATATTTTTAATAATTATTTTTTAAATTATTTTCGGCCAAATAAAATTTATTTTAGTTTTAAACGTATTAAAGAATTTTTGAGCCAATTTCCAGCTCATTTGGACCGCATCAAATCCTTGTGAGAGTTGGAGAAGTTGAGATTCAAATTTTAAATATTTTCGAACTTCTAATCCTATTAGATTTATCCCTAGACCAAGTCAACCCATCTACACTATATAAACAACCCCTAGGAAGACCTATTTTCGCAAGAAAATAACCCTAGCCGCTTCCAAACTCAAATTTGACGTTGCGACGATTCGTCGCAACGTTGCGACGAACAACTGCCGCACGACCGAGAAAACCAAGGCCGTTCCCCCGCTCCGACCGCTAGCCGCCCCCGCACCAAGCCCCGTCCGCATCGCAGCACAGCTGCCCCCTCTATTCGTCCGCAACGACCGAGAGAAGCCCTCGGTCTGACCAAGAGCTTGGCCCGCTCACGCCGCATCCCCGCACCGCACCGACCCCCGCTTCTATCGCCCGCCTCCGCTCGTGTCTGACCGAGCGGGTCGACCGCACCGACCGACGTTGCAATGTTGCAACGTTGCAACGTTACAACCCCCGCATGCAAGGCGCCTGACCGAGCCCCTGCTCCGCACCGACCGAGAGGAGGCCCCGCACCAAGCACGCCCCCGCACCGCTGCACACCCCCCAAGCGTTGCAACCCCGCATCCCTAGTGCCCGACCGACGGATCTCCCCGCACCGAGGCTGTACGACCGAGAGCCACTCATCGCAACCCCGCACCCGTCGTACCACTTGCCATCGTGGGCCCCCCAAGTTCTCCAGAGGTATTGTGGGTCCCCATAGGTCCCTAGGACTACTGTGGGCCCCACCTAGGTGCTTTCTCTTCGAAGATTCGTCGCGTACGACGTTGCGACACGTCGTAGGCCGTCGTCGCACGTGCTATCTTTGGAATCTGGATTCGTTGCTCCGGTTGATTACTCTAAAATTTCCAGCGAGGAATCTAATTGGAATCTGGACTTGGAGCACGATATTATTATTCCAACCCCCGGCGTCGCTACCCGACGCCGGTGTAGCTTTCGCGTCGTGTTGAGGTAACGCTTTGCACCCCTAGGACCCCCAACCCAATGCATGCTAATCAAGACTAAAATCAGTATTTTTAAAGTATTTTAAATGTTTTAGAATTCACTAATCAAGATTAATAAAAACGGATGTAGGCCGGTGGACTTGTGCACGTAGGATTATTGTGATTTTGGACTCGTTGGACGGTGTTGCTCAGACGTGATACTTGCAGGCAAGTGAAACTTGCCAACTCTTGTGTAGGGCCATGTTTTTAGGCCACTTCCTTGCTTTTAGCGTAAAAGAGACTAGTCAGTGAAATGATAGCTGGCTAGACGCCTACTTGATCTAGTTTGACAACGAAACTAGATCCGTCACCTAAATGATCTAGCTTGACAACGAAGCTAGATCCAACTCTTTAAACTTGTTGATCATGCATACTAAACTGTCATGTTTACTTTCCTTACCTCTACGCTTTACTACTTGCCATGTCATGTCATCCATGCATTGAATGTCGCATTCGTAGCACACGCTACATACTTGTAATTGCTTGTCCCGGGCTAGGTGCACCCCTATGCCAACATGAAAAACACTTCCTGGCTCGTGATCCAGAAGCGAGCATTCCCGTTCGGGGGTAAGGCCCTGGCTCGATACACATGGAGGGGTAGGGTTGAGCGACCACTCAGCGTAGAAGTGTGCACGTACAGCCTCTTCAGCTGTAAGGCGTGAACTCTGTGCACTACTTGAAAAGTGACTTGTGATTGTTAGTAGTTTACTACTCTTGCCATGCCATACTAGTTGTTCTCTTGTACTTGCTTTACTTTACTTGTTGCACTCGTACTTTAACTGCCATGTCATTGCATCATGCTAGAACTGCTAGGTTGCTTTTACTTGTACTTTCAGTTTCCTTGCACAAGTCTTTTAGACTTGCTGACATGTGCCCCTTGCTCTTTTGGGTATCACATGTTAGACCCTGAGCCAGAGACAGTTGTTGAGGACGAGGTGTTTACTGACGCTGAGCCTGAGCCTACGTTCGTCGAGGAGTACGAGGACACCGGAGACCAGTCTTAGTGACTGTGGAGTTGCTTTTACTTTAGGTTGCTGTTAGTTGTCGGTGCTTGCACCATTACTTTGTTTTCGTACTTTGTACTTTGTTGGCCATGTTGGGGCCTCTTTTAGACTCTTTTATTTTGGCCTGGTGGCTTTTCTGCGATGTTGAAATTTATTATGGATATTCTGAGATTTATTCTTTGTCTCTTTTCCTTATTATTATCTTTGTTTCGTTTCGCGTTGCAAGGACCTGCAGTTTAAATTTTATTGACGCTTATCGGACTTGCAGCTTTGTAGCTTCAAGTCTGAGCGGACCTTCTCACGCTTCGCCTCCACGTTTTTGGGAAGCGGGGCGTGACAGTTTAGGTGAAACAGAGATATAAATGTGAATACTTTAAGTAAGGGAAAGAAAGATATAAGTTAGAAAATATTATAAGATAGTAATTTAAAGATTTTGGCGAAAAGTTTCGAAATTCAAAAAAATGCATTTAAGTCAACTGAAGGATAGGAAGTCTAAGCTCAGGCTAAATGTTTTCAAAGACTTTAAACTGGGAGAGAAATTCAAAATAAATAATATTGAAAATTCTTTTCGAATGATAGGGATGGTAATGGGAAAGATTCAACGATGGATGATGAACGACATGAAGGAATCACGTGAATCGAAAGCAAGGAAGTAAGTCAAATATTTAAGACGTAAATACGACTGGGAAATAACTTAGTGAACCTGCTATGATGGGATTATATGGTCATAAGCCCACAAGTATAATGATTAGAAAAATGATAGAAATCAGGTGTTTTAATCAACGGCCGATTAAATATCAGGAGAAACTTAGCACTAAGACTTTCTAATGAACTAGACTGTAATAGAGATCTCATGGAAAGGGTCCTTAGAGGATCAAGATTACGTTCTGCTGGGCCCGAAATTTGATGGACACAAGCGTACGACTAAAGGAAAAACTCTAGGAATCTAATGTGGCCAGGGCTGGGTAAGAGGCTACTAAGGTATCCTAAGATGAGTACGACTAAATATTAATGAAGGTGCCTAACTATCAAACTAGGACGTCTATCTAAGTCTTCCTACCATCTAAGACAAGGAAAACCTTCCTATTAGACTCAAATTTTTTGACTCGAATGTTTCAACGGATGTTTTATTATTATTATCGTTTTTTGATATTTCGCAGGTGCAACGACCTGCATGGGCCACCACAAAAACCTGTCATGCCCCGCTTCCTAAGTACGGAAGGCGAGACGTAAAGAGGGCCGCTCAGACTGAAGCTGTGAAGCCACAGTCTGATAAGCGTTTGTGTGTTCATCCTATCGCAGATTCTTGCAATGCAAAAGAAACAACAACAATAATAATAATTGAAAGCAGTTAAAGATTAACCAACATTCAACAACATCAAATTTAAATTCAAATCATCCAGATATTCATAAAAAGGAAGTACATAGCCTGAAAAGAAGGCCCAAGCATGAGCGAAACTAAAAAAATAACTAATAACCGACCTCAAGCGTGACGTCAGCAACCTAGTAGTCCTTAGCCACTACCTTAGACTCAAAGCCTGACATGTGACACCCAAAGAGAAAAGGATACATGTCAGCAAAAATCTCCAAAAAGGAATGGGAGACTTTTGTGCACTGAAACGTAAAAACAAAAGAGTACATGTAACGACCACTTTTCGTTGTACGTTGTTCGTGCACGTGCTTTTGGCCGTGCACGTGTTTGTGAACACTTTCGTGTGATATGCCGTTGTGAACGTCTCTGAGAGTATTACATAGTGGCACTATCTTGGAACGACACTTCTCGAGTCGTTTTTCCACAATTTACACTTACTCGATGAGACGTGACGATTCTCACTCTTGACGGGAGACGTTTCTATTTTTAGTTTCGTCGTCCGACGTTGAATTTGAGATCCGTCTTCTTAGTTAGCTCACATTCGTCGTCACGATCACCCCGATATTTATTTTATAATTTTTGGAGTTTATTTGACCACTTTTATAATTTTTACGAGTTTTATATTATTTTTAATAATTAATTTATAAATTATTTTCGGCCAAATAAAATTTATTTAAGTTTTAAACGTTTTAAATAATTTTTGAGCCAATTTCCAGCTCATTTGGACCAGGTCAAACCCTTGGATGAGTTGGAGTAATTGAATTTCAAATTTTAAATCTTTTTGAACTTCTAATCCTATTAGATTTAGCCCTAGACCAAGTCAACCCATCTATACTATATAAGCAAACCCTAGCAAGACCTATTTTCCAAAGAAATTAGCCCTAGCCTCTTCCAAACTCGAAATTGGACGTTGCGACGAATCGTCGCAACGTTGCGACGTTCAGCCACCGCACGACCGAAGGAAATCGCTCCGTTCCCCCGCTCAGACCGAAGCTCCCCATCGACCAGACCGAAGAAACCCCCCGCAATCTCCCGCTCCGACCGAGGGCAAGCTCCGCATCCGCCCCGTCCGCACCGCTGCAGCAACCCCCGCCCCGTTCCCCCGCTTGACCGAGAGGAGCCCTCGGTCTGACCGAGGCCCCGCTCCGCACAAGCGCTCCGCATCCGTTGCCGCTTGTCGCCCCGCTCCGCAGCCCGCACGACCGACCCGCCGCTCCGCATTGACTGACGTTGCAAGCGTTGCAACGTTGCAACGCTGTCCCGCCCGCATCCAAGCACACGACCGACGGCCATACGTCGCAACCCCGCAACCGTCGCACCACTTGCCTCCGTGGGCCCCCCAAGTTCTCCAGAGGTATTGTGGGTCCCCCAAAGGTCCCTAGGACTACTGTGGGCCCCACCAAGGTGCTTGCTCTTCGAGGATTCGTCGCGTATGACGTCGTCGCACGTCGTAGCCCGTCGTCGCACGTGCTAGCTTTGGAACCTGGAACCGTTGCCCCGGTCGATGCTCTGAATTTTCCAGCGAGGAATATATATTGGAATCTGGACTTGGAGCGCGATCTATTATTCCAACCCCCGGCGTCGCTACCCGACGCCGGTGTAGCTTTCGCGTCGTGTTGAGGTAACGTTTTGCACCCCTAGGACCCCAACCCAATTGCATGCTAATCAAGACTAAAATTGATGTTTTTAAAGTATTTTAAATGTTTTAAAATCACTAATCAAGATTAATAATATGGACTTCAGGCCGGTGGACTCTGCACGTAGGATAATTGTGATTCTTGGACTCATTGGACGCTGTGCTCAGACGTTGTACTTACAGGCAAGTGAAACTTGCCAACTCTTGTGTAGGGCCATGTTTTTAGGCCACTTCCTTGTTCCTAGCGTAAAAGAGACTAGTCAGTGAAATGATAGCTGGCTAGACGCCTACTTGATCTAGTTTGACAACGAAACTAGATCCGTCACCTAATTGATCTAGCTTGACAACGAAGCTAGATCCAACCCTTTAAACTTGTTGTTCATGCATACTAAACTGTCACGTTTACTTTTCTTATCTGTACGCACTTTTAACTGCCATGCATTGCATTCTACATGTCATCCAAGTTGATTGTTGCATTCGTAGCACACGCTACAATACTTGTACTCGTACTACTTGTTTCTGGCTAGGTGCACCCCTAGGCCATACTTGTTTAAAACACTTCCTGGCTCGTGGTCCAGAAGCGGGCCTCATGTGTTGGCTAGAAACCAATGCCCGATACACGTGGAGGGGTAGGGATAAACGGTTACTTGAGCTTAGGAGTGGCCTGATCCGCCCTCTAGCCAAAAGACGGAATCTCTGTGCACGAGGTGCTTACTTTTCTTGTCTTGTACTTGTCTTGTGAATGATTCATGTAATACTTGTCATCCATGCCATGCCATGCTCGTACTTTACTTTACCTTACTTTACCTGCTGCACCCATACTTTAACTGCCATGTCATCGCATCATGCTAGAACTGCTAGGTTGCTTTACTTGTACTTTCAGTTTCACTTGCACAAGTCTTCCAGACTTGCTGACATGTGCCCCTTTCTCTTTGGGTGTCACATGTTAGACCCTGAGCCAGAGATAGTTGTAGCGGACGAGGTAGTTGCTGACGCTGAGACAGAGTCCATGATTGCACAGGAGGATTTTGTGGACACCGGTGACCATTCTTTGAGTCTTTGTTGAGCTTTATTTTGTTTTAGGCCTTTTGTTAGTTATTGGTGCGTAGCACCGTCGTTTGTACTTTGTACTTTTGTTGGCCATGCTCGGCCTCTTTTAGACTCTTTTTCTTTTAGCCTGGTGGCTTTTCTGTGATGTTGAGATTTATTGCTATGGATATTCTGAGATGTTTCTTTTGTCTCTTCTCGTTTTTATTATCTTTGTTTCGTTTCGCGTTGCAAGGACCTGCAGTTTAAATTGATTGACGCTTATCGGACTTGCAGCTTTGCAGCTTCAAGTCTGAGCGGACCTTCTCACGCTTCGCCTCCACGTTTTTGGGAAGCGGGGCGTGACAGGTTTTGTTGGTGGCCCATGCAGGTCCTATCTTGCAATTGTGAATTAACGGAACATCGATAATAACAGAATGTCCATTAAATAAATTGCAACATCCGAATCAGAAGCCCTGAGTCTAGCCGTTTTTAGGACACTAGGTGATGAGAAGACTTAGTTAGACGTCTGTGCTTGCTAGTTAGAGGCCCTGACTGTAGTTAGACTCCCTTTTAGCAATGGATTTAATCGTCGTAGGAGTTACCTTAGTGGTTATTGCCCAACCCTGACCATACTAGACCTCTAAAATTTCCTTTTGTCGTTCACCTGGGTTCAACGATTTCGGACCAAGCTGAACGTATTTCGTTTCCGTCTAGCCCCTTAGAAAGTCTTAGTGCTTAGTTTCAAATCTTTAGTTGGTCGACCGTAGGAGTTTCCGTAGACTTTTCTGATTCATATCCTAGGCGTACGAATGTTTTGATCATCCGACCAATTTCCTTGCCTCGATTCACGAGATCGCCTCATGACGATCATCGCCAATTTTCAAATCTCTCCGTTACAAGTTTTGAAATCTTCTGAAGGTATTTCTCGGATTCCTTTTTCCCTAAGTTTAAATTTGCTCAATTATTTTCTCACATTTCATACTCCTTCGTTGATTTAAATTCTTAAAACTTTTGGCGGAAATTTTTGAAATCTAGCTTATAATATTTTTCCAGCCTATGTTTTTCGTACCTATGCAAATGTGTAGTCCCTTCATATATTAATTTTATTCTAAACCGTACTTTTATTTTGCTCAGTTTAATTTATAATTTTCCCCCTTATTTATGTCATTTGAATAATACATCGTGTTTACTTTTAATATACTTTTCAAGTCACATGGAATTTCAGATTTTAGCAAGTTGGTTTTTGCTCGTCGCTCTCACTAGTTCAGATTTTTGCAAAATTACTATTTTCATAACCTCTTCCTGCTTTAGACCCTCCCTGATTGGATTTTTAAGACTTGCTATTCGATTTCGATAATTCTACTACTAAGTTAATATTATTTTCCGTGCACCATACATACTTTCAAATATTTTTATATCCGTACCAAACTTGTTGTGCTCGTATATTAAGAACATTGTGTAACTCTGTTTCTCATTTTTGGCAAACCTTGGTTCTCTAAAAGTAGTTTCAAATTGATCATTTTAAATTTTCCATAGCCTAAAAGTTTTGAAAGCATTAACATGAGTTTAAATTCTTCCGCTACTCGATTTCATTCCTCGACTTCCCAGAACTTTTGACAACATTATATTAAATTACAGACGGAAAGAATTTTATAAACCATGTCCTTAATATTCGTGTAAATGATTTTACTTCTTTTCTTAATGATTTTTGATAAGCTAATAAAACATTTTCTCTTATTATGAATATTCAACTCAAACTTATTTTGAACAACTCGTTTTATCGATCTCCAAATATTTCTTTACAGGCGATGATTTTAAGTTTTGAAGAACGACAGTTTTCAAACTCCGCGTATTTTAGCTTGTGCTACTTACCCTATCTTCTTTTCTATATCCTATATAAGCATCACTACATTCCCCTTTCCTTCAACCTAAACATCACCATTGAGTCAATGTTTCGTCTACCAAGCCGTCTCCTTGTATTTGTCCTATCTGAACTCGTGCTTATCGATCCTTCCCTCGTCACGCTCTCGACCTCTCTTTATTGCTTAGGCCTTAGAGTCCTTCAATGTCTGGTCAACTCTTAGTTGTTAGTAGACCCTTGGACCTTGTGAGGTAGTCGTTGTGCACATACCTAAGTTGGGTACGTGAGCTTGAATGAGAATTCCCATAGTATATTGGCGCTTGCCTATTGTGTGATATATTTATATATATATACTCGGAGCCATTCGTGATAGTATGAAGTTGTTGTGTGATAGTAGTTATAGATTTTGTGGATAGCTATACTATACTAGGGATGCTTGTGTATATTTGAATTAGCGTTGGAATGTCTAATGGAGTGTATGTAATTAGAGATACTTATAATGGTTGAAATAAAATGATTGGTAAAGCTATGTATATGCTAGGTGTGATGATAATGTGTGAACTTATAGATAAGTATGTAGGCCTATTGAGTGATCTATATATTATTACGTGTGAGTTTGTGCTCGTAGGTAGATATATATAGTGTTTAGACGTAAGTAGTTATGTTTGTTGCCTGAGTATATATGTGATATACATATAGTGGTAGGATTATAATTTTGATTGGTATTGCTTGCTTTTGCGGGATGTTGCATGCGTGCATACCGTGAGGTATACACGACTATCGTACATCTTAATTATGTATGTACATAGGTGTTGGTGTACTAATTATAGGTAGTAGGCTATGGTGTGAATATATATGTTACATGTGTGAGACTATACGATGAATACGTATGCATGTATTAGGGAGCGTATTATAATTATACGTATGTTGATGTCTATATTATTATTATTATGGTATATAGAATGATTGAACTACGTGAGTATTGCCTGACTAAATATTAAGTGTGATTGATTTATGGAATGTATATGGTTGTATGGTAGACGTATAAATATTGGAATGGTATTGGTATAAGTATGAATGCCGTGTTACGTATATAGAATATCCTGATATGTGTATTGAGTCTCACTCAAACTTGAGTGAGTATACTCTAAGTATATTGAATGTATGATTGTAGTTTGAATATAGAAATGCTTGATGTATGTATGGTGATAGAAGTGTTTGTGCCTGGTTGTGCTACGCACATGATTGTGGGTCGCTACGCCAGTATATAGTTATAGGTGTTGGTCTTGTGATATAGCTAAATACTAAGGACTTGTTATGTGAACGTATGTGTACTAGCTAAAACTAGGTATGTATGTGTGCTAGTTATATAATGGTATGATTGGTGTATGTAAATGAAATGTTAGCGTGTATGGGTGTGCACCATGCACGGGTAAGTATGTGCTTAGTTATAGGTATTGATGACTATGGTATATGTGGCGTGTCGTAAATACAGTTATAGGACCGTACGTGATGTGAATATATGGTGAACTATTTGCATGTATTTGAATGACTATGTATTGTGAAACTATAGTAGTGGTGAATATGTATATTAGATATAGTGAACTTGATCTAATAATGGTATGGTGTGACTACATGTGTGGATGTGTTTGGTGTTGGATGAATACTAGGGATTATTAGAGGGTAGTATACCCTTGATGTTTGTGCATAGGTAGCTACATATAGGTAGAGCAATGATTGTATTGGCTAAGTGTGAGACTATCCTTATATAAGTATCTGAACTGTTGTTTTGCGAGTAGTAGTTATATAAGGGATGTATGTTTATATATATGATTGAAATACATGTATGAATTTGACTGACTATAATAAGTATAAGTATATACGTACGTGAATGTATATACGTGTTGGTAGAAATAATGTTTGACTACCTAGTGCATATATAAGCACTTGAAATGACTATACCTGGTTAAATTATTATATGGCTTGATTGGGGTAGTTACTAGAGCGACTAGTTATATTAGAAAGTCCGAGGACGGACTTTATTCTAAGGTGGGAAGGATGTAACGACCACTTTTCGTTGTACGTTGTTCGTGCACGTGCTTTTGGCCGTGCACGTGTTTGTGAACACTTTCGTGTGATATGCCGTTGTGAACGTCTCTGAGAGTATTACATAGTGGCACTATCTTGGAACGACACTTCTCGAGTCGTTTTTCCACAATTTACACTTACTCGATGAGACGTGACGATTCTCACTCTTGATGGGAGACGTTTCTATTTTTAGTTTCGTCGTCCGACGTTGAATTTGAGATCCGCCTTCTTAGTTAGCTCACATTCGTTGTCACGATCACCCCGATATTTATTTTATAATTTTTGGAGTTTATTTGACCACTTTTATAATTTTTACGAGTTTTATATTATTTTTAATAATTAATTTATAAATTATTTTCGGCCAAATAAAATTTATTTAAGTTTTAAACGTTTTAAATAATTTTTGAGCCAATTTCCAGCTCATTTGGACCAGGTCAAACCCTTGGATGAGTTGGAGTAATTGAATTTCAAATTTTAAATCTTTTTGAACTTCTAATCCTATTAGATTTAGCCCTAGACCAAGTCAACCCATCTATACTATATAAGCAACCCCTAGCAAGACCTATTTTCCAAAGAAATTAGCCCTAGCCTCTTCCAAACTCGAAATTGGACGTTGCGACGAATCGTCGCAACGTTGCGACGTTCAGCCACCGCACGACCGAAGGAAATCGCTCCGTTCCCCCGCTCAGACCGAAGCTCCCCATCGACCAGACCGAAGAAACCCCTCGCAATCTCCCGCTCCGACCGAGGGCAAGCTCCGCATCCGCCCCGTCCGCACCGCTGCAGCAACCCCCGACCCGTTCCCCCGCTTGACCGAGAGGAGCCCTCGGTCTTACCGAGGCCCCGCTCCGCACAAGCGCTCCGCATCCGTTGCCGCTTGTCACCCCGCTCCGCAGCCCGCACGACCGACCCGCCGCTCCGCATTGACCGACGTTGCAAGCGTTGCAACGTTGCAACGCTGTCCCGCCCGCATCCAAGCGCACGACCGACGGCCATACGTCGCAACCCCGCAACCGTCGCACCACTTGCCTCCGTGGGCCCCCCAAGTTCTCCAGAGGTATTGTGGGTCCCCCAAAGGTCCCTAGGACTACTGTGGGCCCCACCAAGGTGCTTGCTCTTCGAGGATTCGTCGCGTACGACGTCGTCGCACGTCGTAGCCCGTCGTCGCACGTGCTAGCTTTGGAACCTGGAACCGTTGCCCCGGTCGATGCTCTGAATTTTCCAGCGAGGAATATATATTGGAATCTGGACTTGGAGCGCGATATATTATTCCAACCCCCGGCGTCGCTACCCGACGCCGGTGTAGCTTTCGCGTCGTGTTGAGGTAACGTTTTGCACCCCTAGGACCCCAACCCAATTGCATGCTAATCAAGACTAAAATTGATGTTTTTAAAGTATTTTAAATGTTTTAAAATCACTAATCAAGATTAATAATATGGACTTCAGGCCGGTGGACTTTGCACGTAGGATAATTGTGATTCTTGGACTCATTGGACGCTGTGCTCAGACGTTGTACTTACAGGCAAGTGAAACTTGCCAACTCTTGTGTAGGGCCATGTTTTTAGGCCACTTCCTTGTTCCTAGCGTAAAAGAGACTAGTCAGTGAAATGATAGCTGGCTAGACGCCTACTTGATCTAGTTTGACAACGAAACTAGATCCGTCACCTAATTGATCTAGCTTGACAACGAAGCTAGATCCAACCCTTTAAACTTGTTGTTCATGCATACTAAACTGTCACGTTTACTTTTCTTATCTGTACTCACTTTTAACTGCCATGCATTGCATTCTACATGTCATCCAAGTTGATTGTTGCATTCGTAGCACACGCTACAATACTTGTACTCGTACTACTTGTTTCTGGCTAGGTGCACCCCTAGGCCATACTTGTTTAAAACACTTCCTGGCTCGTGGTCCAGAAACGGGCCTCATGTGTTGGCTAGAAACCAATGCCCGATACACGTGGAGGGGTAGGGATAAACGGTTACTTGAGCTTAGGAGTGGCCTGATCCGCCCTCTAGCCAAAAGACGGAATCTCTGTGCACGAGGTGCTTACTTTTCTTGTCTTGTACTTGTCTTGTGAATGATTCATGTAATACTTGTCATCCATGCCATGCCATGCTCGTACTTTACTTTACCTTACTTTACCTGCTGCACCCATACTTTAACTGCCATGTCATCGCATCATGCTAGAACTGCTAGGTTGCTTTACTTGTACTTTCAGTTTCACTTGCACAAGTCTTCCAGACTTGCTGACATGTGCCCCTTTCTCTTTGGGTGTCACATGTTAGACCCTGAGCCAGAGATAGTTGTAGCGGACGAGGTAGTTGCTGACGCTGAGACAGAGTCCATGATTGCACAGGAGGATTTTGTGGACACCGGTGACCATTCTTTGAGTCTTTGTTGAGCTTTATTTTGTTTTAGGCCTTTTGTTAGTTATTGGTGCGTAGCACCGTCGTTTGTACTTTGTACTTTTGTTGGCCATGCTCGGCCTCTTTTAGACTCTTTTTCTTTTAGCCTGGTGGCTTTTTCTGTGATGTTGAGATTTATTGCTATGGATATTCTGAGATGTTTCTTTTGTCTCTTCTCGTTTTTATTATCTTTGTTTCGTTTCGCGTTGCAAGGACCTGCAGTTTAAATTGATTGACGCTTATCGGACTTACAGCTTTGCAGCTTCAAGTCTGAGCGGACCTTCTCACGCTTCGCCTCCACGTTTTTGGGAAGCGGGGCGTGACAGTACATCTAGCAGTTCTAAAATAATGATGATGACATTGCATGATATTTTAATGAATGCAGCAGTTATAATGAACATGATATTTTTCGATGCATGGCACGTCGTAGCAAAAGCTACTAAACAATATTTCATGAAAAGCAATAAAATATGCGATCACATTGTGCCCAGGGTTTACGCCTTACAGCTGAAGTAGCTGATCAGGCACACTTCTACGTTGAGTGGTTGCTTAACCATATCCCTCCACATGTATATCTTATGGATCACGAGCCAAGAAGTGTTTTTCATTTGGCATAGAGGTGCACCTAGCCTCATTCATGGTGTAGGAGTCAAAATCCTACTCGCCGCAGCTTACATTTCAATAGTAGCGTGTGCTACATATTCATTACAATACATTCAATGCATGAAATGATATGCAACATGCAACATGATAGTATAACAAGCAGATATTGAAAGCGTATAGTTATATAAAAAGTAAACATGACATGTGATATGCATGTAATGACATGGTAAGTGTGTCGGATCTAGCTTCATTGTCAAGCTAAATCAAGCATGGTGTCGAATCTAGTTACGTTGTCAAACTAGATCAAGTATGATGTTTGATCTAGCTTCGTTGTCAAGCTAGATCTAGCATGGTGTCTAGGCGACCATCATTTCACCGCCTAGTCTCTTTTGCACAAATTACCCAAAATAGCCTAAACATGGCTTTAAAAATAATCTGAGCAAGTTTCACTTGCCTGTAACAACGTCTGTAATCCTCAGTTCAACGGTGTCCAGAATCTCCCTACGTGCTCAATCACCAATCACCAATCACCAACCTACAGTCTCGTATTATTATCTTCAATTAGTGAGTTAACAAAAGCAATGAAAATTGCCGGTTTTTATCTTATTAAACAGGAATGTGTTTGGGTTTACTACAGATTAGGATATACCTCAACACGACGCGAGAGCTACACTGACGTCGGGTAGCGACGTCGGGTGTTGGATTCCGGTAGCGAGCGAGGTATGATGATCAACGGTAAAGATGGTGATAACCAGGAAGAAAACACGGAGGAGATGAATTGCGGGGGGTCTTGCAGCCTAGGGGACAGCCGTGCAGCAAGAGCAAGGGCTGCTGGCAATAGGGAGAAGGGAGATCGACAGATTTGTGTGCCGAGGGGATATTTTGAGGGGGTTTACGGCTGGTGTTGTATGGCAAGGGGCTGGAGATGGGTGCAGGTCATGGAGGAGGAGAGCAGTGGTGTTTGGTTACCACTGGTGGAGATTGTGGCCGGCAAGGGGGCTCAGCCATTGGCAGTTTATGAGGGGTGAACGCCAGCTTGTTTTGGAAGGAGAGAGGGAAGTTGCGGCATGGTTGTGAGCTACCTGCAGCTGGGATGGGGGATGAAGAGGGCGGCAGTATATATGGGAAGTGGGGGAGTTACGCGCAGGGTTCAGTTGGGTGGCCGACGGCTGTAGTGGTCGGCGTTCAAGGGGCGGCCGTGGGGATCTTTGGGGGGCTGCGGGACAATTTTTATGGTGGATGGGAGAGAGTTTGTGCGGTTTAGAGAAGGAGAAGTTGGTGTTATGCATGGAGGAGAAGGTTGCGCGAGGGGAGGAGGATGAACGAAGCTAGGGGTACCGGCGGCATAAAGAGGAGGAAGAGCCGTGGGTTTATTTGGTGATGCGGCGGCTGTGTGCATGAGTTGTAAACCTAGGGCTTGGGATGCGTAAGTTTGAAATGAGAAGGGTTATTTGCTAAATAAGGTTTGAAAAGAGGTAGATTTAGGTGATTGCAGGGAGAGTGTGTGAGGGGGAGAGGGCAGAATTAGTGTGGCGAATAGCTAGGAAAGATATAACATGTGATACGTATTATACCCTAGTGATTTGATTAAATTAATTAGGGTTTGAATTAGTTTATACTTTTACAGGTTGAAAGTGATTAGGGTGAAAGGATAGTCTAACGATGTCCGATAAATACAAGAAAAATATCGGGACGACCATGTCGACGAGAGAATCGAGACTACGATGATCGATCATGAGCTAGGTTCAAGGAAAACAGAACTAAAAATAAAAAGATCAAATGTCGAAGTCTAAAGTTATGACACTCCTTCAATCAAAGCTGCTTTGTGGAAGAATGAGCCGTGAAATGACGTTCATGAAATATTCCACAAATAAGTACTCTCTCAGAGGGTCACAACAACATATAACTTCACGTGTTTAGGATACAAGAAGAGGCAACTAAAAATATGCGTACGAAAATGAAAGTACACGCACGAAAAACACACGATCAAAAAGCGACCGTGACAAGCATACTCCTCAAGGCCGTAACAATCTTGGGGTTCTCCAAGCCCAGGTCGCAAGTTTCATCGAGGAGCTTCTCCATCTCTTCATTGCACAACTCATCAAGGAAAGCAGCAACCTAACAAGTATACCAAAGGAGTTTACATCCCATATTGTGCAACAAGGGGAGACATCCAGGATGCAAGTTCCTTCAAGGGGGCCAGCCGCAACTTGAGTTGCTGAGATCAAAGACTACATCATCGTCAAACTTGATCTGACCTGAGCTGATTGACAGAGATGACTATGGCTACACAAACTAAGATTTTCTAACCTCATTATGATTATATTTATGTAGAAGTGTAGCGATCTTTGTAAGGGAAACTTTACCATACTTGTGCTTTTGAGATCATGTCTAGTTGGGGCTAGACAAGAGGGACTTGACTAGTTAGGGCTAGTCAATAGAAAGCTTGTACTAGTATTAGTTTTGTTTAACACTGTAGGAGTGTGGTACGGAGAGCCTAGTAAGCATAGAGTAGGTGCTCTAGCTTTTTATGGTTATACCTGGTATCTACTTTGGAGGCTGGACGTAGGTTGTGGAGACGATCGTACCAGGGTAAACCTGATGTGCACTCTGTGATTGCTTAGTATTACTCTGCGTCTACTTATAACTGCCTGTGATTGCTCGTGTGTTCGCAAGAATTTTTATTTGCATATTCACCCCCTAGGCTTAGATCCAGATCCAACAAGTGGTATCAGAGCAGGTTAGAGGATCTAGGCTAGAATAACCATGAATATCTCTGATTCAGCATTTGCTGAAGGTCAGTCTATTGCCCGACCCCCCAAGTTTAATGGAGTAGACATTGCATATTGGAAATCAAGAATGAAAATCTATTTAGTGTCTGTAGATTACGATGTGTGGGATATTGTTGAAAGTGGATATAAAACCCCTACTATTAAAATTGAGGCCACTAAAATTGTTAAACCAAAAATAAATGGGATGATGCTGATAAGAAACATTATTCATTAAATGGTAGAGCTATGAATGCACTTATTTGCTCTTTGGATAAAGCTGAATTTAATCGTATTTCGCAATGTTTAACTATGCATGAGACATGGCATACGCTGGAGGTGATGCATGAAGAAATGTAACAGGTGAAGGAGTCCAGAGTTGCTTTATTGAGCACTGAATACGAGAGCTTCTGCATGCATCTAATAGAATCCATCAAATAGATGTTTTCGAGGTTCACAGACATCGTCTACAAGTCTAGCTCCCTTGGTAAGCCATACTCTAGTCTTGAGCAGGTGAGAAAGATCTTGAGAGCACTGCCAAGCTCGTTCCGTTCTAAAATCACAGCCATTCAAGAAGCTATAGATCTATCAAAGATGAGAGTGGAGGACTTGATAGGTAACTTGATGTCACACGAGCATGAGCTGCAAAGCATTGAAGAAAGAGAGAAGCCAGAGGCAAAGGCTCCAAAACCACTAGCTCTTCAACCTAGCGAAGATGAAGATGATAATGAGGAGCAAGCACTAATGGTCAGAAACTTCAGAAAATACATCAAGACCAAGCAAGGAAGAGCAAAAATGACACCAAGGTTTAATATCTCTAATAACTCTAATCCTGCTAGAAATTCCTCTGAACAGATTGCTACTGAAAAAGCAATATGTTTTAAATGCAGGAACAAGGGACATCGTATGAAGGATTGCCCACAGGAAACGAATAAGGTCGCTGAAAAGAAAGGAAAATCTTTAAATTTAACGTGGGATGATGATAGCAAAGATAAGATTGAGGAGACTGCTCACACCTCCCTCTGCCTAATGGAAAAACATGATGAGGTAAAATCTGGTAGTAAAGCTGAACTTATGAATATTTGTAAGGCTATGCAAGATGAAATTGTAGAGTTAGAATCCACCTTAGATGCCTATAGAAATGATAACTTTGAAATTCAACAAGAAACTTGTGACATGTCTAAAGAAATTAAAAATCTGAAAGAAAAACTTGCTGCATGTAATTCTACAATTGATTTGCTGAAAAAGGAAAAAGCTAACATGCTTGAAAATATTGAATGTCTTTCTTGTCATACTTTGTTGAATGATATTAGCATGTATAAAGAAAATTGATTAAGCTTGAAACTGAATAGCTGAAGGTGGTAGTGCGGATTCTCATAGGAGTTCCCATGGAATGGGTCTTGTTGCATTAAGACCACTAGTCCCGTTTTGAGCTCGAAATTCTTGTCCACCGCCAACTCCGGCACCGCAATAGACGAGGTAGTTGAAGTAGTTTTAGGCTGTAGCCTATCTCTGATAGATATTAGCCTAGCCATGTGTGCCGCTAACTCTTCCGGTGTCTCCTGTCGGTTCATACAATCTTCCTCTATAACGAGTCTCTTCTCTCCTCTAATCCTCCTTTCGGTACGCTCGATCTCCGGATCAAATAATAGATCTTCTTGATTCTCCGTCAATCTCGTGTACATGCACAGAAAAGTAGAGCTTCGATGGAATTGTTAGCACGATAGAGGAATAAAAAAGATAAAAATAATAAAATAAAAAGAAATAACTAGGCAAATAAAAAAAATACCGTCGCCTCCCTGACAACGGTGCCAAAAACTTGATCGCGTCTGGATATACACCCGAAAAATGACTTGTAGTCTTACCGCAAGCGCACGGTGTAGCGGCGAGCGGGTATCGAACACAGGGAGGACAAATGAATGTATCTTACTTCGATTACCTAGCTATCAAGAGAACAAGAATAGTTTGATATAATAGTCACAATCGTTCAAATAGCAGAAATATCAATATAATAAAAAGCATCTAGGGATAGGAAATCCCCACTACGGACCATTTCTCATCCTTGTGAATCACAAATTTCATTGTTGCTAAGCTTGAATATAGGTGAACTAGTCGCAACTTAATGTAGAACCAAGCTCACGCTCTCTCGCTATTGCTGGTCTATAGCATACCTAGAATAGGGCCCACTCTCGTGCAAACCCTAGCCTAAGCCGCTAGCGTGAAGCTCGACATCATTGTTCAATCGCACCTCGAGCCCACTCTCGTGCAAACTCGAGCTACGATCTAGGTTATGATAGTTTGTATTCGTCCAATCGCTTGGAAACGAATATTAGTCTAGATTTATACTTAAAAATCCTAGCTTTGGCCCAATCTCTTGTAAACCAAATCTAGAGAAATTCAATTGTTGATCTAAATCGAATATCTAGGCCTTCATATCAATTGGGATCCAATCTCTTGCATATCCCAATCGATATGAATTACTAGCTACTCGTAATAAATCAATCAAAACCCAACCATTATCAATTCTAGCAACAAATCTATAAGTTCATCACAGTTCAAAGATCGGGTCAATAGGGTTCATCCACATGCCCTAGAACGATGGAACTGCTCATTAAGCATCATGAAAATATCATAAATAACAATAATAATCATGGCAAAATTTATTGCAACAAAGAGACAATTCATAAAAATTGAGTTTTTAACAAGAAAGAACAAACCAACGTTGTAGCCACTGAATTCTAGCTGAGATTTCACAGAAGAATAGCCGTCAAAATACTAAAAGAACTCCCTAAAAATAATAAAAGTCTCTCCTAAAACTAGGTCTAAAACAGGGCTTAAATACCCTCTAAAATCGTCCAAAAATTCGTGACAAAACTGCCCCTGCGCAGCCCAGAATTCGCATTCCTAGCAGCAGTAGGAGAGGTTCACTCGGCCGAGTGACCAATGTCACTCGGCCGAGTGACCCTTGTCACTCGGCCGAGTGACAAACCCTACAGAAAAACAGTTACTTTGGGGGTTCTCAGGGTCTATCTCTGGGGGTGGCTCGGCCGAGTGGACTTCTTCACTCGGCCGAGTGAGCAATGATGCTCGGCCGAGTGGGCCTCCTCAGATCTTCCAGTGACTTGAGCCTCTCTCTGGATGAAATCCATGTAGCACTCGGGCGAGTGAACTTTCCTACTCGGCCGAGTGGCTTTCCTGACTCAGCCGAGTGAACGTTGAAAATCTTCGATGCGTATTCGTTCTATTCGGGCGAGTGTGATCCTTTACTCAGCCGAGTGAGCAGTCTTGCTCGGCCGAGTGGTGTGCTGTTGAGCTCTTTTCTTCTTATCTTCACCTCCTCGTCGCTCCTATGGAATTCCTTCTTCTTTCGCTCATCCTCTATCGCTGATAAGTCCTCAAATAAGCCGTGGGTGACACTCCGAAGTACGTGAAACTCCTTTGATCTCAAATCCGCTCCAAATCGCTCCATATTTCCTGAAATACGACAAAAACAAGAAATAGTGAAAAGCAACGCGATATCGTCGAATAATCGTGAAAAACGCAATATGGGCGACCAAAACATCATGAAAACATGCAGAAAAAGGTGTAAAATATGGAGTGATCATATACCTTTTTCGGCTCAAAGTTAGAAACAAAAGCAACATGAGACATATATTGTATCTATGAACTAGTTTTAATACCTTTATCAATGGTGGACGCCACGGGAAATTCCCGATAAGTTCTAATAGTTCTTTAAAGAACCAAAGAGAAATTCTCTCAGAAATTTTACCGAAAATCAACTGTCATTTTCCATTGCTTAGATGCCTTTTAATATTCTAAAAATTACATGAAAAGTTCCTAAATTTTAGGCTAAAATTATGGCTAAAAATCAGCCCATTAATTGACTGATCACGTGCCAAAAAATAGAAAAGGAAAGAAATTATATAGGCAGTCAAGCCTTCCAAAAATAGAAAAGCAAAGTAATTATCTAGGCATGCAAGACTTCCAAAAAAGAGTATCTTGGCATGCAAGCCTTCCAAAAAAAGAACATGCCAATTTACTTGCTGAATTCTAGTAATGCAAGCCTTCCAAAAAGAGTATCTTGGCATGCAAACCTCCCAAAAAGATTAATCCTAAACAGGCCAATTTACTTGTTGAATTTTAGCTAGCCATTGTAGGATTCTTCTAGAACTTGAATCATATTGAGCCATCTTTGTTGAACACATGGCTCATGCTCAATGGCCTCCATGAATTTGTTTGAGCCCAAATCTCTTGAATCACCCCGTTGAGTACATCTTAGAACTTCTTTGCTTGCAAACGCGTGACTAGTCCAATTGGAACTTGAACTTGATACTTTGAAGTTGTGCTTTGATTTGCATCATTCCCCTTCTCTTGAAAAGGATTTGTCCTCAAATCATCACCTACATCAAAAGGACTCAAATCAATAACATTGAATGTAGCACTTACATTATACTCACTAGGTAAATCTATCTTGTAAGCATTGTCATTGATGCACTCAAGAACTTGGAAAGGAACATCTCCCCCTGGAAGTAATTTTGAGCGTCTCTGTTCTGGAAATCCCTCCTTTCTTAAATGCAACCATACCCAGTCTTCGGGTTCCAAGATCAGCTTGCGAGGCCCCTAGTTGGCTTGTTTTGCATATTGCTCCATTTTTCACTCAATGTTAAGTCTTGCTTTCTCATGAATCTGCTTGACAAAGTTTGCCTTCTTTTTTCCATCTAAATAAACATGCTCAATCGGAGGTAAAGGAGATAAATCCATTGGAGTTAAAGGATTAAATCCATATAAATTTCAAATGGTGAAAATTTAGTTGCAAAATGAACAGATGTATTGTAAACAAACTCAACATGGGGTAAACAGTCTTCCCATATTTTGATATTCCTTTTAATAATTGTCCTTAACAAGGTAGACAAAATCCTACTTACTACTTCGGTTTGACCATAGGTTTTTGGGTGACAAGTAGTAGAAAACAACAGCTTAGTACCTAACTTACACCACAAAGTCTTTCAAAAATAGCTCAAGAACTTAGCATCTCGATCCGAAACAATTGTTCTAGGCATGCCATGTAATCTCAGGACTGGCTGCCCGTTTGACACGCAAACCGGGACGGGGAAACTAGAACTAGAATTTATAAATTGTAAGTGCACGGTGTCAAAGTGTGGCTTGGAGTCGATCACGGGGAGGCGTGTGTTGTACTTGCAAACATCAGGAACCAGATCACCCGGTGGATGAGCCAGCCTATTCTCGATTGGTTGTCACAATTGTAAACTAATAGAACATATTAAAAGATAAAAAGTTAACCTAGGACTTTGGCTTCCGCCCTAATTATGGATTCTCACTATTAAGACCAAAGGATAGGAATATGACCAAATGCTAGGGTTTGGCAGTAAGACGTTGCCTTTGAAGTGGTACCTAGCATCCCATGGGCCCGATATTTCGGTCGATGCCCAAGATGATACGCTAGGTCTACCCGGCTTTGGACGGTGGGCATTCCCATGTCCAACACCATCCAACTCCGGGAGCACTAAGATCACAACGATCGCTCCCAACATTTCATCCAAGCAGTTTCCACGTGCAAAGACTCAATATCAACGATAGGGGGTGATCTATGACTAGAAAATCAAACTCCCTTTTTATTTCCTCTTGGCCCAACGGTCAAAGGCGGGCTTTTTCCTGCCGATGACAATGAAATGCCCATGTGTAACCATCAAAATCCCTAGATCCAATCGGATCCCTAGACTTATGGCCGTTCTAGGAAGAACCCACGAAGCGGCTTCCACCAATGTCCTAGATTGAAGACCTACTCACTAAACATGGTAGCAAATGCAATAACAGAAGATATAGCCATCAGAATTGAAATCAAGCAATTGTTCACCGTAGCAAATAGAAGCATTAACACAATATCAAAATATGAAAACGATCAAAGAACTTACACTAGGTGTTTAATTGAAGCACCTGAAAAATCCCTAAAACAGCTTAAAAAGTGGGGACTGTATTTTTGGGAAAACCTAGCACTATTTATACAAGTGGGCAAGATGTCAGGGAATATTCCCACAAAAAGACAAAAGCAGCCACTCACCCGATCGGGTGAGACTTCACCCGATCGGGTGAAACGACGGAAAATTATGTCTTCAGCTCTGAAAAATCTCACCCGATCACTGAACCGATCGGGTGAGTCTTGGATTTCTTGAGCTTGGGAAGCAGCGGCAGCTAACCCGATCGGGTCACAATACATGACCTAATTGGTTGGCAAGTCAACCGACCAGGTGAGCTTTGGCCTTCAAAACTGCACTCTGTCATACATCCACCCGATCCCTGAACCAATCGGGTGGTACAGTCTCTTCTTCAGCACTGACATAGACTGCATGACCCGATCGGGTGGCTGTTCCACCCGATCGGGTGAGAGCTGATACATAGTCATCTTTGACGAATGGCTCTCGGGATCTCGTGCGACACTTCCTATTGCTCCGGGGACTCTTGATGTTGGCCATATATGTCCCCTGCGCTAGCAATGTCCTGCAAATGCACATAAACACAACGAAAGTAAAAAAGAAACTAAAAACACAAAGAAACGGATACGAAATAACGAAAGTGACGGAAAACGACAGAGAAGACGTGCGTGAATATATAAAATATAAACACACGTCAAAATCCCCCAAGCTGAACTCTTCCTCGTCCTCGAGGAAGACGAGTGAGAATAGAAGCCCAGCAGGAGAAAATAGAAAGAGAGAAACAGAAAAAGAAAAAGAAATCCTAGATTAACCGTCAGAGCCAACGGAAAAAAACAAAACACACTAAGCAAGCACGCGAGAAGAATAACACTAAGCTCATGAATATGAGTTCTTACTAGTGTCGTGGGTTCACGCGGTGAAGCGCAGGTGAGTGCGGTTGTGAGCTAACCAACGGTGTAACTATCTAAATCATGCGATGAAGATCCATATACACATATCTATGGAATGACCCAAATATCTAATCAATTCGAGTTTGCGGTGAATAATAGTTCAAGCATACATGAGAATAGAGTAAGAATAGAAACATGGCATACGTTCGGGACTCTACTGCTAGAAACTAGGAAATCGCCATTGCCGAATGATTGCTAGAAAGCTCCTATGCCAAGTGTGTTCGAAAATGAAAGGGGTTTAGTAGGTTTGGAGGAGAGTACTTGGTACAAATTCTCGCCTTCCCTTTATTCACGGCGGTAGGAGTGATATTTACAACAGAATTTTTTTTTGGGTTTTGGATTTTGGCTATACATATTCTTTCTTTTCTCTTTTTTTTGTTTTGTGTTTTCCAATTTTTTTTGATTTTTTGGATTTTTGGTTGAAGTAGGAAAATGCGCATTCTCCAAAAGTGGGAGAACGATGCGCTAGTTAGTGGCAAAATTGTGTACTCTCCCAAGTGGAAGTGAAGTAAACGACGAGGGGATTTCTACCAAGCAAAACAAAAATGAATTCGAATTCTAAACACTTGGCAAAAGGTGTTTTTTGCGGATCAGAGCGTAAGCAACATGGGTTATCCTAGTCCTATTGGTAAAGTCCTGACACATGCGATTTGAAGCGTACATATATAGTATGATTCATGTATAATGAAGCAGAAAGTAGAAGCAATATACCGCATATTCGAAATTGAAGCTTGATAGTCTAGGGATCATCCATGGATAGGCATATAAAACAAAATCACGACCTAGAAGCACACCAACTAGCTAATCACAACACACAACTAAACACAAAAGGCAAAGTGAACCCACAGAGCATAAAATGCAACAGAACTCGGCTTTCTAGGGTTGGTGAAGATAGTTATCGTTGCTTAGCTAAGTGTGGTTTAGTGGCAGTTTCATCATACGGGGTCATCTCTAGGAGAGGGAGAATAAAAGGATAAAAAAATAAAAACACGATGAAAACAAATCAAAACTGAGAAAAAGACACGATTGACGCACATAGTGCGACTCCCCCAAGCTGAACATTACATTGCCCTCAATGCAATAGGATGAAGTGCGGGACGGCAAAGAACGATGGGAGGGAAGTACGCACGGACAAAGAAATGGAAAAACATGAAAAACACAGAAAACAAGACGTAAAAAATAAAGGAAACAAAGACCGACACGGAGTATACAAAAGACACACATAAGCACAAAAGACAAGCACACAGCAAACACACATGACACGACCACAAACACAGCAAGATCAGTCCGAGCTGCTATCGGAGGAATGGTAGAGAGATGGTGAAGTGGGAGGTGAATAGTGGACGAAAGATGATTGTGAGGACGATGGAGAAGGTGTGCCAACAGGAGAAGGAGGGGCAATAGGCTGGATCATGGGTGGATCAAGATTGATCAGTGGATCGTGTCACGGTCGCTTTTTGATCGTACATTTTTCGTACCCGTACTTTTCTTTGTATGCATATTTATTTTGACCTCTTCTTGTGTCCAAAACGTACGATGTGATATGTCGAAGTGACCCTCTAGAAGAGTACTTATTTGTGGAATTATTTTTTAACATCATTTTACGGGTCGTTCTCCCACAAAATAACTTTGTTTGAAGAGGTGTCGTAGCTTTCACCTTCGTCGTTAGACGTTTTTATTTTTAGTTCCGTTCGCCGTTGCCCTAGCCCGTGACCAACCTCCTTAGTCTCGACTCTCTTTTCGACACGGTCGTCTCGGTATTTTTCTTATGATTATCGGACACCGCTAGGCCCACTTTTTCCACTAATCCCCTTCTAATACACTTAGCCTAATTAATTTGATAATTCAATTAACCTAATTAAAACTATAGGGTTAAAACATTTCATATGAAATAGTTCCTAGCTAATGACACCCTATATCATCCTAACTCTACCCCCTCCCTCTCACATCTTCTCTCTCCAATCATCTAAGTGCACCCCACTTTCAAAACCATTTATCAAAACAACTCTCTTACTTTCACCAATCTGGGCTATTAAACACACTACATTAACCTAAGTCTACCCCCTCCCTCTCACATACTCTCTCCAATCACATTAGCTATACCCTCTTTTCTAACCCTATTTAGCAACAACCCTCATTCTCATAACTCACGCATCCTAGGGCTTTTGTTTCCCACAGCCGCCAGCCCCTTTGGAAACCCACGCGACCAAGCCCACGGCCACCATCTCTGGCCACCACCCTAGGCCGAGCACCGTCGGACTTCATTGTTGCAACACCCATCCTCCATTAGATCCGACAAAACCCTACATGCTACCGATCCTACACTATATACCTACCGATCTCCCCTCCTAAAACCCCATGAAACTGCCCATCTGCCACCACTTGAAGCCACACGTGGCCTATCACTCTTGCCGCCGTCAACCCTGATAAAACCCCCAAGGTTCCACCCTAAAACCCTGCAGGCAGGCCCTTCACCAACTTTCAGCCACACGACACAATAAACTGCCGCACCATCTGCAGAACAGCCCCTCTCTCTATGACATTGCCGCGCACAACTCGACAGCAGGCTGTAGAACCCTCTACCTGCTGTCCGCGCCTTCCCGACGATGTGGAACATGGTGCCACTGTCCTTCCCCTCCGCGTCGTTGTTCGATGATCGTGCCAATACCCGGCGATCATCGTTCGTTGTCGATGATCACTGTCGTGCAGTGGATTGTTGCTTGCTTCTGTTAATTCAACCCCTGACGTCACTACCCGACGTCAGTGTAGCTCTCGCATCGTGTTAAGGTATACCTGAACTGTAGGAACCCACACACACATGTTAACAAGATAAATCTGTGATTTCATTGCCTTGGTAACTCACTAATTAAAGATTAATAATACGGGAATGTAGGTTGGGCGTTGAGTGAGCACATAGGAGATATCTGGACTCTTTGATTGTGTGACTTGCCGCACGTCTCTTTCAAGCAAGTGAAACTTGCCAGTACTTGTTTAGGCCATGTTTTAGGCCATTTTGTAAAATTGGGTAAAAGAGACTAGGCGGTGAAATGATAGTCGCTTAGATGACTATATTTGATCTAGCTTGACAACGAAGTTAGATCAGACACCATACTAGATCTAGCTTGACAACGAAGCTAGATTCGACACCCTTGCTATGCTATCATTTCATACCGCATGTCACGTTTAAATTCAAATTAACTGTACGCACTTTTAACTGCTTATTGCCATGTCATTACATGCATCTTGCCATGTCACTGCATGCATCATCTTGCTCTATCATGATTATGTAGCACACACTACTTCAAAAATGTAAGCTGCAGTGAGTAGGATCTTGACTCCTACATATTGATTGAGGCTAGGTGCACCCCTATGCCAAATTGAAAAACACTTCATGGCTCGTGATCCAGAAGATGTGCGTCAGTCCATATACCAAAAACACTTCCTGGCTCGTGATCCAGAAGATGGGCACCAGTCCATATACCAATAACACTTCCTGGCTCGTGATCCAGAAGATGGGCGTCGGTCTATACACACGTGGGTGGGGTAGGGTTAAGCGACCACTCAGTGTAGAAGTGTGCCCGATCAGCAACTTCAGCTGTAAGGCGTAAACCCTGTACACATCGTGAATACAAGTCAATCGTGAAATCGTGAATATTGTTTAGTAGCTCTCGCTACGTCGTGTCATACACTGCAAGTATCATGTTCATGTTTAAACTGCTACACTCATTAGAATATCATGCCATGTCATCATTATTTTAGAACTGCTAAGCTGCATTTAGTGTATAACTGCTATGCTTTACGTTTCCTTGCACAAAAGTCTCTTTTTCCCTCTTTGGAGATTTTTGCTGACATGTGCCCTTTTCTCTTTGGGTGTCACATGTTAGGTTTTGAGCCTGTTTTAGTTGCTGGGGACGATAGCTACTGACGTCTAGTTCGAGGACACAGGAGTTCTACCCTTAGTCTCAGCAGGAGGTATCCTCTTAGTTGTTGTTTACTTTTAGTAGCTGCTGTTAGGTTGTTCGGTGCGTAGCACCATTACTTTATTTTAGTTTCGGCCATGCTTCGGCCTTCTTTTCAGACTATGTACTTCTTTATGACTCTCTGTATGTTTGGAATAAAATCTGTGGATGTTGAATGTTGGATAAATTTTATTGCTTATCCTTCTTTATTATTGTTGTTGTTTCGTCGTAATGCAAAAAACCTACTAATGGATTAAATTACCAGACGCTTATTAGACTGTAGCTTCACAGCTCCAAGTCTGAGCGGACCTCTTCACGTCATGCCTTCCATACTTGAAAAGCGAGGCGTGACAGATCGTGGTGGATTGGGATGGTACCAGGTTAACCGGCATATGGGTGCCAATCGGGAGGATCCATGGATGGAAGATTTACTAAGGTAGTATACCATGGATCGGGGTAGAATTCACATGGTAAATGAAAAGTGCAAATGGGGATTCGCCCAAGAGAAGATGGTGGGAGGACGGTAAGAGGATTATTGTCAGGCCCATAAAGATAAACTGCATGCTCGTGACCAAAATGAGTGAGCATTCCAATATCGATCAAGTAGTCAGATCGATGCAGGACCGGCCAGATAAAATTGGGAGGTCAGATGGTAGCCTCAAATCATGACTGGCAATGAGAGTGATAATCCCACCACAACAAATAGAACAGGAGGTTGCTCGGCTAACAGATAAAAGCTCATATATTATCCAATGGGCGGTGTTGATAGGTAAGGGGTCATGTCCACAGATCCTGTCGTGAGACATGGCATATAGAAAGAAACGCTCGTCTCTAGACACCGTGGAAGTATCCACGGGGGAAAATATGGTGTTGGCTAAGAGACAGTGGGCATAGTGGTAACACATGTGTATAATGTAGGAGGCAGGCACCTCCGAAGGAAATATGGGATAGCGGTTGAATCGTTGCCAAACGCCATCATCCTGAAAGTAGGAATAGATATCAGACCAATCATGAGTGGAACATTCAACATAATGATCGGGGTGAGGGAAATTCAGTGAATTATTTAGCTCGGTAAAGGTCATAGTAAAGTTGGCATTAAAGGCGCGGAAAGAGAATCCCCAATCGTACACTTCGAGTGAAGAAAGGAACTCGAGGGTGAGTTTTTGATAGGTTGGGGCATAAGCAAGAAGTAGAAAATCTCACCCAATGCATTCGAAAAGTTTAGTGACGCCCCTCAAAAGTCCTAAAGATTCGAGCATGGGATGATCAGCAAAAAGGGTAGGTCACATGGGGCGAGGAAGAAGGGGTGCAGACGTGCAGATTGCTCCTTGTGATGATTAATGCCAAGGAATGATGGGAAAAAGGACCGTGTAGGTGGTGTCTGTGTGACGATGATGCGGGTTCTTTTCCCTTCCTAGACATGGTAATGATGTAGGAGAAGAAAAATAATGCAGGGGATGGTGTCTATGATGATGATAATGCAGATATAGGAGACAGACACAAAATCAAGACATCGCAAATGATAAGAGAAAAATAAATCTTGGAAAGAAGTTACCAAGCAATGATGCGACTCCAAGCTAGATGCACCCATGTAGATGCCTTGGCGAAATATGGAGAGCCCGCCACCACATTTCTCAGATGGAATGGTTCGGTTTTTGGGTTTAGGGAAATATGGGTTGGTAGGGTTAGGGTTTTGGGGAATTTGGATGTAGGGCTTAATAGTAGGAGATGGGGGAGTAGATGGTGCTCATGGTGGTTGGTAATGGTTGTGGGTTGATTTGGTTTCAAGAAATTGCTGGTGGAAGGCAAATTTGGTGTTTGAGTGTTGGATTTTTTTCGGAATGGGTCGTGTGGGGAAGATGGTTGGCTTTATTGGGATGCAGCTGAACGATCGGGTAGTGTTCACCCGGTCGGGTCATTGCAACGGGTGTGTTCCAATTGAGAAATGAAGCTACAGGTCACCCGATCTGGTGAGATTTCACCGATCGGGTCACCGACTCTCAGAAAGTTCACCTGGTTACTGGAAAATATGACCCGATCAACCACCCAATCGTCGACTGTGTCACCCGATTGGGTGATCCAATTGCTTGAGTATCAGATACTGGAGTAGTTTCACCCGAACATCCACCCAATCGTGACTGTATCACCCGATCGGGTGATTCTTCCACAGAACCAAAGTAAGTTACTGTAATAATTCACCCGATCGGGTGGTGTATGACCCGGTTGGGTGAGGCTGTTCCTGCACAAAATTTCAAAATTCTCTAAGTTTCGAAACAAGGATCCCCCAAGCTGTAAATTTATACTAATATATACCAATCAATTTTATTGAAAGCTAATAAAGGGTTAGAACATGGGTTGCCTCCCATGCAGCGCTTGGTTATAGTCGATGGCTCGACTTCTTAATCTGTGTTCAATGCAGATCTGGGGGATTTGCGACAGAGCTATCCGTCATTGATTTTCTGACCGGAGAGATTGTGGGCTCGCTGATCATATAGTGCTTTAAGAACTGCACATTGACCTTGAAGGGTTGTTCTCTTCCCATGATCTCAATGGCTCCATGTGGGAAGACCTTGGTGACTCGAAAAGGTCCCGACCACCTAGACCTGAGCTTTCCAGGAAAAAGCCTCAGTCTTGAATTAATTAGGAGAACAAAGTCTCCTTCCTTGAATTCTCTCTTCAAGATATGCTTGTCATGCCACCACTTCAATTTCTCTTTGTAGATCCGGGCATTTTCGTATGCGTTGAGCCGGAGCTCATCAAGTTCATTTAGCTGGAGTTGACAGTGGCTTCTCACCTCTTTGGCGTTGAAGTTCAGATTCCTGACTGCCCAAATTGCATTATGCTCCAATTCCACAGGCAAATGACATGCCTTCCCGTAGACAAGTCGATAAGGGGTCGTACCGATCGGAGTCTTAAATGAAGTTCGGTAGGCCCAGAGTGCATCTGAAAGCTTGGATGATCAATCCTTCCTAGAGCTAGAAACTGCCTTCTCTAGGATGCTCTTTATCTCCACGGTTCGAGACTTCCACCTGGCCGCAAGTTTGCGGATGATAAGCCCACCCAATTCGGTGTTGCACTCCGTACTTCTTCAAAAGAGCTTCAAATTTCTTCTATGTGAAGTGGCTCCCTCCATCACTAATTAGAACTCGAGGCACACCGAATCTCGGGAAGATGTTGTTCTTCAAGAATTTGGCCACTACCTGAGAATCATTGGTGGGGCTAGCTATCGCCTCCACCCACTTGGACACATAGTCCACGGCCACCAAGATGTACTGTTTACCAGAGGAAGCGGGAAACTGCCCCATGAAGTCGATCCCCCAAACATCGAAGATCTCAACATCCAGGATGTAATGTTGTGGCATTTCATTTCTCTTGGATATGTTTCCTGTCCTTTGGCACTTGTCGCAGGCCTAGACATATGCATAAGCGTCCTTGAAAAGAGTCGGCCAATAGATTCCACTTTGGAGAATCTTCGTCGTGGTCTTATAAGAACTTGTGTGGCCTCCGCATTGTTGATCATGGCAATGAGAAATAATGGAGGTTACCTCTGTTTCAGGAATACACCTCCGTATCACCCCATCATTGCGATTTTTGTATAGAAAAGGGTCATCCCAATAGAATTTCCGAACTTCGTGAAAGAACTTCTTCTTTTACTGATAGCTTACATTGTGGGGTACAATGGCGCACATGAGATAGTTTGCGATGTCGGCATACCACGGAGTCCAAATAGAAGAAATAGAGAAAAGATGTTCATCAGGAAGTGAGTCATCAATAGGAGTGGTATCCGGGTCGAAGGTAGATAATCTAGATAGATGGTCGGCGACGACATTTTCTGCCCCTTTCTTGTCTTTGATTTCCAAGTCAAATTCTTGAAGGAGAAGAATCCACCTTATGAGGTGCAGCTTGGCCTCTCTCTTGCTCAAAAGGTACTTGAGGGCAGCATGATCGGTATGCACGATAACCTTAGTGCCCACAAGATACGACCGGAACATATCCATGGAGTGGATGACGGCTAGCAACTCCTTTTCTGTCGTCGTATAGTTCCTTTGAGCCTCGTCGAGGGTCTTGCTTGTATAATAAATGACGTGCAGATTTTTGTCTTTCCTTTGCTCCAAGACGGCCGCAACTACATAGTCGCTAGCATTGCACATCAATTCGAATGGTAGACTCCAATCGGGCGGTTGAATCACAGGTGCAAAAATAAGGGCTTGCTTCAAGAGGTGGAAGCCTTCCATACACTTTTCATCGAAGACTAAAGGTGTAGCCTTCATGATGAGCTGAGTCAAGGGCCGAGAAATTTTAGAGAAATCCTTTATAAATCGGAGGTAGAATCACATATGCCCTAAGAAAGCACGGACTTCCCAAAGGTTAAGTGGAGGCGGAAGCTTTTCGATGACATCGACTTTTGCATTGTCCACCTCAATGCCTCTTGAAGAGATAATATGCCCCAACACGATTCCTTCTGGTACCATAAAGTGGCACTTCTTCCAATTTAGAACTAGCCCTTTATCTTGGCATCTTTGCAGGACTTTAGCCAGGTTGTGGAGACACGAATCGAACTCCGTTCCATAAACGGAAAAATCATCCATGAAGACCTCCATTATGTCCTGGGAGAAATCGGAGAAAATTACGGATATTAATCTTTGAAAGGTGGCCGAGGCGTTGCAAAGCCCAAACGGCATCCTCCTATAAGCATATGTCCCAAACAGACATGTAAAAGGGGTCTTCTCTTGGTCATCATGGTGGATGGGAATTTGCAGGAAGCCGGAGTATCCATCCATGAAGCAAAACTAGTTGTGTTTGGCCAATATTTCAGGCATTTGATCAATAAAAGGGAGAGGATAATGATCTTTCCTCGTGGCTTTGTTTAATTTCGGGTAATCGATGCACATCCGATATCCGGTGACGGTCCTTGTAGGTATAAGCTCATTTTTCTCGTTACGAATGACTGTCATTCCTCCCTTCTTGGGCACAACATGTACCTGGCTAACCCAACGATTGTCGAAAATAGGATAGATAATCATGGCCTGGAGAAGTCTAACATTCTCCTTCTTAACTACTTCCATCATAATGGGGTTCAATCTTCGTTGTGGCTCAATGGAAGTGGCTTGCTCATCTTCAAGCAATATCCTATGCGAGCAAAGCCCCAAGCTTACTCCCTTCAAGTCCTCAATGACATACCCGAAAACATTCTTAAATCTCTTCAGAACATCAAGAAGTTTGGCCATCTGGTCTTCGGGTAGCGACGTGTTCACAATGATTGGCTGCGTCGAATCCTTCTCCAAATATTCATACATCAATCCCGGAGGCAACTCCTTCAGCTCGACTTCGGGTGGTCCCGATACATATTTTTCAAACTGTGTATCCTCCAATGAAAGAGCCTCTTTCCGGGTCTTCGGGATGCTAAATCTGGAACGTCACTTTTAATTGTGGGTCCATAGTGCTCTGTAGAGGACTGCAAGGAAAAGATAGATTCCTTCTCACGGCACTTGACAAGTCCTCCCAGATAATCCTTCAGACAAATCCCTCTATCAATGTGTAGATCACCCTCACTGATGTCGGTAGTGGGTATGTCAATAATCACCACATCATCAGAATGGGAAAAGACTGTCGTGTCGGGATGCTGCTGAATATCATGATTTCTCTTTTGATTGTCCACTGCTACTGCCAGGAAAGATTGGATGCTCGGGGTGCTTAGAGATTCTGCAAGATACTGGACCAAATTGCTGGCGTGGCGTGCATGTGCTCAGATATCATCTGAAATGGCACAAGACATTCTTGCAATAGAGTAGAAAACCTACAAGAAAAAGGAGATAAATAGAACAACAACAATAGAGAACATGTTAATAGCACTAGTTGTAGGAAAGGAGAAATAAGAATGTTGATGGCGGCATGGAGACATAGTCAACCAACCCCCTACAATGAATTTGTACAATATGTCCATGCAAAATTAAATTGCTGTAGAATGTGAAAATGATCACGGGGTGAGGATGTGTGCTAGTCTCAAGGATAACAAGGTCCTAAGTGTAACAAGCACGTTGCCTCCCCAGAAATGACACCATAAAGCTTGATCGGCCGCCGGTTTAAAACGAAAACCGGGACGGGGATACTAGAATTAGAATTTATAAACCTCAAGCACACGGTGTCGAAGTGTGGCTTGGAGGTCGATCACGGGGATGCGTGTGTTGTACTTGCAAACATTCAGGAACCGGATCACCCTGTGGATGAGCCAGCCTATTCTCCATTGGTTTGGCTGTGAAACGTTGCCTCTGAAAGTGGTACCTAGCGTCCCATGGGCCCGATATTTCGGTCGATGCCCATGATGATACGCTAGGTCTACACGGCTTTGAACGGTGGGCATTCGCATTTCCAACACCATCCGACTCTAGGAGCACTAAGATCGCAACGATCGCTCCCAACATTTCGTCCAAGCCGTTCCCACGTGCAAGGACTCAATGTGAACGCTAGGGGTGAGCTATGGATAGAGAATCAAACTCCCATTTTATTTCCTCTTGGCCCAATAGTCAAAGGCGGTCTTTTTCCCGCTGATGACAATGAAACGCCCCCGCGTAACCATCAAAATCCCTAGATCCAATCGGATCCCTAGACCTATGGCCGTTCTAGGAAGAACCCACGAAGGGGCTTCCACCAATGTCCTAGATTGAAGAACTACTCACTAAACATGGTAGCAAATGCAATAATAGAAGATATAGCCATCAGAATTGAAATCAAGCAATTGTTCACCGTAGCAAATAGAAGCATAATGCCAATATCAAAATAAGAAAACGATCAAATAACTTACACTAGGTGTTTAATTGAAACAGCTAAAAAATCCCTTAAAACAGCTTCAAAGTGGGGACTGCGTTTTTCGGAAAACCTAGCACTATTTATACAAGTGGGCAAGACGCCAGAGAATATTCCACAAAAAGACAAAAGCAGTCACTCACCCAATCGGGTGAGACTTCACCCAATCTGGTGAAACGACGGAAAAATAAGTCTTCAGCTCTGATAAATTTCACCCGATCACTGAACCGATCGGGTGAGTCTTGAATTTCTTGAGCTTGGGAAGCAGCAGCACCTGACCCGATCCGGTCACAATACATGACCCGATCGGTTGACAAGTCAACCGACCGGGTGAGCTTTGGCCTTCAAAACTGCACTCTGTCATACATCCACCCGATCACTGAACCGATCGGGTGGTACAGTCTCTTCTTCAGCACTGATATAGACTGCATGACCCAATCAGGCGGTTGTTCCACCCGATCGGGTGAGAGCTGATACATAGTCATCTTTGACGAATGGCTATCGAGATCTCGTGTGACACTTCCTGTTGCTCCGGGGACTCATGATGTTGGCCATATATATCCCATGCGCTAGTTATGTCCTGTAAATGCACATAAACATAACGAAAGTAAAAAAGAAACTAAAAATAAAAAGAAACGGATACGAAATAACAAAAGGCGACGAAAAACGACGGAGAAAACATGCGTGAATATATAAAATATAAACGCACATCATCTCACAATGTCCCTAAAGAACAAATCAACAATATGAGAGGCATCATCCATTTTCTGTCATGGAATAAAGTGTGCCATCTTAGAAAATCTATCCACAATCACAAAAATTGAGTCTCTTCCTCGTTTAGTCCTAGGCAATCCTAACACAATGTCCATTGAAATATAAATCCAAGGCTCACTAGGAATTGGTAAAGGAGTAAACAACCCATTGGGCTGAACTCTAGATTTAGCTTGCCTACATGTGACACATCTTCCACAAATTATCTCTACACCTCTTTTCATGTGTGGCCAATAGAAGTGTTCTTACAAAATAGCTAAAGTCTTTCCAACTCCAAAATGTCACATTAATCCCCAACCATGAGATTCATGCACTAACAACTCTCTCAAGGAATAATTAGCCACACACAACTTATTCTCTCGAAACAGGAACCCATCATGTCTAAAGAACTTACCATAAGGAGTGTTCTCACAAGCATGGTATTCCTTACAAAATTCATGGTCATCAGCATATAAATTTTTAATGCACTCAAACCCAAGCAATTTTGCATCAAGTGTAGAAAGTAATGCATACATGCAAGAAAGTGCATCAGCGACCACATTCTCATTACCTTTCATATACAGGATGACAAATGAAAATGTATCGATGAACCCCACCCAACGAGCATGCCTTTTGTTCAACTTATGTTGTCCCTTCAAGTGTTTCAAGGACTCATGATCCGTGTGAATTACGAACTCCTTTGACCATAGGTAGTGCTGCCACGTCTCTAAAGCCCGAACCAATGCATACAACTCCTTGTCATAAGTTGTGTAGTTTAAAGGTGCACCGCTTAGTTTTTCACTAAAGTAAGCAATTGGTCGTCCTTCTTTCATAAGAACTGCACCTATGCCAATACCTAAAGCATCACATTAAATCTCAAACGTTTTTGAAAAGTTAGGTAAAGACAATACAGGAGTATTGGTCAACTTCTCTTTGATTAGCTGAAACGCCTTCTCGTGTTCTTGTCCCCATCTAAATCCAGTGTTCTTCTTGATCACTTTAGTAAGTGGTGTGGCTAAGCTACTAAAGTCCTTCACAAACCACCGGTAAAAACTAGCAAGTCCATGAAAACTACGAACATACCTACACTTATGGGACTTGTCCACTCTTATATTGCACGTATCTTCTCTTCATCAACATGTATACCTTGTGCACTAACAACAACCCCAGAAATACAAGCTTGTCTCTGCAAATAGTACACTTCTTCATGTTAGTAAATAACTTTTCTTTCCTAAGAACATTTAAATCAGATTTCAAATGTAATGCATGATCATCCAAGTTTTTGCTATAAATGAGTATATCATCAAAGTTGACAACAACAAATCTACATATAAATGCATGAAAAACATGACTCATTGGTCTCATAAAAGTGCTCAGATCATTAGTCAAACCAAAAGGCATAATTAACCATTCATACAAACCATATTTTGTTTTAAAAATAGTTTTCCATTCATCTCCTTCTTTCATTCTAATCTGATGATAACCACTCTATAAATCAATTTTAGAAAACACAGAAGAACCATGCAGCTCATCTAAAATATCATCTAAGCGAGGAATATGATAACGATACTTTACTGGTATGTTGTTGATCGTACGGTAATCAACGCACATCCTCCATGTCCCATCCTTCTTAAGTACAATTAAAACAGGAACATCACATGGGCTCATGCTCTCCCAGACATACCCTTCTCCAACAATTCACTTACATGCCATTGAAGTTCCTTTGTCTCTCGGAATTGCTCATATATGCTGGTCGGTTTAGAATCATCGCACCGGGAACAAAATCAATCTGATATTCAATCTCTCAGATTGTAGGTAACCTATGTGGTATTTCTTTGAGAAAAACATCCTCATACTCCTGCAAAAGAGAAACAACAAAACTAGGCAAAGCAAGGCCAAGTTGGTTAGTATTTTAAAATGCCTCTTTGTAAAAAAATACAATCATCAGCTGATTTGAAAACATTGCTCTCTTAACTTCACTCATTTTTGCATAGAAATTCTATTGTTTTCTCCCTGATTTTCTCTCAATGGCCGAATTTTGATTTTCTTTTTCTCACTCATTTTTTCCGGCCTCTCTCGAATTTTCTCTCTTTCTTTTGATCAGTCTCTTTCTGCAATCTCACTTGATCCTCATATACTTGCTATGGTGACAATGGTACAAGAGTGATTGATCGTTGATTAAGTACAAATGTATATTTGTTCGTAAAGCCATCATGCTTCACATGCCTAGTAAACTGCCATCGACGCCCTAGCAACAAGTGCCCCGCTTGAATCAGTACTACATCACACAATACTTCATCTTCATATTTACTTATCTAAAATGCAACTAACACCTGCTTGTTTACCCTTACCTTACCAGTATCATTTAACTATTGCAACTTGTACGGTCTAGGATTCTTTAATATGGGCAGTCCCAATTTCTCCACCATTGTTGTACTTGCAACATTAGTACAACTACTACCATCAATAATCATACTACATACCTAGTATTTGATGTAGCACCTGGTGTGAAAGATGTTCTCCCGTTGCACTTCTTCGACTCCTTTTGCTTGCATACTCAATACTCTCCTTGCCACTAATGTCAATGCTTCAGGGGCTAAATATTCCTCCTCGAGATCGTCAACTAATAGTGGCATGTTATCGTGGTCAGAATCATCATTGTCGGTGACAAATCCACCATTGTCTTGTAACACCATGACCTGCCTATTTTGGCATTGACTGGCCATATGTCCCCTGCATTGGCATTTAAAACATTTAATGTCACGATTTCTAGAGGTCGAAGTGTCTGATTTACCTTGATGAATGTGACGGATATTCTCAGACTTAAGCTCAAGTTTGGGCATTTGTGGCTTGTCCATCTTCTTTGTATAAATTGGTTTCCAAGATGTAGAACTAGAGTTATGGGATGTACTTGAACGACCCATCCTCTTGAGTTGTTGTTCCACTTTGATGGACATATGCACCATGTCTCCCAACTCCACATAATGCTACATCTTAACCTTATCATGGATTTCCCGATTTAATCCATGTCAGAACCTAGCCATTGTAGCCTCTGTATCCTCCTCTATATTAGCCCGGATCATAGCAATCTCCATCTTCTTGTAGTAATCCTCTACACTCTGGCTTCCTTGCATAAGACCTTGAAGCTTATTGTATAACTCTCAATAGTAGTAACTAGGAATGAACCTTTTTATCATTGCTGTTTTCATCTCCTCCCATGTCTCTATTGGTCGTTCTCTATTTTGTCTCCTGTTTATAACAAGCCGATCCCACCAAGTTATAACATAGTCAGAAATTTCAATCACAGTTAATCGTACCTTCTTTGCTTCGGAATAGTTGTGACAGTCAAATATGAGCTACATCTTCTTCTCCCACTCAAGATATGCTTCAAGATCGATTTTACCTTGAAATGACGGAATCTTCATCTTAATACCATCCAAGTTGTTAACTTCCCGATTCCTAGCTTCTCTAAAATGTCCTCCACATCTCCTATAATTAACAACTAAATATCGATGTTTATCTTCATCAAAACCAGTCCCAAGACTCTTAATCTTCAACCATTATTGCCCTCGGCTGAACTCTTTCCCTCCTATGCATATTAGGAGCATTTTGTGGCTGCTCACTAAGTTTATCATCCATCTTTTCTAGCCATTCATGAACTTGCTCGAGCTCCCACTTCATCACACGCTTCATCTCACTCATTCTGGCCTCCACTAGCAATTTTTGATTAGGGAAATATGTGGTACCTTCAGTACTGTTATTAGCACTATTGCGAGACATGTTTGTTGTAAAACAAAGTCAGAAAAAAAGTACCTCATAATTCTCTCCCTTACATGTTTACACTCAAGAATGTGAATCACTCTATGCTCGTGTTTTCACTCAATATTTGTGGCCTTTAACCCTCTATTGTTCTCACCACTCTTACTTCTCTCACTCTATATTTTCTTTTTCTGTTCTTTTGGAACTAAAACAAACAATACAAAAAATTGTTGGATACAAGATGTGGTTGGATATAACGATCGATGAATTCGTGTTTGATGATAACAAACATGAGTGTATGATTTGATATGTGTGCTAAGTTTTTTTCAGGAGTGGCCCTCTCGCAAATACTCAAAGGGAGACTAAGTCAAAGTAATGGAGAATTTGCTATTCATTAGCAAAGTGGACTTGGTCAAAGATTGAGATAATAGCTACACATATTGGACTAAGTCAAAGAAGGGGAGATAAAGAGGGAATCAATTCAAATCCATATTTGAATTGATTCAAATCAATTAGTGCATGAATCAAATCCTATTCAAAATTCCTACACAAATGAAGACTTGCTTAAAGGCAGAGAGATAAGGAGAATCTCAAGAAAATCAATATAAGAGATTAAATAAGATCTTAAATGAGATCATCCAAATCATATAGCTATAGAAATTCAAATCATATAGCCATACAAATTCAAACTCCATATCCAATGATGATTGAAAAGATCTTCCATGGTGTTTCATTCAAATCCTATTCAAGTTAGGATTCCTTCCAATCTCCTTCAATTATGGAATTCTATTTGATTCTATTTGATTCTAATTGATCCCATCCTCTCCTATATAAACCCAACTTCCAAAGAGAGATATTTGAAGAAGAGAAAAATAAAAGAGAGGCATGTTTCGGCCAACACAAAAGACGAGAGCAAGGCCGCAAGTTTCATGTTCAAAACTCCTCCATGCGCAACATTGCATGGCTTCTCCTTCAACACATTGCAAAAGCAAGCAAGCATCTCCATTGCCCAAATCTTCAATGCCATCTTCCAATCTACAAAACCCTAGCATGTCCTTGTGCAAGCTTCTTCAAGAGCTCTTCAGTGCCGCAACTATCACATGCTAAAGCTCCATTGCCTAACTCCATAGCAAGCATCTCCAAAGTCAAAGCCAACGCGTTCCTATCTCCATTGCAAAGCCTCTAAGCCACAACCCCAAGCAAGGGCTCCTTCATTGTGCAAGCCACAAGCAAGCATTGTCACACCCCGCTTTCCAAGTACGGAAGGCTAGACGCGAAGAGGTCCGCTCAGACTGAAGCTGTGAAGCCACAATTTGATAAGCGTCTGTGTGTTCATACAATCGCAGATTCTTGCATTGCAAAAGAAACAACAACAATAATAATAATAATTGAAAGCAATTTAGGATTAACCAACATTCAACAACATCCAATTTAAATTCAAAGCATCCAGATAGTCATAAAAAGGAAGTACAGAGTCTAAAAAGAAGGCACAAGCATGGGTGAAACTAAAACATAAATAATAACCGACCTCAAGCGTGACGTCAGCAACCTGGTAGTCCTCAGCCATTACCTCAGACTCAAAGCCTGACATGTGACACCTAAAGAGAAAAGGGCACATGTCAGCAAAAATCTCCAAAAAGGAAAGGGAAACTTTTGTGCACGAAAACGTAAAAACAAAAGAGTACAACTAGCCGTTCTAAAATAATGACGATGACATGGCATAATATTTTAATTAATACAGCAGTTATAATGAACATGATATTTTACGATGCATGGCACGTCGTAGCAAAAGCTACTAAACAATATTTTATGAAAAGCAATAAAACATGCTTTCACATTGTGCCCAGGGTTTACGCCTTTGCTGATATGGCACACTTCTACACTGAGTGGTTGCTTCACTCTACCCATCCACGTGTATATCTTCTGGATCACGAGCCAGGAAGTGTTTTTCATTTGGCATAGGGGTGACCTAGCCTCATTCATGATGTAGGAGTCAAAATCCTACTCGACTCAGCTTACATTTCAAAAGCAGTGTGTGCTACACATTCATTACAAGACATTCAATGCGTGAAATGATATGTGACATGCAACATGATAGTATAACAAGCAGATATTGAAAGCATATAGTTATATCAAAAGTAAACATGACATGTGAAATGCATGTAATGACATGGTGGTAAGGGTGTCGGATCTAGCTTCATTGTCAAGCTAAATCAAGCATGGTGTTGGATCTAGTTTCGTTGTCAAACTAGATCAAGTATGATGTCAGATCTAGCTTCGGTGTCAAGCTAGATCGAGCATGGTGTCTAGGCGACCATCATTTCACCACCTAGTCTCTTTTGCACACATTACCCAAAATAGCCTAAACATGGCTTTAACAATAATCTGAGCAAGTTTCACTTGCCTGTAACAACGTCAGTAATCCTCAGTTCAACGGTGTCCAGAATCTCCCTACGTGCTTAATCACCAATCACCAATCACCAATCACCAACCAACAGTCCCGTATTATTATCTTCAATTAGTGAGTTAACAAAAGCAATGAAAATTACTGGTTTTTATCTTATTAAACAGGCGAGTGTTTGGGTTTCCTACGGATCGGGATATACCTCAACACGACGCGAGAGCTACACTAACGTCGGGTAGCGACGTCGGTGGTTGGATTTCGGTAGTGTGCGAGGTACGGTGATCAACGGTAAATATGGCGACTACCAGGCAGCGAACACGGAGGAGATGGACTGCAGGGGGGTCTTACGGCCTAGGGGACAGCCATGCGGCAAGAGCAAGGGCTGCTGGTGTTGGATCTGGATCTAAGCCTAGAGGGGGTTGAATAGGCTTATAAAAATTCTTGTGCAACCCACGAGAAACCACACGCAGTTATAGCCACAGGCAAGGTAAAAAATAATCAACCACAGATACACAGCAGATTTTACCCTGGTTCGGTCGCACCCACGACCTACGTCCAGCCCCAAAAGTAATACTAGATTATTAAAGTTTACTGATACAACCTGTAGCTAGAGCACCAACCCTACACTCACCTAGCCCTCAGTACCTGCACTCACCAAAGTGCCCAAACAATAACAATACTAATAAAGCTCTCTCTTGGCTAGTCCCAACTAGCCAAGTCCCCAAACAAATAATAAATTGTTATACAGAAATTACAACACCAATGTCACAAAAATAATAAAGTATGAGTTTAGAATTGCTCAGTTGTGACGGTGTCGATGTCTCTGTCGATTAGCGCATGGTTAGATCAATCTGACAAATAGTAGTCCCTAGTCCCACAATCAGCACGTTGCGTAGAGTAATGTCTGAAGCAAGGTACGGATTTGCACAGATCTCTGAGGCAGGCAGATCACGGCCTCCTCCAATAATAGAAACTTGCAGCACCCCCTCTCTGAATCTTGCAGCTCCTCTCTGAATCTTGCGGCTCAAAAAAACAGGAAAGAAAGCAAGATGCGGCAGGCTTGGAGATTAAGGATTCAAAGGGAAATCTTGGGAAAATTATGGTTGTTGACATTCTCAAAGGCAAGAAGAACAAGAGCATGCTGCTCATTTAATTTTTCGAGAATAATAGGAGACATCAGTAGGTTCTTCTCGGTTTCAAAAGGAGAGAGTAGATTTTTTTTGTGCGGCAAGATTTTTGATTGTGTTGGCCTTTTTTTTCAAAGCACCCAAAAGAAATTTTTCGGCTGGTAGGTATTTGATTTGGGGATGTGAAGTCAAAACTTTGGTTTTGGGAAATTTGCAATGCAGTATTGAGATGCGCCCCACTCTTTTGATTGTTCAGGGAAAATCAAAAAAGAATGAAGAGTTTTTTTTCTCTGAGAAGACCACGGCCTGTCCTCTTGTTTGTTTGATCAAGAGAACAAAAAAAGTGAGTGCTTGGAGATATTTTTTAGGGTATTTTTTTTGTGCCGCAACTCTTTTTACAGCCGGACTCTAGGGTTTTTAAATAAGAGGCTTGGGGTGTTATATGGCAAGATCTCATCCAAGGGCTAAGATCGAATGTGGCTATGAAGGAACCCTATTGCTAGGAGGAATTGCAATTGGGGATGGAGTTTGGGCTTGATACAGAATATGATTAGGGTTTTATTCCCATAGATATGAGCCAACTCAAGTTAGGTTCTCCCCTTTCTCCTTTGCACATTGACCAAGTCTCTCCGTGAATGAGTCGAACATTCACCATTCCTGAAACACTTAACACACACGTTAAAACCATTCACACACGTTTGTTATCATCAAACACGAAGTTCATAGATCGGTATTACCAACAATCTCCCCCTTTTGATGATGACAAACTAGGTATAAGATTTGAGCAATGAAATTCCAAATAGTGTGTGTGATAGTGTGGCAATTGACGTGCGTTTATATTTCATATATTCACGCACGTTTTCTTTTGTGTTTCTCCGTATTTTCCACCGTCTTTTATTCGTTTTCTCGTATTTTCTCGTTTTCTTTCACTTTTCTTTGTTTCTCCATGTTTGCAGGAGATTGCCCGCGTAGGGGACGTTTAACGACGATATCTCAAGTCCCCGGAGCAACGGGAGGAGTCACGCATGATCCAGGGGGTCAAACGACAAAGAATACATCTTTCAGCCCCTCACCCGGTCGGTTGGTCATCTCCAACCGATCGGGTGATGCACGCGTGCACCACCCGGTCTCAGCCGGAGCTCAAGTGAAAGTCACCCGACCGGTTCACAGGCCGGTTCAACAGGGGCCAACTCTCTGTCTTTTCAAACCAAATTCCAACCGATCGGGTGACTCTTACCCGATCGGTTCATCTGTAGCTGATGCTGAGGAGCCGGAGACACGTGCACCCAACCGATCCCTTCACCCGATGGCGCCAAGATCCAACCGGTCACTCCAAGAACTCACCCGACCGGTTCATATGACCGGGTGAAAGTTCGCCGTTTTCTGTTTACTATCTGTAACGGATCACCCGATCGGTTGACTTGTCAACCGATCGGGTGATACGAGAGCCTATAAATAGAACCCCTAGGGTTCCAGAAACGATGGAGCTGCTAGTTTTTACTGTTTTCTCCTATTGTGACGGCTGTAATTACTTTTCTATTGTAAGTTTTTGGATCTTTCTTAAACTTTAGTATTATCTTTATTGCTCTATTACTTCCGCATTCCAATCGTCTGATTATGATTCCAACGGTTCATTTTCGTTTAGATCCCTTTTTAATGAATTTTTATGAGTAGTTCCCAAATCTGGGATTTTGGCGGAAACCCCTTCGGGGGTTCTTCCTGATGCATCCATAGGGTTTGGAAATCGATAGGGATAAGGAATCTAACGGTTACGCCAGGTGTTTCATTGTCATCGGCGGGAAAAAGACCGCCTTTGACCGTTGGGCCAAGGGGGAATAAACTTGGCGGTTGACTCCCTAGCCATAGCTCACGCCCTTAGCGTAGACGTCGAATCCTAGCGCGCGGGAGCGACAGGATGAGACGTTGGGAGTTATCGTTGCGAGCTTAGTGCTCCCGAAATCGATCAGTGTTAATGGACACGGGAGTGCCCACTGATCGAATCCGGGAAGTCCGGTGTATCATCCTGGGCACCGACCGGAATATCGGGCCCATGGGGTGCCGGTACCACTTTCAGAGGCAACGTCTCACCATTAGACCCTAATTCCAATTGCTATCCTACCCGTAGGCCGTATCGGCAAGAGTCGCTTGTTGGAGTGGAAACCAAAGTCCCGGGTTTATTTTCTCATTGTTCATACCTTGCATTCCTTTCCGTGACAATCCATTAACCGATTCGGGCTAGCTCACCCACGGGGTGATTTTGGTCCTCCTTGACACAAGCACATCCTAGCCTCCCTGTGTTCGACCCCCAAGCCACACTACAACACCGTGCGCTTGCGGTTACAAATATCTAAACCCCCGTGCCGCGCGGCTCACCGCCAGCGTGGCATCACGTCAAGTTTATGGCGGGGTTGCCGGGGAGGCACCGTGCTTGTTATTTTAGGATCTCTTGAACCCTAGTGTCTAGCTCTTATCCCTACCTCGTGATAATCTTCGCATTCTTCCTTTTTCTTTTTTTTTCTTATTTTTATTTCGTATCTTATCTGTTTCTTTCCCACTTGTCGCTTCACGGGTGTTTGTTGTTTTTCATGCGCAGGAGTTCAAGAAGTCTCGACGACTTGATCCCCGTTGATCCAGAGATTAACGCCACCCTTAGGCGTTTGGCCGCTGAGAAGCGAAGAAGAGAGGATCCCGAATCCATGGAGGAGAACACCCTGCCTCGCAAGTCCCTGCTGGAGTACTCGATGCCATCTATCGAGTCCACTTCCGCCATCCGTCCTCCAGCTATCACGGCCCAAAGCTTTGAGCTAAAGCCGTCTTTGGTGACATGGATCCAGCAGGATCAGTTTTCGGGTGCACCCATGGAGAGCCCGATCGAGCATCTAGACTCCTTCTTGGAGAAATGTGACACCTTCCGGATTAATGGTGTCACGACTGAGGCGATCCGTCTGAAGCTGTTCCCCTTCTCGTTGCGAGACAAAGCCAAGCAATGGCTTAGGGGGAAGGACCCCAACACTTTCAATACCTGGGAGAAGCTCTCCAACGCTTTTCTGACGAAGTTCTTTCCTCCGGGGAAGACCATGAAGTTGAGGAGTGAGATCTCCTCCTTCTCCCAGGCCAGCCACGAGTCCTTGCATGAAGCTTGGACGAGATACAAGGAGATGCAAAGAAGATGCCCTCACCATGAGCTTCCAAAGTGGCAGATTATTAATCTGTTCTACAATGGGCTGAGGGATGACCTGAAATCTTCTATGGACGCCGCGGCTGGGGGTTTCTTCATGTCAAGGAGCGAGGAAGATGCCGGACATATTTTGGAAAATATGGCATCCAACAATGAGCGGTGGTGTGACGAGAGAGCCGCACCCAGGTCTGGGGGTATACACAGAGTCGAGGACGTCGACAAACTTTCAAGCAAGTTCGACTTGCTTTCGACCCAGATCTCCGCACTAATGGTAGGAGCCGGTGGGGTCGGTGCACAACAGATTGCAGCGGTAGAATCCGAAATTTTTGGGGAATTCGACGGTGGTGACATCTCACCACCGTTGGACCAGGCGAGCGCACTATTTTACAACCCCACGGGAAATGCGCCGTATCCACCAAGAACCAATTCCAACCCGGCCTACTCTCCAAACAACCGGAACCACCCTAACTTTGGTTACCGTGCACCATTCCAGCCCTCGCCGCCTCAGCAGCCGCAGCAACAAACATATCAGCCGGCTAGGCCACAGCAGAGTCAGTTTCAGCAGCAACAATATCAGCAGCAGCCTCAGCAACAATTTTACGCCCCCAAGAATCAGCAGCCAATCCAGCAGCAGCAGCAGTATGACCAACAGAGGGCCGTCTCTCCGGTTGAGTCTATCTTGACTCAATATATAACCAACCAGGAGAAGATCAATCAAAAGCTGGAAATGGGTCAACGAGCCCTCACGGACCAAGTAACCCAGCTGGGGTTACAAGTGGCGAACCTTTCAAGGTCATAAAACCAATTGCCGCCACAACCGGAGGTGAACCCGAGGGGAGCAACCCAAACGTCGGCACTCGTGCACGAGCACGCAAATGTGTCCGCTATCGTTCTGAGAAGCGGGACACAAATTCCTACTAGAGTGCCCCCCTAACAGACCGGAAGCACCATTGGTCGTCGAGCGACCGATCGAAAAATCAAATGATGCCGGTGCTTCGTCATCAAATCCTACGACTCCGGAGGGAGTCTCTGAAGAAGAGAAGAAGAAGAACGAGGAAGGGAGCCCGAAAGTGTTCAAACCCGTTGTGCCTTTTCCACAACGGTTAGCTTAGGCCAAAATCGACGAGAAATATGGCAAGTTCTTCGCCATGGTCAAGGACCTGAGCTTGCAAATCCCCTTCCTGGAAGCAATCGAAACAATCCCCTCCTATGCAAAATTCCTGAAGGATTTGGTGACGAGAGGGTCTAGAAAAGAGAAAGTAGTGTTGACGGCGGAGTGTAGTGCTCTCATCCTGAGGGCAAATCCGCCGAAACTTAAAGACACGGGGAGCTTCTCAATCCCTTGCACGATCGGGGCAGTAAAGATTCATCGTGCACTCGTCGACCTCAGAGCGAGTGTTAGTTTGATGCCCTTATCGATGTATAAGAGGATAGGAATGGGTGATCTGGAGCCCACCGGTATGACCCTACAACTTGCTGACCGGTCGGTCAAATATCCGGTGGGGATTGTGGATGACCTCCCCGTCAATGTAAAAGGGGTGCATGTGCCAGTGGACTTTGTTGTCATGGACATGCCTGAAGACGCACACACCCCCATCATCCTGGGACGGCCTTTCATGGCCAATGCTGGCGTTTTGATTGATGTGAAGAACGGAAAACTTTCGCTAAACGTCAGCGGAGAAAGGGTTGAGTTTGATCTGGGGTTGTCCATGAAATACCCCGATCCCCCAGATGACCCTCGGTGTAATTTGCTGGAGGTGGAAGAAGATAAAGCTGCTGAAGAGAGCTCCTGGGAGATTCTCTTAAGAAACCCCCCCCCCCCCCCCCCCCGATGACTTGGGGGATTCAGAAGACCAATACGGCCCCAAGAACAATGATGCTGCTGGGAAAGCAAGTGCAGCATGTACGACCCCTCCCGGGTTCCCCAAAGCTCCTCCTGCGAGGAAATCAGGGAAAGAACCCATGGGCCTCACCAAAGATGAGGTCCGGATCCTAAAGAAGATGGCGGTAAGCGCCAATACGAAAGAGAACCCCCCGGATCCCAAGAACAAGGAGAGGGTAGTCGAGCAAATCTTTCTCCAGTCACTGACTACTCCAAATGCCTTAAGCTCTGAGGAAGAAGAGATGCCGAACTTCAGGCATCACCCGTATCAACCACCGTGAACATCACTTGCGGGCGTCGAGCCAACGACGTTAAACAAGTGCGCTTCATGGGAGGCAACCCATGCTCTAAACTTTTGCCCCACTTTTTAGTGTTATTTTTGACTTTATTTTATCTATTTTTATAAATAAAATCAGTCGCAGGAACATCCGTTCAGGGACTTAGACAAATCTGTTGGTTTTTGCAGGAAACAAAGCCCCAACCGATCGGTTGATAACTCAACCGATCGGTTGGGATGTATCAGATACAAGCCGCAACTGTCTCAGAATGAACCGATCGGTTGAAGAATGGAGAGACCGGGTGACAGACCGGGTGATCTGGGGAGAATTCTCGGGAAATTTTTGGGAAACATCAACCGATCGGTTGAGTTAGAGCACGATCGGTTGAAGCGACCAGGTGAGCGACCCAGAATTCTCAGGAAAATGAGTGGAGCGGCCAACCGGTCGGTTGACAAGTCAACCGACCGGTTCGCCTGTAGCACTTCTTTGGCAAGAATTTTTGACCTAACCGTCAACCGATCGGGTGACAAGTCACCCGATCGGTTCGACTTAAAACCCTATAAAACCCCCCCGACAACCCGTTCGTTCCGCCCTCGCCCGATCGCCATTTCCGCAGTCGTTTCGCCTGCCTCTGCTCCCCAACAGCCCGATTCACTCCCCCACATCCTCCACTCCTCCAATACTCCCTCTCCCCACCTTCTCTATCAATCTCTCCATCATTTACACTCCCTCTCTCCTTTCATTTCGAGTTTCTGACCTAATTCCCCCCAAACAACGCCCATTTCAAAAATTCTTGCTGAAAGAGGTCGCCGCGGCTCCACGCTACTCTCATTGCATAGTGAGGGGACATCTACGGGCAAGCTTCACCATTTCGCTTGGGTACACTCGCTCCTACGCTCATATTTCTATTTTTGCCCTATAAATTGTGCTTGCTCATTTTGCTTGTGTTAGTGTGCATTCATTGATTTTGCACTCATTCATACACGCACACTCACGCATGGCTAAGGATAAAGACAAGGGGAAGGAGATTATGCGGGAGGAGGAACCGTCTCGAAAGAGACGGAAACAAACACGTCCCCCTTCCCACACACGAGTACTTACACTTGGCCCTCCCCCGCCTTTTATCCCCCCTGTGGACCCAATGTTGGGCCCGCATGGGTATATCTTTAGGAACCAGGAACACAAGGATTTTTATCGTAGGCTCGATGCTCGGGGGCATCTATCAACTAAGTTCCCGCACACACAGTCACTGGTCGATCTCGGTGTCTACTCCATCTCGGTGTCTACACCGAAGTCAAATCTCTTTTCGCTAACTTAGGCTGCTTGGCCTTTCTTAATGCATCTGTCGTATCCTACCCGGCACTCACCCTCGAATTTCTCTCTACACTTGTTTGGGAGTCCGGGTCGATCATAAAATTTCGGGTGCTTAACAGGAGTGTCACCATAAATCTGAACACAATTAACGATATATTTGGTTTCCCCAATCTTGGGGATGACTCCATCCGACACTACGGGTACACGCCCGAGTTTAACGTCGATCAATTCTGGTTCCGCCTCACACTGCTCCATGACTATCCCTGAGGAAGGGCCAAGGCCTCCTCCATCATTCATCCCGTGTTTCGTTTGGCCCACAGGATCATATCATCTGCATTTTTTCCCAGGGACTAGTCCGGCACCGTGACTATCCCTGACCTTTTTATCCTATGGGCCATGACTTCCCCTTTTGTCCGAGACGATGATGGGATTAGCTTCAGGGCCCCTACCGTCCCCATCCATGGCGGCGATTGGCTTGTTTACAAGCTTCTCGAGATCAGCCGGGCCGGTAAGGGGAAATTTTGTTGTGGGGGCATCATTACTATCATTTGTTCTTACGCCCAATTTAATATTCCCATCCCCAGTAATCTTCCCGCTGCCGCAGGACCCTCACAGCTAGATATTGATGTCCTGCGGCACATTCACATGATTAGACCCCACTCCGATGGCCGCTTCATCTTCAATTATGGCCACGCCCCAGCCCCTTACACCATTCTCCCCAACCCCGCTCGCATGACCATAGCTCTTGTGGGAGATTGGACCTTCCCACCCGATCCCAACTTCCTAGCGGGGTTGAACCTTCCTTTCCTTCCCGCGGATGCACGCAGACCACCGTCCCCTGCCGCCCACTTAGGCGAGCAGGATATCCCTACGTCTCAGGGAGATGTAGGGGCTGGCCCGAGTCGTCCTGTTTCTGTTCCGGGGCCCATCACGTCTGAGCACCTCTTAGCGGCCATTTCTGGCCTTGTCTCCTATGCCGGCATGACCACTGCCGCCGACACCACTTCCACCTTACCTGCCGGCACCACTTCTGCCTCACGTCAGTCCACGTCTTTTGGTCGTCGCCAGGTCTCCGCCCGTCTTGGTCTTGAAAGGGAGGTCGCTGCCCTCCGTGATCTCGCCATGTCCTCTATCTCCTCGGACCCATCACCGTCCTCTTTTCTCACTCACCCACGTTTCCTCGCACTTCAGAGGAACGTGGCCGCCATTCTTCGCCTTCTCACTCACATCCACGGTCCACCTCCACCTTCACCACCTCCACCTTCACCACCTCGACGATCTTCTCCTCCACCCTCCCATACATCCCCACATCCATCACCTCCCTCACCACATTCTTCTCCTCCCTCATCTATTCCCATCCCGGTATCCACTTCCCCCCTCCCGACCACTTCCATCGCACCCACCCTACCCCCTCCCTCCTCCTCCATCACTGCATACGTGCGTCGGAGGAAATTACCGGTGCGCTCCAGATCTCTCCCACCACCACCCACTACTGTCACCACCACATCTTCTTCCACCATTTCTATTCCTCTCACCACCGCCTTGATCACCGTCCTACCACCACCACCCACCTCCACCGACACTCCTTCCATCGTTCACACCACCGCTGCCCCTATTCCTACACCTCATTCCCCACTTCTCCGCACACCCCCAGCCTCCCCCGACCACCCAGCCACACCCTCTTCCGAGGAGGACGAGGACTCACCTTCTCCTGCTTTCTGATTTCACCTTGTTTGTTTTTGAATCCCCCTTGCATATCTCTGCATTTCACAGTCACATTTTATTTGCTAGCACTGTCATGTCTAGCTTGGGGGACGTCTATTTTGGTGTGTTGTCGTGTTTTGTTGTTTTTCTCATTTTTTGTGTGTGTGCTTATTTTTCCCCTTTTGAGTGTCGTGTCGTGTGGTTTTATTTATATTTTCGTGTCATGTGGTTTGATTTTGATTTTTCTTTATTTTCAGTTTCATCTCTGTGTTTTTCTTGTTTTCATTTCTTTTTTTGTGTCGGTGCGTATTCCCCCCCCCCCATCTTCATTGCCCTCCCGTACTCACTCATATTGCATTGAGGGCAATGCAAGCTTCAGCTTAGGGGAGTCGCACTGTGTGCGTCATTTGAGTCCTTCTTTTTCGTTTTTGTGTTGTTTTCATCGTGTTTTTTAATTTTTTCTTTTTCTTTTTCTTTTCTTCTTTTTATCTCTTTCTCCTAGAGATGAACCCTATGATGAATCGCCACAAAATCACACTCACCTAGCATGGCATCGATAATCACATTCTCTAACCCTAGGATTTCGAGTTCTCTTGCATTTCACGCATCGTGGGTCCACTTAGCTTTTTGTGAGTCATGCGTCGTGCCTAGCTATTTGGTGTGCTTCTACTTTGTGATTTTACTTTATATACCTATCCAGGAATGCCCCTAGATTATCATGCTTCGATTTGAATATGCGGTATTTGCTTCTACTATATGCATGCTATATTTATATCGTATATTTCAATTCGCATGCATCGGGATTCCACAATTAAGGACTAGGATTACCCATTTAGCCTATGCTCTATTTAGCGAGAATAGTTTCCTTTGCCCAAGTGTTTATATTTCGACTTCTTTTTTGTTTTACTTGGTGCAAATCCCCTCGTCGTGTACCGTTTCCCACTTGGGAGAGTACACATGTGTATAGCCAAAGACCCAAAAATCCAAAAAAGAGAGAAAAGAAAAGAAAAACCCAAAAAGAAAAGAAAAGAAAAATTTTGTATAGCCAAAAGGCCAAAAAAAAATACAAATACCCAAAACCCAAAAAAAAATTGCAAGTGTGAATATTTTTCCTATCTACCGAGAATAAAGGGAAGGCGAGAATTTGCACCGAGTGTTCTACTCCACATCATCTCAACCCCCATCGTTTTCGAAAACACTTGGCTTAGGAACTTTTTAGCTAGTATCTAGGCTATAGTGGCGTGATTTCCTTGACCCTAGTTGTGGAGTCCCCGATGCATGATACGTTTCACTTCTTATACTCTTCTCATGCATGCTTGAACTAATATTCACCGCAATTTCAAATTCGAATCGGTATTTGGGTCATTTCCTGGATTTGCGTATATGAGCTCATAGCACATTGTAGAAAGCGACACCATTTGCTAGCACACGACCGCACTCACACGCGCTTCACCGCGTGAGCCCACGACACTTATTTGGACTCGTTTTCCTAGGTTTAGTGATGTGATTTGATGTTTGCTTGCTTGGTGTGTCGTTTTTGATTTTGTTGGCTCTGACGGACGATCTAGGATATAGAGTTTTCTTTTTCTCTATTTCTCTCTATTTTCTCCCTCCGAGCTCCTACTCTCACTCGTCTTCCTCGAGGACGAGGAAGAGTTCAGCTTGGGGGATTTTGACGTGCGTTTATATTTCATATATTCACGCACGTTTTCTTTTGTGTTTCTCCGTATTTTCCGCCGTCTTTTATTCGTTTTCTCGTATTTTCTCATTTTCTTTCACTTTTCTTTGTTTCTCCATGTTTGCAGGAGATTGCCCGCGTAGGGGACGTTTAACGACGATATCTCAAGTCCCCGGAGCAATGGGAGGAGTCACGCGTGATTCAGGGGGTCAAACGACGAATAATACATCTTTCAGCCCCTCACCCGGTCGGTTGGTCATCTCCAACCGATCGGGTGATGCACGCGTGCACCACCCGGTCTCAGCCGGAGCTCAAGTGAAAGTCACCCGACCGGTTCACAGGCCGGTTCAACGGGGGCCAACTCTCTGTCTTTTCGATCCAAATTCCAACCGATCGGGTGACTCTCACCCGATCGGTTCATCTGTAGCTGATGCTGAGGAGCCGGAGACACGTGCACCCAACCGATCCCTTCACCCGATGGCGCCAAGATCCAACCGGTCACTCCAAGAACTCACCCGACCGGTTCATATGACCGGGTGAAAGTTCGCCGTTTTCTGTTTACTATCTGTAACGGATCACCCGATCGGTTGACTTGTCAACCGATCGGGTGATACGAGAGCCTATAAATAGAACCCCTAGGGTTCCAGAAACGGGGGAGCTGCTAGTTTTTACTGTTTTCTCCTATTGTGACGGCTGTAATTACTTTTCTATTGTAAGTTTTTGGATCTTTCTTAAACTTTAGTATTATCTTTATTGCTCTATTACTTCCGCATTCCAATCGCCTGATTATGATTCCAACGGTTCATTTTCGTTTAGATCGCTTTTTAATGAATTTTTGTGAGTAGTTCCCAAATTTGGGATTTTGGCGGAAACCCCTTCGAGGGCTCTTCCCGATGCATCCATAGGGTTAGGAAATCGATAGGGATTAGGAATCTAACGGTTACGTGGGGTGTTTCATTGTCATCGGCGGGAAAAAGACCGCCTTTGACCGTTGGGCCAAGGGGGAATAAACTTGGCGGTTGACTCCCTAGCCATAGCTCACGCCCTTAGCGTAGACGTCGAATCCTAGCGCGCGGGAGCGACAGGATGAGACGTTGGGAGTTATCGTTGCGAGCGTAGTGCTCCCGGAATCGATCAGCGTTAATGGACACGGGAGTGCCCACTGATCGAATCCGGGAAGTCCGGTGTATCATCCTGGGCACCGACCGGAATATCGGGCCCATGGGGTGCCGGTACCACTTTCAGAGGCAACGTCTCACCATTAGACCCTAATTCCGATTGTTATCCTACCCGTAGGCCGTATCGGAAAGAGTCGCTCGTTGGAGTGGAAACCAAAGTCCCGGGTTTATTTTCTCATTGTTCATATACCTTGCATTCCTTTCCGTGACAATCCATTAACCGATTCGGGCTAGCTCGCCCACGGGGTGATTTTGGTCCTCCTTGACATAAGCACATCCTAGCCTCCCTGTGTTCGACCCCCAAGCCACACTACAACACCGTGCGCTTGTGGTTACAAATATCTAAACCCCCGTGCCGCGCGGCTCACCGCCAGCATGGCATCACGTCAGCAAAAGTGTGTGACATGCAATGAGATGAAATGATGTTGCGAATAATGATGTATAAGCATGCTCCCCCTACTGTTGTGCTTCCCCAATATTCATCAATGCTCCCCCTTAATCAAACAATCATATATTCGCGAGCATTACAAAGATAATATCAAGTAAATACCAAATCTTACCAAATCTTTCCAAAGTTTTCTCCCCCTTTGTTATCATCAAAAGCCATACCACGAATATATATATATATATATATATATATATATATATATATATATATATATATATATATATATATATATATATATATATATATATATATATATATATATATATATATATTGAAAGGTAAGCGGAGAATTTTATTAATTAATATACAAGTTACAACAATAGCTCATCTAGAAGTATGTTATCAAGAGAGAGAGGATAGGGCACAAGCGCCGTCACTCTCTACTATCAATCACATACCCCAGAAGAAGCTAAAAAAAGAGGACATAATCACAAAAATGAATAACAAAACCCAACATAGTCTCAGATTCAACCCATGTCCCGAATTTCCCAGTTGCTCAATGCAGCGGTATCATCATCGGTAGTGGCATCCAGGTCATGCAAAATCACCCTGACATCAGCTACGATCTCCTGAAACAGTACAGGCTTGATTCTCTTTTCCCCTTCGAAAATGCGACTGTTTCTCTCCTTCCAAATATGCCAAACACCCGCAGCAAGGGCTGTTTTGGCCAAGATGTCTTTAGCCGTCTTCCCACCAAATTTGGTAAGGTACAATTTGCCAATTTCACCTAGCACCGGATCCACATAGGAGGATATCTGAAGCTTAAGCAAAGTTCGCCTCATAATTTAGTTGGAATAACTACATTCAAAGAACAGATGCGTAATAGTTTCAGCTTTATCATCTTCACATAGAACGCAATGGGTTGGGGTTTGGAGACCCCATCTACCAACCAATTCCCTTGTGAGTAATTTGTTCTGAAAAGCACGAAGAAGAGTTAGAGACATTTTAGGAGAATGATGGTTATACCAAATCAATTTGTGAAACGGGAAGAGGTTGTCCCGATGCCACACACCATCCCAAGCTTGTTTAAAACTGAATTTATCTCCCGGGATCCACACCCATTCATCCGCTCCAGGCTTTAAACGAAACTGAAGTAGAATGTGTCGTAAGGGGTCTAAGGCCGGGTCATCAGACCATGCACCATTCTGCCAATAGTCACTTACCCTTGCCTGCTCGGCACCTGGAGGAATAGCAAAGTTGCAGCACAGTGGACCGCCTGGAGTCCACGGGTCAGTCCAGAATTTCGTCTCTCGGCCATCTCTGATTTCTCTCCGAATCAATTTATATGATATAGGCCGCGAGTTCAGCAGCCTCTTCCAAGAACCCGAATGCATCACCAGTTTTTTTGCTGCAAAAAACCCCCCATCTGCCGCATATTTTAGCCGCATGTGCCTGGCCCATATACTCTCAGAGGTAAGATATCTCCATGTAAGTTTTATACCTGCCGCAGCATTCAAATCTTCCAAGAGTCTGATCCCAACTCCTCCTTCATTTTTTGGCCTGCAGAGATCCTCCCAAGCCCAGGCTCTAGAGGATCCCAAAATGAACCGCCGACAAAGAGATGAAATGGACTTCAGGATATTGATAGGGAGATGGTAAGCGTGCATCCAGAAAGCCACAATCCCATAAATGATCGTCCTGACCAGCTCAATGCGTCCTGCTACAGAGAGTAAAGAAGAACTCCAGCCCAGCATTTTCTTCTTGCACTTATCAACCAATCTGCTGAAATTAGCAGTCTTCGGATATTTCACAGATAGGGGCAACCCAAGATAAGTCGAAATAGTAGATGCAGTCTTGATTCCCAACAAATCGGCCAACATTGACTTGTTACTGCACCCTTTGCTAAACAATCCCGCACTTTTGTCCAAGTTTACCTGAAGCCCAGTATAATTATAGAACTCCTGCAACAAATCCCTTATGCCCAAGAATGATTTTTTATTCGCCCTACAGAACAACAATAGGTCATCTGCAAATAAGAGATGAGAGATAGATCCAGTGCGCCTCATAGGATGGATGAGCCCCATATTCAAATATTTAGCGGTTAGGAGAGAGAAAGCTTCCATAGTAATGACAAATAAATAAGGGGAGAGCGGATCACCTTGGCGAATACCCCTGTTACCTCTGAAAAAACCATGAGGCGTGCCATTTATCATAACAGAAAAACTTGGCGTAGAGATGCATTCTTTAATCCAACCAACAAACTTTTCAGGGAACCCCAATTGTCTCAAGAAATAGTAGATGAACTCCCTATTGACGCAGTCAAAAGATTTCCTCAGGTCTAGTTTTAGGCAGGCTCTACTACCCATAGGGTTGCTAAAGTCTCTAATTTGCTCATGAGCTAGAAGAGAACAATCAGACAATAACCTTCCTTTAAGAAAAGCGGCTTGGTTGGGAGAAATGAGTTCATGAATAACCACCTTAAGCCTATTGCAAATAATTTTGCTGATAATCTTATACAGAACATTGCAACAGGCTATAGGCCTATAATCGCCTAGATTCGCTGCACTGTCATTCTTAGGCACCAGGGTTAGGAAAGTGTGATTGACATTTCTGAGTAGTGAACCTGAGATGAAAAAGGATTTAATTGCAGCAGTTACCTCATCACCAATAAGAGCCCAATTGTGTTGAAAAAAGAATCCGTTATAGCCATCTGGACCAGGAGACTTTTCAGGGTCAATTTGAAAGATAGCTCTTTTAACTTCCTCATCAGAAATCCTCCTGCCGAGCCATGTTGAAGAAGTATCAGTTAAGATTCGCTTTGGAATTAGATTGGTAAAGGAGGAGCGATAGTCGTTCTGATTATATAGCTTAGAGAAGAAAACGGGAGCTTCCTTAATCAGCTCATCATACACCAAGTTTCGGCCCCCATCCTTGTCAACTAGGTGGTTAAGATTGTTGCGGCAAATCCTAGCCTTCATTGCAGTGTAGAAGAACCTGGTATTCTTGTCACCAAGGGTAAGCCAATCCTGCCTACTCTTCTGACGAAACATCTCCTCCTCCAGCTTCATGGCTTTCATCAAATCCTTCAAGAGTTGCTGCTCTTTTAATTGTATATCAGTGGCCGATTGTAGATTGGGATCTTTGCGTATCTCCTCCAGCTCCCCCTGTAATTTCTTCACCATATTTCCCGCATGAAGCTCACCGGCCCACGCACGGAGCACAGGCTTAAGACTTTTCAATTTCTGTGTCAGCTTAAACATGGGGGTACCTTTCTCCTTACTGACCCAATAAGTCTCTAACTTCTCCCTGAAACCAGGCAACTTAACCCAATAGTTAAAAAACTTGAAAGGCTTAGGGGTAGCAATCACCTTAGAGTGGAAGTTGACGAACATAGGGGAGTGATCACTAGTCAATGGATCCAGGTAATCAGTGATAGTCTCTGGAAGCATATGAATCCATGGAGAGTTGCAGAATACACGATCCAACTGGGCAGCAATACGATCGATTCCAATCCTGTTATTACACCAGCTGAGCCTGTTCCCCTTGCTTTTTGGCTCCTGAAGGCCACACCTGCCTATACAGTCGCTGAAATCCTGGGTCATAGAGTCATCTAGCTTTCTTCCACCTATCTTGTCCTTAGTGAAGAGAACGCTATTAAAGTCACCTCCCACAAGCCACGCCGAGTTGCCTATCAAAACATTTTCCTCCATCAAGCTTTTCCAGAGGTCTTTCCTTTCCAAGAGGGTGTTCCGACCATAGACTCCAGTGATAACACAAGCAAACCCTCCAACATTAATACATGTGACAGACATATGCTGGGAGGAGCAGGATAAAATGGTAGCTTTCCAAACAGCGGGGTTGAACCCCATAATGATACGACCTCCTGGGGCACAAACAGAATTATCAAATGTAGACCATCCTGCGGGAACCCCTGATTTATTAACAATACTTGGAGACTTGAGTTTGGTCTCCAGAAGAACAACTCCAGTGGGATTTAATAATTTTATTCTACTCCTCAGGTCCTTAAGCCGCACCTGGTTATTGAGGCCCCTTGTATTCCAAAACAAAATCGACATTAATCAATATTGTGTTGTTGATGACATTGACCAACGGCATTCATCGTCACCTGTGATCTAGTGCTCCTCCTTACAGTGCCCTCCCCCGTATGAACTACTTTCTTCTTCCCAATTTTTAGTTCAGATTTGTGTTTGATTTGCTCCTCTACTTCCAGCTCATATTCAGGGTTGCTAATGGTCAGACAGTCAGGCACGTTGTCTATATCATCTTCCCTGAGCCCTTCAAGCACAGACGGGGGATTCTCAGGTATAGGCAAATGTCCTTCTACAGCGGAGGTTACCTCATATACTCCAGGCTTAATTGCCACTTGCTCTTGGATTTGCGCAACACCCGTAGCGGTCTTCCATACTGGCACAAGAGCAGATTCCGAAGTAGCCCCATGCGGTGATGGCCCATTGCTTCCGACCTCCTGAAGTACCACAGCCTCACACTGTGAGATCAATTTATTAACAATGTTTCCAGCTTCAGAATTAATATTAACTTCCTCCGACCTATTAGAGCATTCTCCTTTCTCTGTACATTGAATTTGCCCTGTAGCAATGTGTCCGGTCCCATTGATTCCAACCTCCTGAAGTACTGTAGCTACTGGTGATTCCTGTAGGTAGGTATTATCTTTCCCAAGTTGAAGGGTAACATCACCCCTGACCGGTTCATCAAGGGTCTCCTTTTCTAAAGCATCTCCCGTCAAATTTTCTTGGATCGAAGGCAGCTTCTTATTCACGGGGCATTGGTTATCAGTGTGTCCAAAACAGACACAACGACTGCATCGGGGTGGTTCGCCTTCAAATTTTGTGTCAACAGTCACTATTGAACCATCATCCATCTCCACATCAATAGTTGAGACAAGGGGGTTTGAAGCATCAACTTCAATTAGGCATCTAGCATAGGAAATTTTCTCCAAATAAGCCGTTGCGCGATCCAGACAAATAGGTGTTCCAACCACCGAGGAAATAATATTGAGACCCTCCAGATTCCACATGTAGAGAGGTACCCCATGAAACTGCACCCAAATTGGGATTGATGATAGGATATCGTGATCATGTTTCAAGTCAAGGCTCCATCTTTTGAGCACTACAAGACGCCCATCAAATAACCAAGGTCCTCCTGATAAAATCCTGGTACACTCCTCCGGCGATTCAAACCTGAAGTAATAAAATCCATTCTCCTTGCTATATATTTGAACTCTCTTCTTCGGCTTCCACAATCTCTCCATCCAGGCAAGTATTTGCCCGTAATGTGGTATGTCACCTAACACATATCCAACCAGAGTATTCTTCCAATTTTCTGCTCCTCGTTGAACAAGTTCCCCAGGAAACCTGGCACAGACAGTACCATCGTCTCTGATCTTAGGAGGGATATGAGTCATACCCAGGGCAGCTCCATAAGACCGTCGGTTAGCACAAACATCAATCCAAGAAAGCTTAGAACCAGTAGTGTTTATATTAATTTGGGCAGTAGGCCTAACAGGAAATTTATCGAGTAAGGTACGGGCGTTACCTCCTTGCTGTGGATGCCCTAACTGGCCAATAGGACCCTTCCTCCTTCGGTTATACATGCCACCTCCTCCGGGCTGAGGGAATCCCTTCCTTTGCTGAAAGTGAGTCAGGCCATCCCTAGGGGCGTTAGACCTCCTGCGCACAACCTGCCAAACGTCATTACCACCTCCTTGAGGATCCGCACCAGATCCCTTGGTATTGGGACGATCGGAATTAATTTTCTTGCGATTGCCTGCCACCTCACGGTTGAACTTGCCGCTATCTCCCAAGCGCGCATCGCCTGAAGCCTTAGACACATGAGATACAGAATTGGATCTCGCCATCTCCCGATTAGAGGCCAACGGTTGATCCAGGTGCCCCTCCAAGACGAGGCCATCAGATCGACCTAGATCAACTGAGCTTACAGCTCCGGTAGTGCCATCCTGGATTGTGCCGCCATTTTGATTTGCAAAACTTGATCGCCTGAGATCGCCCGGTCCGCAAAAATCGGGCATCATTCTTATTATATATATATATATATATATATATATATATATATATATATATATATTATAAAACAGGGATGTTATCATGGGTTTTTGGATAAGAGATATTGGATAAGAGATTTTGGTTAAGAAAATATGGATAAGAGAATTTGGACAAGGGATAAGAGAATTTGGGTAATTGGGTAATAAATTTTGTTGTTGTATGTTGAATATGAGATATGAGAAATTGGGAGATGAGAAATTGGTTAAGTTATATATATTGGGGGGGATTTGTGGAGGGATGTTTGAAAATTGAAATTTGGGGGGGAAATCAACGGGGGAAATCAAAAACTGAAGCCATTCTTATTCGTTGGCCTCCCCCAAAAGACCACAGGACAGAGCCCCTCACAAAGGAAACTGAAATGCGATGCTCCTTCTTCTCTCTCTCTCTCTCTCAGAGCTTTGGGGTCTTCCAATTGCAGATCTAATCAAACCACCTTCCTACAGCAATTAAACCACTCAGGACCCCCATGATCCTAAAAAAGTTCACCATCACCAGCATCGGAATCAACCCAGCGAGGAGCTTGGGAGCCGCATTTCACCGGAATTAACCAAGGGTTTCTGTAATATGTGAGAAAAGATTCGATTTTGGAGATGCATATTGAGGAGTTGAACGACGGGGAGTCGAGGATTGGTGGTGACGAGGAGACGATCGTGAGCTGTGGCGATGAGAAATTGGGGCTGATTGATGCGAAGAGGGTGGTGGTCGGCGTTGGGGCGAGGGTGCTGTTTTATCCGACGTTTCTTTATAACGTCATCAGGCACAAGATCTAGCCGAGTTTCGATGGTGGGATCAGGTCGATGAGGTCTGTTTCATGTTCGCCTTTTAACCTTTTTATTTTATTATTTTTTGGGGTTTGATTCAATTTTGTGTCACTCTTTCATTTCGTTTATTTGTTATTATGGATACTGCTAGAGAGTTGGATTGTAAACAGTTTGAAGGGGTTATTAGAAATACAAAGATTGTGTGAAAAAGGATTTCGATCCAACATTTTTACTGGATGTGAGGAAGCACAAGCCTTGATCACGGTTTTTGATTTTCTTCAAGGTTAAAATGCAGATGTGATTAAAAATTTTTAACCGCTGAGCATTTGATATCAATCACTATTAAATAGAACCAAAATACATGGATGAGTCAATTGCCGTGTATATGTGAAATTTTACAAGTTAGGGAGTAGGTGAAAGTGTAAGTGCAACAAATTATCCAATTAGCGAAGCATGTAAAACTTTCAATTTGCTGTGGCTTATACATTAAATTAGCAATTTTAGGATGCTTTAACATGATTATTGTTTGACCACTTGACAACCGCTGTTACATTTTGACACACTGTGTTCTGCCGTTTTTGTGAATACTACAAGAGCCATGCTTGGAGTGACCATGTAAATATATGTATTTTTTTGTCTTTTTCTATTATTATCAACTCTGATGAGATTTTCTGATAACAAACTATTGAATTTGCAGTGGATTTTCTGGGTGGGGCCGTTCATTGGGGTTGCGCTGGTTGCCATGTACCCGTTCAAGAGCAAGGCTTGAAGAAGCCTTTGAGCCGAGGCTGAGCCCTCGGTTGTTGTCTCATCTTGGCTGCAAGTATGCATTTGAAATTTTGCAATTTTTCGCTGGTTGAATCTTAGTTTGATTTTGTAATTTTTCGCTGGTTTAGTTCACAGGAAAGGTAGTACTGCTGGATGAAATAATCAATTATGTGCAATCATGGCAACGACAAGTTGAGGTATTGATGTTTTTGTAAACAAAAAACATTGTGTCATAATGATGCTCATAGGAAAATTTTGGCATGTATTTTTATTTTAAATGTTCATTTTTTTCCGTCTTTGCCAGTTCTTATCAATGAAGCTTGCAGTAGTGAACCCAAGACTGGACTTCAACATAGGACTCCTGTCTAAAGATGTATGTAACAAATGTTGTATGTAACTAAGGTCATGGTGTTTTTGTGTTATTGAGGCTGGAGTATTTAAATTATAAGGATGAAATTGGGAAGATGACATATGTACATGTAAATGTAATTTTAATATAATCATTATAAGAAACAAGAATGTAGTTTCCCCTGGAGTTTTTTCGACTTAAGATTGGCCATTTGTCACTATTATGATGTTGAAAGGATTTGGAGAGAATTAAAGGGATGCTCCTGGAGCACAATGACAATGCTAATTGGCCTCTTAGACCACCAGCCTAACCATTTGGGAATTTGGACAAGATAAAAGATGGTAGTTCTGGAAAACTACATTTTGTTGTTTGCTTATGAACAAACTTGGCTTGATATATGGCCCCATGTTGGCGTGTTTGTTTAGAACTGGGATATGCTAGGTCTTTTTCTTGATTAAAAACTTCTGGTATGATGTAATCTTCCCCCTTTGCCAGTGCAATACAGCAATACGAAAGAAGGCGCCTTGCACACGTCCTGAAATTTGCAGGATCCAAAAAAGTTCGCTAGAAGATGACATTTTCTGCGAATTCATATTCACTGGTAAGTACATTAAGTGAATTTCATCTAATTTTCTTCTCATGTTGACATTTGCTTTATGTTTCTTGGTGATTCATCATGAGCGTGACATATTCTTTTTTCTTCTTCTATTTTTTGGGTTCATATCTAGCTGTTATGGTTAATATTCATCCATCTTTTGGTGTTTGCTACCTGCAGGTGTATCTGAAGCCTGGCATAGGTTACTCACTAGAGCATATGTAGGTGTTTAGTCTAAGTTAGTCTATGTTTAGTCTAGAAATTTTGTAAAGGTAAAGTTTCACCTGACTAAATTTTAGACTAAATTTTCATATGAATTTTAACAAAAGTTCAGACTAAATTTTATGTGTATAGTCTGTTTTGAAACAAAGATATGTAGTTCTAACTGAATTTATACCTGAATTCTGTAGTATCAACTTTTATTCTTTTTTTTCTATGTTTCATTGACTTTTTGAATGCATATCCTGTCAAAATTACTATTGCATGGTGATGTAGGCTTTTTTGATCAATATCATGTCAAAAATTTTGATATGCAATTTTTGAATATTTGATCATGTATCAAAAATTGCATATCCAGAAATTTTTGATCAATATCCTGTCAAAAAGCCTACATGATCAAAAAAGCCTACATGATCAAAAATTACATGATCAATATCATGTCAAAATTTCTGGCCTGAGTACATGCTTCCATTAAGGATGATAGATGAACAAAAACCAACAGCATTTGCAATGGCAAGAATTTTTGACCTGAGTATATTGCAAAATGAGTTCCAACCTGATATATTGCCATTGCAATGAGAGTTCCAACTCACAATTTCTGATAAAATGTGTTCCAACCTGGGTATATTGCAGGACTGGCTAATGTGTACAAGACTCTCTAATTTGTTTTCTGTTTCTACAGGACTGGCTCCAAAATGACTATAATTGTTTCAATATGTTTGTTTAAGTGAAGTTCTGATTAATTTGGTCCCAATTTACTGATGCAAGTTTTGATGCATTTGTTGTGGATATTATTTTCACAAAAATAAAACGAATAAATGGAATGGAAACCAACTTGATTACTCACCGTAGTGTTTAGTAAGGACTCTGTATTTTGATCGCCCTTCTACATTTCGAAGATCAACTCATTCACTTATGATACATTAAATTTTTTTCTCTTCAATGATGTTTAAAACTATTACCGGATATGACTATGACTTGCAATTAGAAATTATTTGTCTTGATTTAAAATTGGGTGTAGAGACCCCAAATGAAAGAAAACCCACCAACGCTATTTTTCATGGTACCCGGATTGGCGATCCTAACGTGGTATAGCCTGCAAACCGGTATACCTTTTGAAGAAAGAGTGTGCTTATTACTTCCCCTTTTAAAAGTATTTTGTATTTACTGTAGTGCATTGATCATGCAGATTGGGCAAGAACAAATCTCTCTGAAATAAGATTCACCCTTATGAAAAGATCTGTTCCTAATTTATTTTGACAGTTTAATTGTTCCTAATTTCTATTTAATGGTCTTTAGATGTGTACTTCGTTTCTTTGCAAGAACAAATAAATCAGGTTCATGAATCTCGCCTTGAAGTAAGCCCATCGCTTTCACTTTCTCTGTCTAAATTAGGGTACTTGAAAATCAAATTTGTTATGTTTATCATTTCATTGCTACCAAAGATGATAATTTTGTTCAGTTTCTTAAGATTTTGGGAGGATGATATATTTTAGGGTTTAAGGGGAATATTTTTTCTCAAAAACTTGCAATCTACATCAATTGTTAATTAAAACATTTGCTCAAAAATTTGTATTGCTAATATAAGGATAGTATGGTGCTTATTAGACTTCACGTAGGGTAATTGGAACAACTCTGGATTATCGCCCTGTTATTGTTTATCAAGGTAATTGGAACATTTCAGTTTCCTAGCAGCATTATTATCCATGATATATTCAACTGTCAGATTTAAGATCCTGTTATTGTTTAGCAAGGTAATTGGAACATTTCAGTTGCTCTTTTGAATTCACCATTTGTGAAATCAGATACGCTTGAGCTTTCTCCAATCCTCATTCTTTTTTCAGTATGCCCCCTTCAAATTTCAGACTTCATCTCTTCTTGCCCATCTGTCATCAATTCAATTCAGAACACAATCTTTAAAAAAAGATCCCATGTGCAAAGAAGGCCGGTGTACAGCTCAAATTTCTTTCATTCAATTTGTAAGAAGGAACAAAAATTTTTGGTAGTTGGTGGGTGGTATTATACTACAGCTGCATTTGGTTTCCCTCTTCATTAGATTATTGTTTGAAAGGTTAGTTATCATTCAGGATTTGTATATTCTCCTTCATCATGTTGTTGCTGGTTATCTTGCAGTTGGATTACAACACAATGGACTCGGCATGTGATTGGAATTAAAAGGGGTTGTTGGCTGTTGAAAAAAAATTAGTTGGTGTAGACTACACTATCTTTCAAAAAATCTAGCTTTCACGTCTTACTTTGGTACGGCTAATATTTATATACCCATCTTAAAAATATATATACATCAATAATCTTGCAGTTCCTTATTGTTTGCACATGAATTATATTGTTAGAAATTGAACGATTTTCTGGCGGTATAATTTTTTTCAGTTTATTTTAACCATGGCTCTTTTGATCCTTTTCGAGACAGATGTCATCACCGAAGGATTACTCAATGGCAACGACAGATGTTGTCAATGCTGAGGTGAGAGAGCTGGTAGAGATGGCTTACTCAAGAGCCAAACACATCATTACCACACACATCGATCCTTCATAAACTTGCGTAGCTTCTCATTGAAAAGGAAACAGTAGACGGTGAGGAGTTTATGAGTCTGTTCATTAACATCAAAGCTGAACTATTTGTTGCATGATTTAACAAAAAACTGTAATATAGATTCATATCGGGTGTAATTCTATGTTCATAACACATTGGGCTCAACACAATGAAGGACTTAATGTCATACAAGGGTTTTGTCAACAATACAATTTTCCTCAGTGGTATACATATCACCATAAAGAGTGCTTCAAACTTGAGATTCCGGCACATTTCGTTACAAGCTAGAAATTAAAATCTGGAAAACTTCCATAAATAGGATTAGTACTGAATGAGATTTGCTTATGACCAGGCAAGTTATATGACCACTCCCTATAACCTATTGGATTTGCTTGCTTCTGAACCTTCATGTACCGAGTTTAAACATTATTTGGTTAACCAATCTAGGAGAGAGCAAGGTGTGAGGGTGCAAGACTAACCATTTAAGCATGCTAACAATGAAAACAGTCTGTCAGAATGTTATGCATGCAAGAAACAAAAAGATTCATCTTCTAATGCATTTGGCATATCTAATGATTTAAACACAGTTTGCAAATTGAAGCTTTCACATGTTGAGCGTCAAATTGGTAGTCCTATTTATATTGGTGAAGTTCGTGTCAGTGTCACTAGCACAGACATTTCTATTATGAAGCCATATTATGTCGGACCTGTCTTAAACATTTGTTTAATATGTATTTTTGAGTACTTCCTTCATTCTTTGTTCATGGCTGTGTCTCTCTTCCATGCCATGAGTTTCATCAATATCTAATTTTTCACAACATGACTTTATGAACTGGCAGTTAGAAACTACCCCTATAGAGATATTGCATACAAGGGATATTGTATTGTTTACAGAAATTGCAGTTTAAGTTCATATTGGATTGCATACAATGGGTATAAAGATATTGCAGTTTAAGTTCATATTGGATTGCATACATGGGATAAATTGCATACACATTTGTTTACAGAAAGCATTATCCTTCCTCATTTGCATTTCACAATAGAAATTGGAAAAGAACATTGCAGAGCATAATTTGTTTTTTAGATGAATTCACATTCAAGCATATGGAGCCACCATCAAAATTAAGAAACTTGATTTTTTTCAGTACTTCAAGGACACATAAATATTGTTTCAAGTTGTATGTGCTAGCAAAATGCAAAACAATAAATTAGAAGCTAGAAAAACAAAATTGTATGCTATTCACATATACAGGTTTCGCTATTTGTGTTATATCTAATGATATACTGATATGTGATATCATGTTTTTATTCGTGTTATTGGAATCTAAATCCGTTTTAGAAACTCAGTATTGGATCCAAATCCACATCCGGAATTAAAATTAAGATCGTATCCGCATCCGAGTAGAGAGCATGTTTTGCATTTGAATCCGAATGAATATAAAATTTTGATTTGGATTGTAGATTATCTGCATCTGTGTACATCCCTACCACTGATATGTATCCGTTTAATGTACAGCTTTTGTTCTTTTAAGAAATTGATTATGTTTTCTAAGCATCATCCCATCAAAATGGGTCCAACTAGATAACAAACCACATAACAAATAGGATGTATAAAAGTTTTAACAAAATTTATAACCAGGATGCCAGACCCTGTAATTTTTAGTGCTGAATTCCTAAGAAACTTTGGATAATGAAGGTCATTGCCCCAGAACCTATTAGGTTGTCACCAAATGGGAAAGCTTATCTCATTGCCCGAAATTTTTATATATTTTTAAATAATGTTAATCCTAATTTCCTACCTAAATGTTACATTCAGGTTTTGCTTACATTCAGGTTTAACATATGCCATAGATAACAATGTCAGGTAGTTTCTTATAGTTTTTATGTGTGCATAAAATAGTGTTACTTCAGTTTGTTCTACACTTCTACCAAAGAAACATAGATGAATGGCTAAATCAGATGGTTCAATAATACATACATAAAGCATAGGTGCAAGCATCATGTTTACATATGTTAGATGACATACACAGGTTTAGCTATCAAGGTATTACATATTTATTTGATTAAATTGAAGTTGCATCAAACGAAAAACATACATGCAGGTAAATAATTTTTTAAGATGAAAAACACTAAGAAGATAGGCCTCATGCTTATTAGCTTTGTGATAAGCAGATCCACACTAATAATACTGAGGGCCACGCCAACAACTCAACTAGATTTTGATTACTCCACTTGCAACTTCCATGTCCCCATTGATTTTAATAAAAAACAAACATGCATTAACAACCAAAACACACCATTAACTATGGTTGGTGTTTCAACTGTTAGCCAGTTCTAAACTAAATCATTGATCATATAAAAACATCAAAGCAAAAGTATAAGCCGTCGTTATCATTGAAAGAACTCGAATCTTTATTTGTTGAAGAACTCAAACAACTCAAACACTGTTCGATGGCATGCTCTTATCAGATGGTTATGGATGCTAAGAGTTCAGTGAAAGAAAAGTTGCGCAAGTTACACTAGCTTAAATATAGTGATTCAACATTGAACGAGAAACATTGCATGCTAAAGGATTTCAACTTTCTCAAGGCATTTAAGGAAATGCAGAGGGGAACAGAAATCTTGAATAAATAATATTCTCGAGCAGTTTATTACATGCTGAAACTTTTGAGAATTCACTCATGGTATATTTTTCATGCATATTATCTTTCATGTAAGTTGGTGTACAGTGAATATGAATTCTTTATTATGTTTTAATATATTTCTTTTGCTATTTTTTAATGTTTGGCGTACAATGAATATAAATACATGTTGTATGCACCTTTGACATATCCATAGAGTTTAACATAGATGCAAATTTATGCCCAAAACCACATATATAAGCAACACACTACTTGGGCCATCCATTTTATTCAAATTGATGTGTCAAAAAGAAAAAATTTAAAATAATTGACTTTGGCTATTATGATCCTCAAATGTCGTAATGTAAGAAAATTTTGCCAGTGGATCTTCAGGAAAATAGAGTTTGACAAGCCCAATGCATTGTAAGACAATTTGGCTCTAAATTAAGTATTTTAAAGTTCCATGCGAAATTTGATTGTGAAGGACATGGTAATGGGTTGTTCCTTTCCATAATATTTTCTTTTAAGAATATGGGACCAGTGAGCAGTGAGTTTTAAGAAACATGCCTAATAGGTTTTGTACAGGGGTGGAATTTGGCAGGACTTGGAATGGCATCTGCCGATCCAATTGAAACTCATATATCATATTACCACGTATGAGTCCGGCACATTAGAATTTGGAGCTTAGTAAAGAAGGGTAATGTGTTGTTGTTGGTCTGTCCCATCTTATTATATAGGATTTACATCAAACAGTTTAATTTTTAGCTATTTGTCCAACATAGTGCTACTAGCAACCTAAACCAAGTTGAAAGCATTCACTGTTTTTGGCATTTGGTGCAGCCTCTTTGATCCTTTTAAGCTGTAAATTTTGCCATAAAGTTTCTTATATTCTCATTTTTTGCGTAACCAATTTCTTTGTTAAATACTTCATTCTATTAAGCTGTATTGGATATTTTACTGCCATTGAAGTTTGCATTTCATGTTGTGCTGATAATTTCTATATTGTTTGGCTCGGACATCAGCTTGGTCTATATTCAAATGCAAATTTAGCCTGGTTCTGGTGTAAGCTCTGGTGAAACTGAATCCAGTTTAGTTTCTCTTATCGGTCCTAGAATTTATCTTTTCATATTGAATTGCAAATATATGTTCACTGTCAATATATGTTCACTTTCAATATTGATGCTTTATTTTGGATGTTTTATTTTGCAGGAGACGAATATAAATCATCTATTGATGTTGTTCCCAGGTGTTGGAATGCAACAAAATGGATCTATAGATTTGATGCCCAGGAGAAATGCCCAGATCAATAGGCCTAGATGCCATGCCCAGAAGAAATGCCCCGGATCAATAGGCTTAGATGACATGCCCAGAAGAAATGCCCATGATCAATGCCATCTCATTAGCACAAGCCCCATGTATTAGTTCCCAAACAATAGAGGAAGAAATGACTTAAAAAGAAGTAACAATTTGAATTCAGAAATGTTCAAATATTATGTACAAGAACAATTTGAATGGCGCTCATGCTCATGTGTCAATCTATCTACAAGATATGTTCAATACTATGTTCAGATATGTGCTCTGCCTAATTGTCTCCAGTTTTAAGTAACAATTTGAATTCAGAGCATTCTAGATCCAATTACTGGAAGATGTTCTATATTACCTTTGGGGTAGAATTATGGCATAGTGTCAAATGACTTGATGTACTTCCTGAGATATGGAACTTGAGTGAATGGAGCTCATGCTCATGTGTCAAGAGTGCCTTATTCACAGGAAATTATGAGCGATATTTTATATGTGAGGATGGTTTTAGTGGTTGAATTTGCCCAAGCAATAGTCAAATTTGTCAGACAGATATTTGTACTTATGTAGAATACCATATACCTGGACACCTTTCTTGAATAATGCTTCAGCTATTGCTAAAGCCACCTTGGAAAGCTGGCCCTTAACGAGTACTTGGTCAGTTTCCGGTGGAATGCTATTGAGAACCTCATCTGCTGCTAAGCTACTTCCATCTACAATTCTTAACTTCAAGTCGAGATTAGGATTGTCACTGAAGTAAAGAGCATGCTCCCAGAAATTTAATAGTTTTTGGTAGCAGTAACACTTATCAAACCATATGATCATGTGACCTCAGGAGCACTAAGGTTACAAACGATTTGACAACCTTAAAATTTTCATTCTGGTTCTATTACTCAGTTTAAAGCATGTTTAGCTTTCTTAATATATACATTCTGTTTCATCTCTTCCTGCATTACCCCTCAATTTTTTAAGGTGAAGTTGTTGAAAGGAGGGAGACGAGGGGGGAAATAAAATCCCCACTTCAATTAGATGCACAGAGACACCTGACCAAATATTCCTTATTGACCAAATATTTCTCATATGCTGTTGGACATAGGGGCAGTACAAAAAAAGACAATGTTATCCATATATCATGCCTGGTAACAACTTAAAACAAAAAGAAATGACTACACCGAAAATTGAGAAGTTAAGAGATACCTGAAGGATATTCACAAATTGGCAAGCACATAAACACATCTCAGTGGAAACACAGAAGAAAAATTCTTGGATAGACAAAGAAGAAATAACTGTAAAAAGCACTAAAGCTTCCAACAATAAGAATTGCTAACAAAAACACCATCTAGGGTTTTAGGTCTTTCATACATTACACGCCATCGCATATACATATAACTTTACATATATGAAATTATGAAGGTAGATTTAATCTTCTGCTCGGACAAGCTATTTCCTCCTCATATACATATAACTTTGCAACCAAGAATCCTAAATTTGCAAATGGTTGCAACGGCTGCAAGCAAATATTTGCTGACCCCCCAAGTTGCCTTGCTATAGCCGAAGGCGTCTGAGCCGAAGGTGCCCGCGCTGAAGTTATTAAGCTAATTTGTTGTTCCACGCCGAAGGCGCCCGCGCCGAAATTGTTGTTCTACGTCGAAATTATTGTTCGGCGCCCGCCTAATTTTTTTACGCCACATTTATTGTCCCATACTGAAGGCGCCTGCGCTGAAATTGTTTTACGCCGAACTTATTGTTCGGCACCCGCTAAATTTTTTTATGCCTAATTTGTTGGTCCGCGCCGAAATTGTTGTTCTACGCCGAATTTGTTGTTCCGCGCCGAAGCCGCCCATGCTGAATTTGTTGTTCTGCACCAAATGTGCCCACGCCAAAGGCACCCGTGTCGCTAAATATTTTTACGCTAATTTGTTTTTTTTTTTTTTGAATTTTGGCTGTGGATATAATTTTTTGTGGAACAAAGATTTTGCATCGAAAATCTTAAATGAACCGTGCCCGCGGGCACGGGTTATGACTAGTATATATATATAATGCAAAAAGAATGTATTATTAGCCATTACCAACAATTGCATGCATACTCTCATAGAATAATCAAGTCAAAATCCAATGAAATTAAACAACTACGACTTCAACACCAACGTGTACGTGTGATGATTAAAATTGAAGCACAGAGGGAGAATCAGTTAAGAAAGTCAACCAGAACCAATTCACATTTTCCACATAACAGTTTATCACCTAGGATTGATTTTTTCCATCTCATTAAAAAATGAGTTCAAGGTACCACTCCCCAAAACATAGCCAATATGGACTCTTAGATGTGGGGGTGGCATTGCTTGACGAGTAAATACACCAACGCTAAAGTTTACCCATAAAGCTTATGTTGGATACTCGTGGGTAATACCGTTGCCAAGGATTGTATCCATTTTTCATACAGAGCAATTAACCTTCTTTTTCATTTGTATACTTGTAGTATCATTTTTTTAAATGCTCAATTTTTATCCATGGCAAGGTATATCATATCCCTTAGATTATCAGTTAAGTTTTCCTCCTACATTTACATTTCCAATTTCAAAAACGATATCTCCAAATGTGCAACAATAATAATATATGTGGAAGTGAAGTAGGTGGTGTAGAAATCAAGTTATTTTCAGTCATTGAACATGCCATGAATATTTAGAAAGATGGACATGCGCATGTAGAAAAAGAAATAATACAACAATTTCTACATAGATATGAAAGTCATTCATGAATACTGCTTTTAATGAATCAAAGAGAAAGATACACATTGAAGCACCATTTTATTTTATTTTTTTAAAAATTTTTTTTGTTTTTTTTGAATGCATGAGATACTAAAGCAAACATGAGATGCAATCACACAAATAATAAAAAAATCATGCACACATAATAATGCAACTACTAGCACACAAACAAACAAGTTCAAGCACACAAGAAAGCATGGAGTCTCGTACTAAGTTTTATCAATAATACCAAGCTCAAGACGAAGACGACAAAAGCGAGCCTCAACCAAAGGTTTGGTGAATATGTCTGCAAGTTGTGATTCTGTAGGAACGAACTCCACAAACACATCCTCTTTAGTGAGGTGATCTCTAAGAAAATGGTGTCTTACGTCAATATGTTTAGCACGAGAGTGGTGTACGGGATTATTAGAAAGATCTATGGCACTCTTGCTATCACATCGAAGAGGAACTCTTTTAAGAGCTAGTCTGTAGTCAGATAATGTTTGCATCATCCACAGTACTTGAGCACAGCAACTGCCGAGGGCAATATACTCTGCTTCAGTAGTGGATAATGCAACACTATTTTGCTTACGACTAGACCATGAAACTAAAGAGTGTCCTAGCATAAAACAAGTGCCACTAGTGCTCTTTCTATCAGTTAAACTACCCGCATAATCAGCATCAGAATAACCCACCAAATTAAAGTTACCACTAGAAGGATACCAAAGGCCTAAAGTAGGTGTACTGATTAGGTACCTAAAGATCCTTTTAATGGCTTTCAAATGAGATTCTTTTGGGTTTGATTGAAAGAGTGCATATAAACATACAGCAAACATTATATCAGGCCTAGATGCAGTCAAGTACAACAAAGAACCAATCATACCTCGATATAGCTTTTGGTCCACTGCAACTCCTTGTTCATCCCTGTCCATTTTCGTGTTGGGGCACATCAGCGTTCCAATTCCTTTAGACTTCTCGATCCCAAACTTTTTCAAAAGCTCCTTGATGTATTTGGTTTGAGATAGAAAGATGCATTCCTTTCCTTGCTTTACTTGGAACCCAAGAAAATATTTCAGCTCTCCCACAAGGCTCATCTCAAACTGATCCTGCATGACTTTCTCAAACTTTTGACATAGAAGATCGTTAGTAGCACCATAAATAATGTCATCAACATAAATTTGTACAATGAGAAAGTCTTCAGATTCATGCATCAAGAATAGTGTATTGTCATCACTCCCCTTTTTAAAATTATTTTCCAACAAATATGTGCTTAGATGGTCATACCAAGCTCGTGGAGCTTGCTTAAGACCATACAAAGCCTTTTCTAATTTATAAACATTGTTTGGAAAATTATGGCTTTCAAAACCTGGGGGTTGCTCAACAAATACCTCTTCTTTTATTAAGAAAAGCTCTTTTTACATCCATTTGTTTTAGTTTGAGCCCTTTATAACTTGCAAAAGCTAGCAAGATTATAATGGACTCAAGCCTAGCAACTGGTGCAAAAGTCTCATCCACGTCAATCCCTTCAATTTGATTATACCCTTTAGCTACCAACCTAGCCTTGTTTCTGATAACATTACCAGATTCATCATGCTTATTCTTAAATACCCATTTAGTACCAACTACAGGATAATCAGTGGGTCTAGGTACTAGTTTCCAGACATTATTCCTGACAAATTGATTTAATTCCTCTTGCATGGCCAAAACCCAACTTTCCTCTTCTAAAGCAATATCTATAGACTTAGGCTCTATTACAGAAATAAAGTCACCATAAATACATAGAGCACAAAGATCTCTAAAAGAGGAACGTGTGTGAATACCTGCCGTAGGCTCACCTAGAATTAAGTCTGGTGGGTGGTTTGGATTGAATCTCAGCTCTCTTCTGGTAACTGCTTCATCTTGTATTTCTGTCATGTCAGTTTCAGCTTCTTTCTGTATTTCAGGTTGCTCCTCATTAACTTTTGGAATGCCTTGTTGTTCTACATTTTCCTCTTCAATGTTCTGCCTGCAATCCAAAGAATTTATATCAGATTCATCAAACTTTACATTTATAGATTCAACAATTGCAAGTGTGCGTTTATTATAAATCATGTATGCTCTGCTCCTTGCTGAATATCCTACGAACACTCCCTCATCTGATTTTGATTCAAAGGTGCCAAGCTGATCTGCAGTATTTAATATAAAGCATCTGCATCCAAAAACTCTAAAGTAAGAAACTTTCGGGGTGTTGCCATGCCATAGTTCATAAGATGTTTTATTTAGTATAGGTCTAAGCATAACTCTGTTGCATACATGGCATGCCGTATTAATGGCCTCAGCCCAAAAAGACATCGGCAAGCTATATTCATTTAACATACTCCTAGCCATCTCTTTTAATGTGCAATTCTTTCTCTCGACTACCCCATTTTGTTGAGGTGTTCTAGGAGAAGAGAATTCATGTAAAATTCCTTTTTCAAAACAAAATTTTTCAAAAATGGCATTTTCAAACTCACCTCCATGATCGCTTCTAATTTTTACAATGGAAAAATTTTTCTCATTAGAAACTTGTATGTAAAAGTTTTGAAAATGTTCAAATGAGTCTGATTTTTTGGCTAGGAAGTATACTCATGTATATCTAGAGAAATCATCCACCAATACTAAACAATACTTTTTACCTCCTAGGCTAGCAATGTCTGTTGGACCAAATAAATCCATGTGCACTAATTCCAATATACGTATGGTGCCAACTTCATTAATGCTAGAGAAAGTAGATCTAGTTTGCTTACCTTTGGTGCATGCCACGCACAACTTACCATTCTCATATGTTTGATGCGGTAGTCCTCTTACCAAATTTTTGTTTTCCAGCTTCTTTATCAATCCCATGCTTGCATGTGCTAATCGTCTATGCCATAGTGTGGCCTCTTCTTCACCTACAAGCAAGCATTTAGAAATAGTTAGTTCTTCAATCATAAGAGTATAAACATTATTCTTTCTATTTGCAGTAATAATAATGTCACCTGTGGATCTATCAATGATTCTACAAAGATTTGCATCAAATTCAACTTTCATACCTTTGTCACACAGCTGACTGATAGAAATGAGGTTATGTTTCAACTTTTCACCCAATAGGACATCTGTAAGCCGAAAGGTGTCGTTACCTACACCACCTTTACCAATTACCTTGCATTTTCCATTGTCCCCTAAAGTAACACTTCCTCCTTCATGCTTTGTAAGGCTAAGGAACTTTTCTCTTTTACCTGTCATATGTCTTGAGCAGCCAGAGTCTAAGTACCACTCACATTTTTTTCCTTAGCCGTGCCATGTACCTACACATAAGAAGAGCATGATATGTGTGACCTAGGAATCCAAATAGGTCCACTAGTGTTAGTCACTTTATTTTTTGGAACCCAAATTTGCTTAAATTTGATGTTGGTATTCCTATACTTGCAATTATAATAAGCATGACCAACACCACCACATGTATAACATTTAGCAAACATGCTTCTTCCTACGCCAGTTTCTTTTTGATTCTTTCTATAAATTTTAGGCCTCTCATCAATTTTATTTCCATATCCCAAGCCACGCATGTTATTTCCTTGTATCTGATTACCTAGAATAATGTCTAGTGAATGCTTTCCAACACCAAATTTTTTAATAGACAATTCAAGATCAGATATTTTTGACTTTAAAAACATGTTCTAATTAACAAGCATGGTACATTTACTAATGAAGGCCTTTTTGTTCTCTTCCTCACTCTTTTTCAGATTAGCCATCTTCTTCTCTAGCTCTTTATTTTCATTTATTAGCATGCAAATTTTCTCATTTAGCGATTCATTTTCCACTTCTAGCTTAATCGTATTTAGTTTAAACATGCTAATATCTTTAAGTAAAGTAGAGCAATTCAGACACTCAGTTTCAGTAGGCATGCAAGATTTTTCCTTTTTCAAAGCGCTAATAGTAGAATTACATGCAGCAAGTTTCTCTTTAAATTCATCAACTTCTAATGACATATTATAATTGTCTTGTTGCAATTCGAAATTAGCATTTTTAAACTTTTCTACATGAGATTCAAGTAACTCAACAGTTGATTCCAACCTTTCAATTTCATCTTGCATTTCTTTAAAGGTAGTCACTAGTTGAGCTTTAGTTAAATATTTTACCTCATCTAGTTCTCCCATTAGGCAAAGAGAGGAATGTGCAACTTCCTCTTGAGATTCATCCTCGCTGTCCATATCCCATGTGAGCACCAAAGATTTTCCCTTTTGCTCCGCAGCGTTGTTCTTTCCTTGAGGGCATTGCTTCATAAAATGTCCCTACTTTTTACATTTAAAACATGTAACCGGATCAGTAGTATTCTGCTCAAAATGTTTATTATTAGAATTAAATTTAGAGCGATTAAACATTTTCAGCATCTCTGATCTCCCGTTGCCAGTTTTGATATATTTCTTGAAGATTATCACCAAAAAGGCCTCCTCTTCATCTCCATCTTCATCCTCCTTAGCCTGAAGGGCTATTGCTTTTGAAGTCTTCAATTCATCTTTCTCTCTCTGTTCAATGCTCTGTAGCTCTAGCTCGTGGGACATCAGGTTCCCTATCAGATCCTCCACTTTCATCTGCGATAAATCCCTTGCTTCCTGAATAGCTGTGATTTTAGGACGGAAAGTACTAGGAAATGCTCTTAAGATTTTTCTGATCTGCTCCAGACTCGAGTACGGCTTTCCAAGAGAGGTAGATTTGTAGACGATGTCTATGAATCTTGCAAACATCTCTTTAATTGACTCTGATGGAAGCATGCGGAAGCTTTCATATTCAGTGCTGAGTAGCGCAAGTCTGGACTCCTTAACCTGCGATGTACCTTCATGAGTCACCTCCAGAGTATGCCAAATTTCCTGCGCAGTTTGACATTGAGATATACGGTTAAACTCAGCTTTAGCTAAAGCACAGATCAATGCATTCATAGCTTTGTTATTCAATGAAAAGCGCTTCTTATCAAAGTCATCCCACTTATCTTCTGGTTTTATCATTTCATTATTAGCAACATTAATGGTGGGAGGTTTATAGCCTTTTTCTACAATGCTCCATACATCATAATCAACAGCAGCTAAATAAATCCTCATCCTAGTTTTCCAATATGCAAAATCAACACCATTAAACTTAGGGGGACGAGAAAGAGACTGACCCTCAGCAAAAGCAGAATCAGACATATTCATAGACATGATCAACTAGGCTAGATCCCCTAAACTGGCTCTGATACCACTTGTTGGATCTGGACTAAGCCTAGAGGGGGGTGAATAGGCTTATAAAAATTCTCGTGCAACCCACGAGAAACCACACGCAGTTATAGCCACAGGCAAGGTAAACAATAATCAACCACAGATACACAGCAGATTTTACCCTGGTTCGGTCGCACCCACGACCTACGTCCAGCCCAAAAAGCAATACTAGATTATTAAAGTTTACTGATACAACCTGTAGCTAGAGCACCAACCCTACACTCACCTGGCCCTCAGTACCTGCACTCACCAAAGTGCCCAAACAATAACAATACTAGTAAAGCTCTCTCTTGGGTAGTCCCAACTAGCCAAGTCCCCAAACAAATAATAAATTGTTCTACAGAAATTACAACACCAATGTCACAAAAATAATAAAGTATGAGTTTAGAATTGCTCAGTTGTGACGGTGTCGATGTCTCTGTCGATTAGCGCATGGTCAGATCATTCTGACAAATAGTAGTCCCTAGTCCCTCAATCAGCACGTTGCGTAGAGTAATGTCTGAAGCAAGGTACGGATTTGCACAGATCTCTGAGGCAGGCAGATCACGGCCTCCTCCAATAATAGAAACTTGCAGCACCCCCTCTCTGAATCTTGCGGCTCCTCTCTGAATCTTACGGCTCAAAAAAAAACAGGAAAGAAAGCAAGATGCGGCAGGCTTGGAGATTAAGGATTCAAAGGGAAATCTTGGGAAAATTGTGGTTGTTGATATTCTCAAAGGCAAGAAGAACAAGAGCATGCGGCTCTTTTAATTTTTCGAGAATAATAGGAGACATCAGTAGGTTCTTCTCGGTTTCAAAAGGAGAGAGTAGATTTTTTTTGTGCGGCAAGCTTTTTGATTGTGTTGGCCTTTTTTTTCAAAGCACCCAAAAGAAATTTTTCGGCTGGTAGGTATTTGATTTGGGGATGTGAAGTCAAAACTTTGGTTCTGGGAAATTTGCAATGCAGTATTGAGATGTGCCCCACTCTTTTGATTGTTCAGGGAAAATCAAAAAAGAATGAAGAGTTTTTTTTTTCTCTGAGAAGACCACGGCCTGTCCTCTTGTTTTTTGATCAAGAGAACAAAAAAAAGTGAGTTCTTGGAGATATTTTTTTTTAGGGTATTTTTTTGTGCCGCAACTCTTTTTACAGCCGGACTCTAGGGTTTTGAAATAAGAGGCTTGGGGTGTTATATGGCAAGATCTCATCCAAGGGCTAAGATCGAATGTGGCTATGAAGGAACCCTATTGATAGGAGGAATTGCAATTGGGGATGGAGTTTGGGCTTGATACGGAATATGATTAGGGTTTTATTCCCATAGATATGAGCCAACTCAAGTTAGGTTCTCCCCTTTCTCCTTTGCACATTGACCAAGTCTCTCCGTGAATGAGTCGAACATTCACCATTCCTGAAACACTTAACACACACGTTAAAAGCATTCACACACGTTTGTTATCATCAAACACAAAGTTCATAGATCGGTATTACCAACAGCTGGCAATGGGGAGAAGGGAGATCGGCATATTTATGTGGAGAGGGGATGTTTTGAGGGGGTTTGCGGCTGGTGTTGTGCGGCAAGGGGCTGGAGATGGGTGCAGGCCATGGATGAGGAGGGCAGGGGTGTTCGGCTACCACTGGTGGAGATGGTTGCCGGCAAGGGGGCTCGGCCGTCGGCAGTTTATGAGGGGTGAACGGCAGCTTGTTGCAGAAAGAGAGAGGGCAGTTGCGGCATGGTTGTGAGCTGTTTTCAGCTGGGATGGGGGATGAAGAGGGCGGCCGTATATAAGGGGAGAGGGGGAGTTGCGTACGGGGTTCAGTTGGGCGGCCGACGGTTGTGGTGGTTGGTGTTCAAGGGGATACCGTGGGGATCTTTGGGGAGCTGCGGGACAGTTTTTATGGTGGATGGGAGAGAGTCTGTGCGGTTTAGAGGAGGAGAAGGTGGTATTTTGCGTGGAGGAGGAGGTTGCATGAGGGGAGGAGGATGAACAGAGCTAGGGTGCCAGCGGCACAAGGAGGAAGAAGAGCAGTGGGTTTATTTGGTGATGCGGCGGCTGCGTGCATGAGTTGTAAACCTAGGGCTTGGGATGCGTAAGTTTGAAATGAGAAGGGTTATTTGCTAAATAGGGTTTGAAAAGAGGTATATTTAGGTGATTGAAGAGAGTGTGTGTGAGGGGGAGAGGTATAATTAGTGTGGCGAATAGCTAGGAAAGATATAACATGTGAAACGTATTATACCCTAGTGATTTGATTAAATTAATTAGGGTTTGAATTAGTCTAGACTAATTACTGTTTGAAAGTGATTAGGGTGAAAGGAGAGTCTAACGATGTCTGATAAATATAAGAAAATATCGAGATGACCATGTCTACGAGAGAATCGAGACTACGATGATTGGTCACGAGCTAGGTTCAAGGAAAACAGAACTAAAAATAAAAAGATCAAACGTCGAAGTCTAAAGTTATGACACTCCTTCAATCAAAGCTGTTTTATGGAAGAATGAGCCGTGAAATGAAGTTCACGAAAAATTCCACAAATAAGTACTCTCTCAGAGGGTCACAACGACATTTAACTTCGCACGTTTGGGATACAAGAAGAGGGAACTAAAAATACGCGTACGGAAAAGAAAGTACGAGCACGAAAAACACACTATCGAAAAGTGACCATGACATCCTACCCACCTTAGAGTAAAGTTCGTTCTCGGACTTTCTAACTAAAAATATATCTAGCCAATCTAGTAACTACCCCAATCATAACACGCTATAATTCAAACCATGTATAGTCACTACAAATGCTTATATATGGACTAGGTAGTTAAACAATAATACTACAGACATGTATATATATGCACATTCGATACTTATACCTATCATAGACAGTCAAATTCATATACGTACTTCAATCATTCATATAGTCATGTACATCCCTTATACAACTATCACTCACTCATCACTTAACCATGGTACAGATACTTACATAAAAATAGTTCACACCAGCAAATACAATATTAGTAGTTCACGTATAGATAACTACCTATGCACAAAAAAACATGGATATACTACTCCCTTATATCTCCTAGTGTACATACAACACCAAACATATCAACACATGTAATCACAACATACAATATTAAATCAAGTTTGCTATACCTAATATACATTCACTCCTACTATAGTTATTCTAATACACACAGATACTTCATCATATTTACAAATCACATACAATCCTATAACTATATGCAAAAGTCAACACACATACCATAGTCGCAAACACCTATAGCTAAGCACATACTTACCCATGCATGGTACACACCCACACACGCTAATATACTATTCATACATGCCACTCATACAACCATAAACTCAGCACATCTACACACCTAGTTTAGTTAGCATATAAACATTCAAATATGTCAAACCTTGGTAAATAACAATACTACAAAACCAACACATATAACTATATAATGGTATAGCCACCCACAACCATATACGTAACGTAACCAAGTACAACGAAACCTACCACTATACACACATCATCCATTACTATGTTTTATAGCACTATACACAAACCAAAGACAAATATAACAATATATGTAGAGTATACCCACTCAAGCATGAGTGAGACTCAAAGACACATACAAGAACCAGAATGCTATGTGTATAACACGATATTTATACCTATACCAACACACCACTCTTATATATATATATATACACCAACGTAATCATAACACTCGTCACACTATACAGGTAAAAACGCATGATATCATATAACACACAATAATATCAACCACACTCTATATTTAGTCAAGTAACATCCCCATAATGCAATCAATTTACATAATATAATAATATTACAAACATCAATACACGTATACAATCATAATACACTATCCTACGTATGCATACATCATATAGTCACATACATATAATTTATTCACACCATAGTAATTTACATATAGTTAGTATACTACTACATATACATATCCATACATAGTTACATCATACAGTAATCGTGCATACCTCATGGTATACACATACACACACATAACATCCCGTAAAGGCAAGCAGTACTATACAAAATTATAACCCTATTACCATACGTATAGCATACATATTCATACAGTATGTATATATCTACCTATAACTAAGCACATACATATCTACGTACGAGCACACACTCATACGTGCTAACATATAGATCAAATAATAAGCATGCACACTTAACTATAAGTACACCTATTATCATTACACCTAACATGCACATGACTTACTAGTATACTATTTCAAGCAGTTACAAGTACCTTCAAACTACATACACCACTAGCAGATATTCCGACACTAATTCTAATATACACAAACATCCCCAAAATGGTATACCTATCCACACATATATTTATAAATACTATCATTCATACAACTTCATATATATTATGGATAACACTGAGTATGCGTATAACACAAGATACAATCATTAATAAACCAAGGGTAGCACACTCATACATGAGTGGTACGCAGTGGTTCACACACACGGGTCCACACACTCTACCTATATACATGCACCACGACAACATCACAATAAAACTAATGGGCCTACCACTAAACTAAGGTTGACATAGGCAACAGCAAGCACTAGTAGGACGACTAAGCAATAGTAAGGGCACCGAAATCAAATAGCGTAACGAAACACGATCGGGATGAACGGGTTCAGATAAGGCGAGGATAAGGAGATAGCTTGTTTAGGTGAAACAGAGATAAAATTGTGAATACTTTAAGTAAGGGAAAGAAAGATATATAAGTTAGAAAATATTATAAGATAGTAATTTAAAGATTTTGGCGAAAAGTTTCGAAATTCAAAAAAATGAATTTAAGTCAACTGAAGGATAGGAAGTCTAAGCTCAGGCTAAATGTTTTCAAAGACTTTAAACTGGGAGAGAAATTCAAAATAAATAATATTGAAAATTCTTTTCGAATGATAGGGATGGTAATGGGAAAGATTCAACGATGGATGATGAACGACATGAAGGAATCACGTGAATCGAAAGCAAGGAAGTAAGTCAAATATTTAAGACGTAAATACGACTGGGAAATAACTTAGTGAACCTGCTATGATGGGATTATATGGTCATAAGCCCACAAGTATAATGAATAGAAAAATGATAGAAATCAAGGGTTTTAATCAACGACCGATTAAAGATCAGGAGAAACTTAGCACTAAGACTTTCTAATGAATTAGACTGTAATAGAGATCTCAGGGAAAGGGACCTTAGAGGATCAAGATTACGTTCTGCTGGGCCCGAAATTTGATGGACCCAAGCGAACGACTAAAGGAAAAACTCTAGGAATCTAATGTGGTCAGGGCTGGGAGAGAGGCTACTAAGGTATCCTAAGATGAGTACGACTAAATCTTAATGAAGGTGCCTAACTATCAAACTAGGACGTCTATCTAAGTCTTCCTACCATCTAAGACAAGGAAAAACTTCATATTAGACTCAAATTTTTTGACTCGAATGTTTCAATGGATGTTTTATTATTATTATCGTTGTTTTGATATTTCGCAGGTGCAACGACCTGCATGTGCCACCACAAAAACCTGTCATGCCCCGCTTCCCAAGTACGGAAGGCGAGACGCAAAGAGGGCCGCTCAGACTGAAGCTGTGAAGCCACGGTCTGATAAGCATTTGTGTGTTCATCCTATCGCAGATTCTTGCATTGCAAAAGAAACAACAACAATAATAATAATTGAAAGCAGTTAAAGATTAACCAACATTCATCAACATCAAATTTTAATTCAAATCATCCAGATAGTCATAAAAAGGAAGTACATAGCCTGAAAGAAGGCCCAAGCATGAGCGAAACTAAAAAATAACTAATAACCGACCTCAAGCGTGACGTCAGCAACCTAGTAGTCCTCAGCCACTACCTTAAACTCAAAGCCTGACATGTGACACCCAAAGAGAAAGGGCACATGTCAGCAAAAATCTCCAAAAAGGAATGGGAGACTTTTGTGCACTAAAACGTAAAAACAAAAGAGTACATCTAGCAGTTCTAAAATAATGATGATGACATTGCATGATATTTTAATGAATGCGGCAGTTATAAGGAACATGATGTTTTACGATGCATGGCACGTCGTAGCAAAAGCTACTAAACAATATTTCATAAAAAGCAATAAAATATGCGTTCACATTGTGCCCAGGGTTTACGCCTTACAGCTGAAGTTACTGATCAGGCACACTTCTATGTTGAGTGGTTGCTTAACCATATCCCTTCACATGTATATCTTATGGATCACGAGCCAGGAAGTGTTTTTCATTTGGCATAGAGGTGCACATAGCCTCATTCGTGGTGTAGGAATCAAAATCCTACTCGCCGCAGCTTATATTTCAATAGTAGTGTGTGCTACACATTCATTACAATACATTCAATGCATGAAATGATATGCAACATGCAACATGATAGTATAACAAGCAGATATTGAAAGCGTATAGTTATATCAAAAGTAAACATGACATGTGATATGCATGTAATGACATGGTAAGGGTGTCGGATCTAGCTTCATTGTCAAGCTAAATCAAGCATGGTGTCGAATCTAGTTACGTTGTCAAACTAGATCAAGTATGATGTTTGATCTAGCTTCGTTGTCAAGCTAGATCTAGCATGGTGTCTAGGCGACCATCATTTCACCGCCTAGTCTCTTTTGCAAAAATTACCCAAAAAAGCCTAAACATGGCTTTAAAAATAATCTGAGCAAATTTCACTTGCCTGTAACAACGTCTGTAATCCTCAGTTCAACGGTGTCCAGAATCTCCCTACGTGCTCAATCACCAATCACCAATCACCAATCACCAACCTACAGTCTCGTATTATTATCTTCAATTAGTGAGTTAACAAAAGCAATGAAAATTGCCAGTTTTTATCTTATTAAACCGGAGAGTGTTTGGGTTTCCTACGGATTAGGATATACCTCAACACGACGTGAGAGCTACACTGACGTCGGGTAGCGACGTCGGTGTTGGATTCCGGTAGCGAGCGAGGTACGATGATCAACGGTACAGATGGCAATAACCAGGCAGCAAACACGGAGGAGATTAATTGCGGGGGGTCTTGTAGCCTAGGGGACAGCCGTGCAGCCAGAGCAAGGGGTGCTGGCAATAGGGATAAGGGAGATCGGCAGATTTGTGTGGCGAGGGGCTATTTTGAGAGGGTTTGTGGCTGGTGTTGTACGGCAAGGGGCTGGAGATGGGTGCAGGTCGTGGAGGAGGAGAGTAGGGGTGTTTGGCTACCGCTGGTGGAGATTGTGGCCGGCAAGGGGGCTCAGTCATCGGCAGTTTATGAGGGGTGAACGACAGCTTGTTTTGGAAGGAGAGAGGGTAGTTGCGGCATGGTTGTGAGCTACCTGTAGCTGGGATGGGGGATGAAGAGGGCGGCAGTATATAGGGGAAGAGGGGGAGTTACGCGCAGGGTTCAGTTGGGCGACCGGCGGCTGTGGTGGTCGGCGTTCAAGGGGCGGCCGTGGGGATCTTTGGGGGGCTGCGGGACAGTTTTTATGGTGGATAGGAGAGAGTTTGTGCGGTTTAGAGAAGGAGAAGGTGGTGTTATGCATGGAGGAGAAGGTTGCGCGAGGGGAGGAGGATGAACGAAGCTAGGGGTACCGGCGGCACAAAAAGGAGGAAGAGCCGTGGGTTTATTTGGTGATGCGGCGGCTGCGTGCGTGAGTTGTAAACCTAGGGCTTGGGATGCGTAAGTTTGAAATGAGAAGGGTTATTTGCTAAATAGGGTTTGAAAAGAGGTAGATTTAGGTGATTGCAGGGAGAGTGTGTGAGGGGGAGAGGGCAGAATTAGTGTGGTGAATAGCTAGGAAAGATATAACATGTGATACGTATTATACCCTAGTGATTTGATTAAATTAATTAGGGTTTGAATTAGTTTATACTTTTACAGGTTAAAAGTGATTAGGGTGAAAGGAGAGTCTAACGATGTCTGATAAATACAAGAAAAATATCGGGACGACCGTGTCGACGAGAGAATCGAGACTACGATGATCGGTCATGAGCTAGGTTCAAGGAAAACGGAACTAAAAATAAAAAGATCAAACGTCGAAGTCTAAAGTTATGACACTCCTTCAATCAAAGCTGTTTTGTGGAAGAATGAGCCGTGAAATGACGTTCATGAAATATTCCACAAATAAGTACTCTCTCAGAAGGTCACAACGACATATAACTTCACATGTTTGGGATACAAGAATAGGCAACTAAAAATATGCGTACGAAAATGAAATTACGCGCATGAAAAACACACGATCAAAAAGCGACCGTGACAAGCATACTCCTCAAGGCCGTAACAATCTTGGGGTTCTCCAAGCCCAGGTCGCAAGTTTCATCAAGGAGCTTCTCCATCTCTTCATTGCACAACTCATCAAGGAAAGCAGCAACCTAACAAGTATACCAAAGGAGTTTCCATCCCATATTGTGCAACAAGGGGAGACATCCAGGCTGCAAGTTCCTTCAAGGGGGCCAGCCGCAACTTGAGTTGCTGAGATCAGAGACTACATCATCGTCAAACTTGATCTGACCTGAGCTGATTGACAGAGATGACTACGGCTTCACAAACTGAGATTTTCTAACCTCATTATGATTATATTTATATAGAAGTGTAGCGATCTTTGTAGGGGAAACTTTACCATACTTGTGCTTTTGGGATCATGTCTAGTTGGGGCTAGACAAGAGGGACTTGACTAGTTAGGGATAGTCAATAGAAAGCTTGTACTAGTATTAGTTTTGTTTAACACTGTAGGAGTGGGGTACGGAGAGCCTAGTAAGCTTAGAGTAGGTGCTCTAGCTTTTTATGGTTATACCTGTAACATTATTAATCTAGTATCTACTTTGGAGGCTGGACGTAGGTTGTGGAGACGATCGTACCAGGGTAAACCTGATGTGCACTCTGTGATTACTTATTATTACTCTGCGTCTGCTTATAACTGCCTGTGATTGCTCGTGTGTTCGCAAGAATTTTTATTTGCCTATTCACCCCCTAGGCTTAGATCCAGATCCAACAAGTGGTATCAGAGCAGGTTAGAGGATCTAGGCTAGAATAACCATGAATATCTCTGATTCAGCATTTGCTGAAGGTCAGTCTATTGCCCGACCCCCCAAGTTTAATGGAGTAGACATTGCATATTGGAAAGCAAGATTGAAAATCTATTTAGTGTCTGTAGATTACGATGTGTGGGATATTGTTGAAAGTGGATATAAAGCCCCTACTATTAAAATTGAGGCCACTAAAATTGTTAAACCAAAAATAAATGGGATGATGCTGATAAGAAACATTATTCATTAAATGGTAGAGCTATGAATGCACTTATTTGCTCTTTGGATAAAGCTGAATTTAATCGTATTTCGCAATGTTTAACTATGCATGAGACATGGCATACGCTGGAGGTGACGCATGAAGAAATGTAACAGGTGAAGGAGTCCAGAGTTGCTTTATTGAGCACTGAGTACGAGAGCTTCTGCATGCATCTAACAGAATCCATCAAAGAGATGTTTTCGAGGTTCACAGACATCGTCTACAAGTCTAGCTCCCTTGGTAAGCCATACTCTAGTCTTGAGCAGGTGAGAAAGATCTTGAGAGCGCTGCCAAGCTCGTTCCGTTCTAAAGTCACAGCCATTCAAGAAGCTATAGATCTATCAAAGATGAGAGTGGAGGACTTGATATGTAACTTGATGTCACACGAGCATGAGCTGCAAAGCATTGAAGAAAGAGAGAAACCAGAGGCAAAGGCTCCAAAACCACTATCTCTTCAACCTAGCGAAGATGAAGATGATAATGAGGAGCAAGCACTAATGGTCAGAAACTTCAGAAAATACATCAAGACCAAGCAAGGAAGAGCAAAAATGACACCAAGGTTTAATATCTCTAATAACTCTAATCCTGCTAGAAATTCCTCTGAACAGATTGCTACTGAAAAAGCAATATGTTTTAAATGCAGGAACAAGGGACATCGTATGAAGTATTGCCCACAGGAAATGAATAAGGTCGCTGAAAAAAAGGAAAAGCTTTAAATTTAACGTGGGATGATGATAGCAAAGATAAGATTGAGGAGACTGCTCACACCTCCCTCTGCCTAATGAAAAAACATGATGAGGTAAAATCTGGTAGTAAAGCTGAACTTATGAATATTTGTAAGGCTATGCAAGATGAAATTGTAGAGTTAGAATCCACCTTAGATGCCTATAGAAATGATAACTTTGAAATTCAACAAGAAACTTGTGACATGTCTAAAGAAATTAAAAATCTGAAAGAAAAACTTGCTGCATGTAATTCTACAATTGATTTGCTGAAAAAGGAAAAAGCTAACATGCCTGAAAATATTGAATGTCTTTCTTGTCATACTTTGTTGAATGATATTAGCATGTATAAAGAAAATTGATTAAGCTTGAAACTGATAATAAAGGGCTTATTGAAAAGTTGTGCATGCTAAATAATGAGCTTAAAAGAAAATTGATTGATTTTGAAAAGAAAGAAGAGGAAAACAAGAAAGCTTTCATTAATAAATGCACTTTGCTTGTGAATGAAAATGCTTTATTGAAATCCAAAGTTACTAATCTAGAATTGTCCTTTAAGAAATTCTCTTTTGGAAAACAATCGTTGGATATTATTCTTAGAAACCAACTTTGTGGCAATAATGGACGTGTACTTGGATATGGTTTTAAAAATGTTGAAAAGTCAAAATATAGAAAAGTTCACATTGAAACAACAAAAGTTGGAAATATTCATGCAAAGTGCTTTACATGTGGTTGCATTGGTCATACCACTTATTATTATAAATATAGGAATAAGAACATTAAATTCAAGCAAATATGGGTTCCTAAAAATTTGATAGTGGACCTTGTTGGATTCCAAGGTCACACATAACATCTTCCGTGTATGTAAGATGGAGGTGGTGAGGAACTATGAATTGGACGTCGCATTTTTTAGTTCCTTAGCCAAACGACAACTCGAATTTATGGCTTCGACTTTGCACCTTAATGCATACCTTCATAGCATTTTTTGTCGTGTGTGCTTGATTTTTTTTTATTTTATGTGCTAGTTTGTTTGCTTTAGTTCTTTATAAATGAAAATCAAAAAAATTGAAAAACAAAAAAAGAAAAAAAAATGGAGCTTAATGTATATCTTTCTCTTGAATCATTTAAGTGGTAGTAATGAATGATAATCATATCCACGTAGAAATTGATGTACTATTGGTATGGCTACATGTGCATGTTTGATTTTCTAAATAGGCATGACATGTTCAATGATTAGAATAATTTGATTTTTACACCTACACTTTCTCTTCCACGAGCATTAAATTGTGTTGTACATTTGGAGACAACTTTTATGAAATATTGGAAAGTGAATGTAGGATGAAAAAAACTGAAATTCTAAGGGATATGATGTGTCTTTCCATGGATAAAAATTGAGCACAAAAGAATTGAATATGAAACAAAAAATTGAAAAAGAATGTAAATAGCTCTAAATAAAAAATGGATACAAAACATAAGTTTTAAGAGTAAACTTTATCATTGGTGTTATATTCGTCAAGCAATGCCACCCCACATCTAAGAGTTCTCATAGTCTATGTTTTGGGTGTGGTATCTTGAACTCATTTTTAATGAGATGGGGAAAATCAATCCTAGGTGATATCATGTTACGTGGAAAATGTGGATTTGTTTTGGTTGAATTTCTTAAAAGTTTTACTTATGTGCTTCAATGTTTAATCATCACACTTACACGAAGGTGTTGAAGTCTATGTTATAATTTTCATTGAATTTGAAGTGTTTATTCTATGAATGTCTACATGCATGTGTTTGTTGTAATTTATAATGCTCACTTTTTACATGTGGTATAATTTTGACTTCATATATACACTTTTGATGATAACAAAAGGGGGAGAAATATGGAGAAGATTTGTTGTGCATTAATGCTTATGAAAATATGAATATTGGTTTAAGTGGCAATATTAATGAATAATGAATGAATGCATGTGCTTAATGAATATGTGAATATATGTTCAAGGGAGAGCATGAATATATAGGGAGCATGTTTGAATGCTTGAACATCATTGTTATATTGTTGCATACTTCATCCATCATTACACTTCACATACACACATACACACATATCACAATGATATGTTATGAATCATTATTACTCAAATATTATATTGGTTTGTCATCATCAAACGGGGGAGATTGTTGGATACAACGTGTTGTTGGATACAACAATCGATGACATCATGTTTGATGATAACAAACATGCGTAAACAATTTGATGTGTGTGCTACGAGGAATGTGAGAGTTATTCTATTCAGGATCGGCTTACTCCGAACAACTCTTTAACATCATCCATTCTTATGCCAGAAGTGCCACCTAACAAGAATTTTGAGCTAAAAACAGCACTAGTCGTGCTGATGCAATAAGATCCCTTCTATGGGCACTTGCATGAGAATCCACATTATCATATCCAGATGTTGTTGGCAAAGTGCGCTACTTTTTAGGTTACCAACGTATCAGCGGATGCCATCCATCTGCAGCCTTTTCCTTTTACACTCAAGGACAAAGCTTTGTATTGGATAAGGTCACAGGCGAACGATACCTTCAGTACATTGGACGAGTTTATAGGTGTCTTCATTAATAAATTTTATCCATCATCAAAGACTGTCAGATTGAGGAACTCTTTGATGTAATTCAAGCAAGGACCTCGGGAATCTTTATATGAAGCATGGGAGTTATTCAAAGATCTTCAACACCAATGATCCTACCACAGTATCAATGACTGGGAGTTGATTCATAGCTTCTACAATTGGTTGAAACAAGATGCAGAGAGGATTATAGATGCCACCACTAATGGGGCAATCTTGGCAAAGACTCTCGAAGAGGCCACTACACTACTTGAAGAGATGGCCTCTAATAATCAACAGTTGGCTGATGAGAGGGCACAATCATCATCATCATCAAAGCCGGCTAGCATTTATGAGGCCAAAGCAGTGGCAGAATTGACTGTGAAGTTTGATGCTCTATCTAGAGTGGTAGAGCGAATAGAGATGAAGCTGAGTAAGCCGTCTAGTACTCAAGATACATCATCCGGTGGAAGTATGAATGACTGGCAAGGTCAAGGCCAAGCCATGTATGTGGGAGCTGAAGAAAGTGAGGAACCTGTGGAGCAGGTTCAATATATTTCAGATTATCAGCCTGGGAGTGGAAGAAATGTATCTTGGGTGAATCTAGCTTTGAAGACTTACCCCGGATTTTCTTATGCAAATAATAGTGGAGAATTGAATCCTCCTTAACAACAACCACCCCAGCAACAACAAGCTTATCCTTCACCTCAGAATCAACAAATTCAGCAGAGGCTGTAATGCCCTACAAGCTACTGCACAAGTACTAGAGGGGGGGGTGAATAGTACTTTAAAAATAACAAGGAGTATAATTCCAAATTATAGTGCAAACAACTACCAAATTAATTTGCGGAAGCTTAAATTGAATAACAACAACAAAATTAACAATGCTAACAAAAGATGTTACTGGGTTCGGATCCACCCAAGTCTCTCCGACTTGTTCCCGGTGATCCTACGTCCCAACCACCCGGATCCCCTCCGGATACTTAGGTTAGAAACCCTAACCCAAGATTTCCACTATGAATATCTTGTGAAAAACCTTCACAAGATCAAATCATACATGCAATGGCAATAGTGAATCCCACAACCCGGGATCACAACCTTCTCTCACAACCGAGAGAATCAACAAGCAATATAAACAAGTTTATAATGAAATAAACAATCTTACCACAAAATCCTATACCTTGAGTTTTCTTACCAAATAGGTGCAAGGAGGGATTTGAGGAAGATGAAGTCACCAAGACCTAGCACCAAGGAAATGACCAGCAATAGGTGCCTAGGAGTGATTTGGAGACTTGAATCAAGCTAGAGCTTGAAGGGCTCACCAAGAACAAACTTCTCTCAAGATGGATTCTAGATCTAGAAAGAGAGAGAATGGATTTCTTGTGAGGAAGAGAGCTTTGGAAATGAGTGAGAATGGCTATCTCTTTCAATCTCAATGAATCTCTTAATGGCAGCTCTAACCTAGAGAGAAATGACCTAGGTTCGTATTTATAGGGTCCCATAAAAACAAGTTAGGTCAATTTCCAACGGATAGAAATCTGAGGCAACTAATCGGTCAAAGAACAAACACTGACCGACTAGTTCATCAACTAGTCGGTCAGTCAAACAACATGGACCGACTAAGTGAAGAACTGAGAAGAGATAGAAATTCAGACCTAGAAATCTAGTCGGTCCAAGAAGACTTTCTGACCGACTAGTTTCACAACTAGTCGGTCAGTCAGTGAACGTAGACCGACTAAGAGGCAAAAACAAATAGTCTGAATACAAATTGACTTAGTCGGTCCAAGAACAAAAGTTGACCGACTAGATTGTCAACTAGTCGGTCACCAAACGTTCTTAGACCGACTAACGGTAAACAGTAGCTTAGGAGAAATTTGGCATGTACAGTAAATCACAACTAGTCGGTCAAAGAAGCATCACTGACCGACTAGTTCACAAACTAGTCGGTCGGTGAGTCAACGTAGACCGACTAACTGTAAACAGTACAGAACAAGAAAAGATTAACATAAACTAGTCGGTTAAAGAAGCTCTGCTGACCGACTAGATCACCATCTAGTCGGTCAGTACTTCTTCTTGTACCAACTAATATGCACAAATTGTAGGATCCTGCCAAAACAGAGTTAGGATCGATAATTAAAGTTGAGACTTACGCTTGCGTATGCGGAACGGTAGTCTCGGAACTTTGCCTTCGGATTCGCCACGACCAGGGCCTGGCCGGCCCTGGCAGTGGCCAGGGCCGGCGCCCTGGCCTCGGCGAGGGCCTGGCCGGCCCTGGTAGAGGCCAGGGCCGGCCTGGCCGGCCCTGGCAGAGGCCAGGGCCAATGCCCTGGCCTCGGCCAGGGCATGGCCGGCCCTGGCCGGCCTCGGCCAGGGCAGGGGCGGCCCTGGCCGAGGGGGCCAGTGCCCCTGGCCGGCCAGGTCAGAGGCCCTGGCCGGCCCTTGGCCAAGCCCCGGCCAGGGCAGAGGCCCTGGCCGGGAAGAAGTTAGCAATTCAAAAAAATTGGTCGACCAATTTAGTGTTTTTGGTCGACCAATCCGACAGATGGTCTGGGTCGATTGCAAACTTGCCAAATGACCCATACGGGGTAACAAAAGGCCTTGGTCAAACTCGAATGTGTCGATTATTCCATACGGGGATAATCACAGTGCCGACTAGTTCATACGGGACTAACGTTTTAATGAAGTTTTTCTTTGGGCTCTACTCCTTGAAGATTAGCCTTAGTGCTCTACTTCATGCGAGATTAGCCATGTCATTGTGCTCTACTCTACGGAGATTAGCCAATGTACTTATGACGTTGTGCTCTACTCTACGGAGATTAGCCAATGAACCTATAACGTTGTGCTCTACTCTACGGAGATTAGCCAATGTGTTTTCAAATTTTTGAAAAAGGTATTTTCAAATAGGTTATGTCCCGTCCTTAATCAGGATAGCGCAATTTAGAATTCCAAGTCCTACCACGATCCGGCCATGGTTATCTAACCCATGGGTGTGTAGAACAGGTCTCGTGGCTTGGCAATTGTTGCGCTAAAATTCTTTGCGCTAACTCTCACCTATTCTATTTTGAAAGATATGTTTTTCAAAAGTATTTTTCCGCTGCTGGTACCATACGGGTATCATTTCTGATTTCTTTTTACTTGAGATAAGTAAGAGGGATACTTTGAAAATTACTTCTAGATGGTAGTTGGGAACGTAGTGAACTTCTCGATTCTAGAGTAACATTTCAACGCATCCAAGGAACTTATCAAGTGTTTAAAGAATCGAAACTTTATGCATTGAATTTTGATCGTGTTTTTTCATTTTCTTTACAGTTTTTTGAATCGAATATGTCTACCGCTTCTAAGAACATTGTCGCAGAGCTTAACAAAGGTGAAAAGCTCAACGGCGACAATTATAAACTTTGGTCAATTAAAATCCAATATGTTTTGGAGGAGCAAGATGTGCTCGAAACACTCCAAAACATAATGGAAGAACCTGAGTTGGGCAATACGGCCCAACACAAGAGGGACCGGGAAGCTTATGATACTTGGACTCGAAAGAACAAAATAGCACGTATTACGTTACGGTCCGCCATGGACAATGACATAATGCGTCTATTTCGGGAATTCGACCTAGCCAAAGACATATGGTCTGAGCTAGAGATAAAGTTTGGTGGAACTTCGGTTACCAAACTCCGCTCCTTAAATATTCAATTTGATTCGTACAAGATGCGGCGAGATCATTCTATGAAAAAGCATCTCCGCCACATGGCGAATCTCATATCTGAATTGAAGGATGCGGGTGTTACGCTGTCTGATGAACAGCAAATCCAAGCAGTCATTCGTTCACTCCCAGATAGCTGGGATAACATGAAAATGCACCTCACTCATAATGAGTGCATTAAAACTTTAAGCGATGTATCGAAACACCTCGAACTCGAGGAAGAGCGGATTCAAGCCGCAAAACCAAGTGCAGAAGTGCACGTGGCCGCTAGTTCCTCACATGGAGGAAATAAGCGGAAGAATAAACGCTTAAGGTTTGTGAACGAACGAAAGCAAGAACCGGAAACCTCAAAGAAGACTAAGAACAAAAAGTGGCAAAAGAATGTGCACTCAAAGAAGAAAAACTTGAAGAAGATCAAGTGCTTTAAGTGCAACAAGTACGGTCACTTCGCCCGTAAGTGTACGGATGGAAGTGATAAGGTAACTTGTAGGGCTAGTTACATATGTGTTTCTAGTTCCATGTTTCTTGCTGAATCTAACTATTTTTGGTTGATTGATTCAGGGGCCACAGACCACGTAGCGAAGGACAGAAGGTTCTTCGTAGAGTATCGAAAGATAACTCAAGGAACAAAGTGGATATACGTCGGCAACAACACTCGCGTTGAAGTCAAAGGCGTCGGAACATGCAAGCTAGTTCTCGACAACGGCCGGACTTTATTATTGCACGACGTCCTCTTTGCTCCAGATATTAGAAGGAATATCGTATCCGTGGTCATGTTACTGTCTTTAGATTATGAGTGGAGGTTCTATAAACAATATGTTGACCTTGTTTGTAATAATTCTTTGATTGGTTCTGGTAATGTTTGTAATGGATTAATTGTTTTAAACACAATGTATGATGATTCTTCTTCCATTAATGAAAGTTTTCTTTTGACAAATGCTTCTAACTCTGAATCTGAGATCATTTGTTGGCATGCAAGACTTGGTCATATTGGACCAACTAGAATGGATAGACTTGCCAAAAGTGGCTTGCTATCTAATGTTTCAAAAGTTGAAATGTCAACTTGCGAACATTGTCTTGTAGGGAAAACTTGTCGCAAGCCGTTTGGAACTGGCACAAGGGCCGAAGTTCCATTACAGCTTATCCATTCGGACATTTGCGGTCCAATGAATGTTAAGACAAGACGCGGGAAGTCCTATTTCATCACCTTCATTGATGATTTCACTCGTTTCGGTCACATCTATTTGATTTCCCACAAACATGAAGCTTTAAATTGCTTCAAAAACTATATGAGTTTAGTGGAAAATCAACTAGATCGCAAGATAAAGGTCTTGCGAACCGATCGGGGTGGAGAATATCAATCAACAAGTTTTAAGGAACTCTGTGATGAAAAAGGCATAGTTCATCAAATAACTATGCCTTATACTCCGCAACAAAACGGTGTTGTGGAAAGAAGAAATAGGACATTGATGGAAATGGTCCGATCAATGATGTCTCGGGCAAATTTGCCTATCACCTTTTGGGGTGATGCATTATTGACGGCAGCGTTCATCTTAAACCGTATACCCTCGAAGTCGGTAAGTTCTACTCCTTATGAGTTGTGGAACAATAGAACTCCAGACTTAAGCATTCTAAAACCTTGGGGTTGTGCCTCTTATGCACATTTATCCTCTCACAAATATGGCAAACTAGGGCCACGTGGGAGGAAATGTATCTTCATCCGATACGCTGAAAACTCCAAAGGATATGCTTTCGTCGGTCAAGAGGACAATGGGGGTCTTATAGAATTCGAATCGAGGGATGTTGTCTTCTTGGAAAATGAGTTTCCAAGATAGGGTGAGATAAGTCAAGACTTATCCTTGTTTGAGACTTGGGATCAAGAAGGATCGGAACGTTCGAGTGGGAGAATTCTTGGTGAAGAAGAAAATACGTTTCAAACTTCACCAATGAATGATACGAATGATACCAATCCTATTCCGAGTGGGAGTGATGTTATTCCAAGTGGGAGTGATGTCATTCCAAGTGGGAGTGATCAAACTCAAACAAGACGTAGTAATCGAACGAGGCTAACACCTCTGAGATTTGAGGATGAATTTCCTCAAACATTCATGACATTACTACAAGATGATGACGAACCTGCAAATTTCAAACAGGCCGTCACATGCCCTGCTAAAGATAAATGGATAGCGGCAATGGAAGAAGAACTTCAATCCATGAAAACAAACCAAGTCTGGGACTTGGTTGATTTACCTAAGGGACGTAGAGCCATTGGGAACAAGTGGGTTCTCAAAATCAAGCATAAGGCTGATGGCTCCATCGAGAAATATAAAGCTCGCCTTGTTGCGAAAGGTTTCACGCAACAGGAAGGAATAGACTACGAAGAGACTTTCTCTCCTGTCGTGCGTTTTACCTCCATTCGCTTAATTCTGGCAATGGTGGCTTGTTTGGACCTCGAATTACATCAGATGGATGTAAAGACTGCTTTTCTTAACGGAGAACTAGATGAGGAGATCTACATGGAACAACCAAACGGGTTCGTACAAGAAGAAAACAAACATAAGGTTTGTAAACTTCGTAAATCCATATATGGTCTTAAACAATCCTCAAGGCAGTGGTATATGCGCTTTCAAGAAGTCGTTTTGTCGTATGGTTTCTCCATGCTCGACGAAGATAACTGCGTATATATTAAGAGGATTAAAAACAAGTATGTAATTATGTCTCTTTATGTAGATGACATACTTATAGCCGGAAATGATAAGCGTCTTATCTTGGATATCAAAGCTTGGCTTTCATCCGTCTTTGAGATGAAAGACATGGGTGAAGCTGCATATATCCTTGGGGTTAAGATCTCAAGGAATCGTTCCAAGAAACTTCTTTCTCTCTCTCAAGAGACATATATAAAGAAAGTTTTAGAACGGTTTAATATGCAGGACTGCAAGCCAATTGATACTCCAATAAGCAAAGGCGAGGGTCTATGTTTGGAGATGTGTCCCAAAGATCCAAAAGAAAAGAAAGCTATGGAAAAAGTTCCATACTCCAGTGCTGTCGGGAGTCTGATGTACGCCATGATGTGTACCAGACCGGACATTTGCTATGCTGTTGGTATGGTAAGCAGTTACCAATCCAACCCAGGACAAGCACACTGGAAAGCGGTGAAGAGGATATTAAGATACCTCAAAGGGACTGCGGACTATGCGTTATGCTATCAAGGTAATACCTTGAGACTCGAGGCTATACCGATGCTGATTGGGCGGGTGATCTCGACGAGCGAAGATCTACCTCAGGCTTTGTTTACTTGCTCGGGAATGGTGCAATATCTTGGAGCAGCAAGAAGCAAACCTGCATCGCCCTATCAACCATGGAAGCCGAATTCGTAGCATTCAGCATGGCGGTCCAAGAAGCTGTTTGGCTTAGGAAATTCTTTGACAGGCTGACGAATGCCACTGACTCGAGCACTGTTCCCATATACAGTGATAGTCAAGCTTTGATTGCCTACGTCAAAGATCCTAAATTTCATTGTAAGACCAAACACATTGACATTCGATTCAAGTTTGCGAAGGACTATGACAAACGGAAGGAAGTAAACATAGGATACATATCCACGCATGAGATGATAGCGGATCCACTTACTAAGGCGATCCCCAGAGATGTGTTCTACAAACACTTATCATCTATGGGAATGCGTAGGTGCTGAGCTGTATCTTGTAATATTTCCCATGTCTATAGAAGATCAAAGTTTAATAAAAGAAAGAAGTTCTTTTATATATTGCATACAAGTTTCTTACAAATGATTTTTTACATTTGTGTTTGAGTCTCAGCTATTTTAATGTGTGTATGTCGGACAGATTAAGGTTGGCTATTTTTAATGTGTGTATGTCGGACAGATTAAGGTTGGCTATTCTTACAAACACTTATCAGCTATTTTAATGATCTTTCATTCGACTAGTTTAAAGTCAAAATCATTAGACAAATGATTTAGAGTCGTGACAAATGATCTTTAAACTAGTCGTGACAAATCATTTGTCTAATGATTTTGAATTTAAACTAGTCGAATGAAAGATCTGCATCATATGGATTGACTTTAAACTAGTCTCATCTTTATCTTATCCATCAGAAAAGATAAGGCGGTTGCTCATATGAGAGAGCCAACCTTAATCTGCCCGACATACACACATTAAAATAGCTGAGACTCAAACACAAATGTAAAAAATCATTTGTAAGAAACTTGTATGCAATATATAAAAGAACTTCTTTCTTTTATTAAACTTTGATCTTCTATAGACATGGGAAATATTACAAGATACAGCTCAGCACCTACGCATTCCCATAGATGATAAGTGTTTGTAGAACACATCTCTGGGGATCGCCTTAGTAAGTGGATCCGCTATCATCTCATGCGTGGATATGTATCCTATGTCTACTTCCTTCCGTTTGTCATAGTCCTTCGCAAACTTGAATCGAATGTCAATGTGTTTGGTCTTACAATGAAATTTAGGATCTTTGACGTAGGCAATCAAAGCTTGACTATCACTGTATATGGGAACAGTGCTCGAGTCAGTGGCATTCGTCAGCCTGTCAAAGAATTTCCTAAGCCAAACAGCTTCTTGGACCGCCATGCTGAATGCTACGAATTCGGCTTCCATGGTTGATAGGGCGATGCAGGTTTGCTTCTTGCTGCTCCAAGATATTGCACCATTCCCGAGCAAGTAAACAAAGCCTGAGGTAGATCTTCGCTCGTCGAGATCACCCGCCCAATCAGCATCGGTATAGCCTTCGAGTCTCAAGGTATTGCCTTGATAGCATAACGCATAGTCCGCAGTCCCTTTGAGGTATCTTAATATCCTCTTCACCGCTTTCCAGTGTGCTTGTCCTGGGTTGGATTGGTAACGGCTTACCATACCAACAGCATAGCAAATGTCCGGTCTGGTACACATCATGGCGTACATCAGACTCCCGACAGCACTAGAGTATGGAACTTTTTCCATAGCTTTCTTTTCTTTTGGATCTTTGGGACACATCTCCAAACATAGACCCTCGCCTTTGCTTATTGGAGTATCAATTGGCTTGCAGTCCTGCATATTAAACCGTTCTAAAACTTTCTTTATATATGTCTCTTGAGAGAGAGAAAGAAGTTTCTTGGAACGATTCCTTGAGATCTTAACCCCAAGGATATATGCAGCTTCACCCATGTCTTTCATCTCAAAGACGGATGAAAGCCAAGCTTTGATATCCAAGATAAGACGCTTATCATTTCCGGCTATAAGTATGTCATCTACATAAAGAGACATAATTACATACTTGTTTTTAATCCTCTTAATATATACGCAGTTATCTTCGTCGAGCATGGAGAAACCATACGACAAAACGACTTCTTGAAAGCGCATATACCACTGCCTTGAGGATTGTTTAAGACCATATATGGATTTACGAAGTTTACAAACCTTATGTTTGTTTTCTTCTTGTACGAACCCGTTTGGTTGTTCCATGTAGATCTCCTCATCTAGTTCTCCGTTAAGAAAAGCAGTCTTTACATCCATCTGATGTAATTCGAGGTCCAAACAAGCCACCATTGCCAGAATTAAGCGAATGGAGGTAAAACGCACGACAGGAGAGAAAGTCTCTTCGTAGTCTATTCCTTCCTGTTGCGTGAAACCTTTCGCAACAAGGCGAGCTTTATATTTCTCGATGGAGCCATCAGCCTTATGCTTGATTTTGAGAACCCACTTGTTCCCAATGGCTCTACGTCCCTTAGGTAAATCAACCAAGTCCCAGACTTGGTTTGTTTTCATGGATTGAAGTTCTTCTTCCATTGCCGCTATCCATTTATCTTTAGCAGGGCATGTGACGGCCTGTTTGAAATTTGCAGGTTCGTCATCATCTTGTAGTAATGTCATGAATGTTTGAGGAAATTCATCCTCAAATCTCAGAGGTGTTAGCCTCGTTCGATTACTACGTCTTGTTTGAGTTTGATCACTCCCACTTGGAATGACATCACTCCCACTTGGAATAACATCACTCCCACTCGGAATAGGATTGGTATCATTCGTATCATTCATTGGTGAAGTTTGAAACGTATTTTCTTCTTCACCAAGAATTCTCCCACTCGAACGTTCCGATCCTTCTTGATCCCAAGTCTCAAACAAGGATAAGTCTTGACTTATCTCACCCTGTCTTGGAAACTCATTTTCCAAGAAGACAACATCCCTCGATTTGAATTCTATAAGACCCCCATTGTCCTCTTGACCGACGAAAGCATATCCTTTGGAGTTTTCAGCGTATCGGATGAAGATACATTTCCTCCCACGTGGCCCTAGTTTGCCATATTTGTGAGAGGATAAATGTGCATAAGAGGCACAACCCCAAGGTTTTAGAATGCTTAAGTCTGGAGTTCTATTGTTCCACAACTCATAAGGAGTAGAACTTACCGACTTCGAGGGTATACGGTTTAAGATGAACGCTGCCGTCAATAATGCATCATCCCAAAAGGTGATAGGCAAATTTGCCCGAGACATCATTGATCGGACCATTTCCATCAATGTCCTATTTCTTCTTTCCACAACACCGTTTTGTTGCGGAGTATAAGGCATAGTTATTTGATGAACTATGCCTTTTTCATCACAGAGTTCCTTAAAACTTGTTGATTGATATTCTCCACCCCGATCGGTTCGCAAGACCTTTATCTTGCGATCTAGTTGATTTTCCACTAAACTCATATAGTTTTTGAAGCAATTTAAAGCTTCATGTTTGTGGGAAATCAAATAGATGTGACCGAAACGAGTGAAATCATCAATGAAGGTGATGAAATAGGACTTCCCGCGTCTTGTCTTAACATTCATTGGACCGCAAATGTCCGAATGGATAAGCTGTAATGGAACTTCGGCCCTTGTGCCAGTTCCAAACGGCTTGCGACAAGTTTTCCCTACAAGACAATGTTCGCAAGTTGACATTTCAACTTTTGAAACATTAGATAGCAAGCCACTTTTGGCAAGTCTATCCATTCTAGTTGGTCCAATATGACCAAGTCTTGCATGCCAACAAATGATCTCAGATTCAGAGTTAGAAGCATTTGTCAAAAGAAAACTTTCATTAATGGAAGAAGAATCATCATACATTGTGTTTAAAACAATTAATCCATTACAAACATTACCAGAACCAATCAAAGAATTATTACAAACAAGGTCAACATATTGTTTATAGAACCTCCACTCATAATCTAAAGACAGTAACATGACCACGGATACGATATTCCTTCTAATATCTGGAGCAAAGAGGACGTCGTGCAATAATAAAGTCCGGCCGTTGTCGAGAACTAGCTTGCATGTTCCGACGCCTTTGACTTCAACGCGAGTGTTGTTGCCGACGTATATCCACTTTGTTCCTTGAGTTATCTTTCGATACTCTACGAAGAACCTTCTGTCCTTCGCTACGTGGTCTGTGGCCCCTGAATCAATCAACCAAAAATAGTTAGATTCAGCAAGAAACATGGAACTAGAAACACATATGTAACTAGCCCTACAAGTTACCTTATCACTTCCATCCGTACACTTACGGGCGAAGTGACCGTACTTGTTGCACTTAAAGCACTTGATCTTCTTCAAGTTTTTCTTCTTTGAGTGCACATTCTTTTGCCACTTTTTGTTCTTAGTCTTCTTTGAGGTTTCCGGTTCTTGCTTTCGTTCGTTCACAAACCTTAAGCGTTTATTCTTCCGCTTATTTCCTCCATGTGAGGAACTAGCTGCCACGTGCACTTCTGCACTTGGTTTTGCGGCTTGAATCCGCTCTTCCTCGAGTTCGAGGTGTTTCGATACATCGCTTAAAGTTTTAATGCACTCATTATGAGTGAGGTGCATTTTCATGTTATCCCAGCTATCTGGGAGTGAACGAATGACTGCTTGGATTTGCTGTTCATCAGACAGCGTAACACCCGCATCCTTCAATTCAGATATGAGATTCGCCATGTGGCGGAGATGCTTTTTCATAGAATGATCTCGCCGCATCTTGTACGAATCAAATTGAATATTTAAGGAGCGGAGTTTGGTAACCGAAGTTCCACCAAACTTTATCTCTAGCTCAGACCATATGTCTTTGGCTAGGTCGAATTCCCGAAATAGACGCATTATGTCATTGTCCATGGCGGACCGTAACGTAATACGTGCTATTTTGTTCTTTCGAGTCCAAGTATCATAAGCTTCCCGGTCCCTCTTGTGTTGGGCCGTATTGCCCAACTCAGGTTCTTCCATTATGTTTTGGAGTGTTTCGAGCACATCTTGCTCCTCCAAAACATATTGGATTTTAATTGACCAAAGTTTATAATTGTCGCCGTTGAGCTTTTCACCTTTGTTAAGCTCTGCGACAATGTTCTTAGAAGCGGTAGACATATTCGATTCAAAAAACTGTAAAGAAAATGAAAAAACACGATCAAAATTCAATGCATAAAGTTTCGATTCTTTAAACACTTGATAAGTTCCTTGGATGCGTTGAAATGTTACTCTAGAATCGAGAAGTTCACTACGTTCCCAACTACCATCTAGAAGTAACTTTCAAAGTATCCCTCTTACTTATCTCAAGTAAAAAGAAATCAGAAATGATACCCATATGGTACCAGCAGCGGAAAAATACTTTTGAAAAACATATCTTTCAAAATAGAATAGGTGAGAGTTAGCGCAAAGAATTTTAGCGCAACAATTGCCAAGCCACGAGACCTGTTCTACACACCCATGGGTTAGATAACCATGGCCGGATCGTGGTAGGACTTGGAATTCTAAATTGCGCTATCCCGATTAAGGACGGGACATAACCTATTTGAAAATACCTTTTTCAAAAATTTGAAAACACATTGGCTAATCTCCGTAGAGTAGAGCACAACGTTATAGGTTCATTGGCTAATCTCCGTAGAGTAGAGCACAACGTCATAAGTACATTGGCTAATCTCCGTAGAGTAGAGCACAATGACATGGCTAATCTCGCATGAAGTAGAGCACTAAGGCTAATCTTCAAGGAGTAGAGCCCAAAGAAAAACTTCATTAAAACGTTAGTCCCGTATGAACTAGTCGGCACTGTGATTAGTCCCGTATGGACTAATCGACACATTCAAGTTTGACCAAGGCCTTTTGTTACCCCGTATGGGTCATTTGGCAAGTTTGCAATCGACCCAGACCATCTGTCGGATTGGTCGACCAAAAACACTAAATTGGTCGACCAATTTTTTTTGAATTGCTAACTTCTTCCCGGCCAGGGTCTCTGCCCTGGCCGGGGCTTGGCCAAGGGCCGGCCAGGGCCTCTGCCCTGGCCGGCCAGGGGCCCTGGCCCCCTCGGCCAGGGCCGCCCCTTCCCTTGCCGAGGCCGGCCAGGGCCGGCCATGCCCTGGCCGAGGCCAGGGCATTGGCCCTGGCCTCTGCCAGGGCTGGCCAGGCCGGCCCTGGCCTCTGCCAGGGCGGGCCCGGCCAGGCCAGGCCCTGGCCGCGGCCAGGGCGCCGGCCCTGGCCACTGCCGGGGCCGGCCCTGGCCTCTGCCAGGGCCGGCCAAGGCTGGCAGGCCGTGGCCGGCCATTGCCGGCCTGGCCTTGGCCGGCCACTGCCGGCCTGGCCATGGCCGGCCATGGCTTGGCCATGGCCGGTCATGGCCAAGGCCATTCTTGGGCATTGGCCGGCCATGGCCCTCTTGGCCATGGCCGGCCACCCCCTTTGAATGGGGTTGCCGCACACATTCCTCCCCCTTGATGGGGTGGTCGCTGGTGGTTATTGGCCGTAGCCAACCCCCTCCGCTTGGGGAGAGGGGATGCATGGCATTCATAGCCCATTTGACCATGGTGCACATGCACCAAATTTCCTCTTACCCGATGGAAATAACTACCATCATCTTCCTTGATGAAGCACCCGTTCGTCGATGAAGCACCCGTTCGTCGAGAAATTAATTATTTCCTAATGGCCGTGTGCCAAAAATGAAAAATAACATACTACGTGAACGGTCGGTTCTTCCCGTCACGGAGAGTTTCTACCATATCCGTAATGATAGGAGACCCTAACGTGAAAAGAACAACCGCTGCGTTCTCTCCGTCACGAAGCGTTCCTACTATATCCGTAATAGTAGGAGACCCATTCGTGAAAAAGACAACGCCTCGTTCATAGTTTCGACGGGGCGGCGGTTTGACCGGGGTGAACCCTTATGGCTCCGATACCAATGTAGGATCCTGCCAAAACAGAGTTAGGATCGATAATTAAAGTTGAGACTTACGCTTGCGTATGCGGAACGGTAGTCTCGGAACTTTGCCTTCGGATTCGCCACGACGGATCGAGTCTTCTCACGAACGGAGTAAGGCTACTAATCCACAATCTAAATCTCTATTTTAGATTAAGAACTTGGATAGAGGAAGAGAAAGGATTTCTGCAGAGCTTCGCTACGATGAAGTTGCATGCATGAATGCCATGCAAAAAAGGTGTAAGAAATGGCTTACCCTTGGGTCTGATTTATAGCCCCCAAGGTAGTTATTTTAGGGTAAGTTGTTCCTTTGGAAAAAATTAATTAAGGTGTACCATGATACATGGCACATTATAAGCTTAAGTTATACCATACGCATGGTACAACATAAGCTTAAGATATTCCCCCTTTATTAGCCATATGTCGCATGCACTTATGCATATATAAAGCGACTTTCCTACTTATCCAGAGATCCTCTCCGCAAGGGAACAGATTTCATTTGCACACGACTTCGTGTATGCGACGTTCGAGGTCCGTATTCCCTCGTACATCCCCCACAAGGGTGTACAAACGTCTTCCATATCCAACACAAATAAGTCCGAATCGAAGCGCGATGCTTCGAGGAAGGTAGAATGGACTTGTACTAAGATCCTAGAGCTACGATATGAGCGTTATGAAGATAGAAGCGTAAGATATACTCAAGGCTTAACATTCTAAAGATCGAAGCTAAAAGACTATAAATAAAACCTTAATGAATGGTCTTCGAGAGTTTCGATTAATTCTTCATGACTTCCAAAACGATCCAAGAGCTTCAACGAAGCTTTAGGCACAGAATACAAGTGTTGAGAAGTCTTAAGATGTCGCTTTGATTGTTCTCGTGAATTTGGCGACGATCTCCAATACTGCGCTCACAAATTGTTAGTTCATGAATTATTTATGTTTGCTCATCATCCAAAACCAAATCCGGGGAGTCCAATATTCAACATTCTCCCCCTTTTTGGTGATGACAAACCAACATAAATAATAATCAAAAATAATAATTCAAATGTAAAATACTTACTCCCCCTGCATTGCTGACACGTTAATTCCAAAATGAATATATATAAATTGCATCAATCAGACGAGTAAGATATATAATGAGAATCGATTTTTGAAATATCGGATTTTGAAAATCCTTATATATATCTTAACTCCCCCTGAATCTAACATATCAAATTAGATTCTTGGAAATTGAGTTAAATTTTCATTTGACCTATTTATTATCATTATCTCTCCCCCTTTGGCATTATCCCAAAAATGGGGGGCATACAACGACAACAACTAGGAAATGAAAAATCCAACATCGGGAGTCGTAGAAAATGACGATGGAACTAATTGACACCAAAGGAAAAGTGATGAAATCAAATCAAGGTGTGTCAAATTGTCCATTATCAAAAAGTGATAATTAAAATCATCAAAAATACCAAATTTTTAGTCATTTATTGAATAAAGAAACATACTCTCCAATATTCAATATTCTTGGTTAATTTTGTGCATGGAAAACAATTCTATACAATCATAGAAATATAATCTATTTAACCAAGTTGTTATAAGAGTCGATGGATGAATACACATGTCAAAGGCATTGAATGAAAATTAAAAGAGTACGACGAAGTAAAACAAAGAGAGCAGCGATGTATATATATATATATGAATACCAAGAGTACAATCAAAACACATCGAGTACATCATATCAAGTGCAACATCTGCACCAACATACAAAAATACATCATACGTCATCGAAATACAACAGAATCATACAAACACCATCATCAACATCAAAAATACATCATATGCACCACTGATATCCAGAAAATCAAAATACATCAAATCCAACACTCAAACTCCATCCCATCCTAACCCAAAACACTCTCAAAAAGGCGTATCATCCAAAGAGCGGTGGAGAGTCCTCGAAATAGACGATCACGAGGAAGTGGCAGGATCTGCAGTCTCCGGAGGTCCAGTCGATGGAGTGAACTCAGGCTCTGCAGGGAGGAGAGGCGTGTCAACAGACGGGATCGACGGGGCAGGGGTGGAGACATCGACGACTGGCTCAACGGCTGGGGTCTCAGCAGGAACAACAGGAGCAGGGTCGTCAGAAGGAGCAGCAGCAGCATCAGAAGGCTGATCCACTGGTGCAGAAGTCTCAGGAGCACCGGAAGAGGTGCCAGCATCAGGAGCAGAGGTGGTAGCAGCAGCAGCAGTGGCCTCATCGCCACGAGCCAAGGAGGTGACAAGATCATCAATATCCTCATCGTCCATCTCCTCATCCTCAGAAACGGAAGGAGGAAGCTCAATGCCCATCAAACGAGCCATACGGCAGACGACCTCCTCGGTACGAGCCAAACGCGACTTGTGCCGACGAAGCAACCGGACGACATCATCAAGAGAGGCGGAGGGAGGAGGGACTGAAGCAGCTGAGGGAGGAGGAACTGAAGCAGCTGAGGGAGTGGCCTGAGATGCAGAAGGTGTCGACCGCTGCACGTGACGGAGTGCCGCAAGAGATTTCTTAACGGCGGTCGCGTTCAGAGGAGGACCAAGGGGACGCTCATCATCAGGGGGCAAGGGGACACCGAAACGACGGAATACCAAGATCAGGAGACATGGATATGGGATATGCGTAGATTTAGTGGTCTTGAGAATACACTCGAAAGAATCCATCTTATCGAGTATAATGCGAGCCCAATTAATCTCGCTACCCATAAACAGAGCGTAAATCAATTTCAGAAACGGCTGAGATGGTAGAGAAGAGGATCCATACTTGGGAAGAAGGCAGGATTTCAAGATCAGGTTAATCACCCAAGCATTCGGCTTGAATGATTTCGAAGGTACTCCTATGAATGCAGGGGGGGATAACCTGGAAGATTTTGCCTAGGGTCCGCTGATCGAGGGAGGAGATATCATCGACAGAGATGTCAGAAGGGAGGAGGCCACACGACGAGCAACCTATCAGCTCCCCCAAGATTTCTGTCGTGAGGACTATAGGAGTCCCCAAAACAGAAGTCTCGATGGAGTGAGACTCATCGTACTGGCCCCGGACACGATTGGCATAGAATAATTTGACCAGGCGAGGATATGGTCTGGGGTTCGCCTTAGCGTCATATCTAAGATAGTCCAATAGGCCACTATAGGAGAGAAGATCCGCAAGGCCAAGAAAATCAGAAAACTGAACGTAATGCTCTAACAGCAGTGGGCAGTGCTCTATACAGTTGTACGCTGCGAGACACTGAGGGTCGTCGCGGCACAACGATATATCTACACCGCCGACTGGCATAGGAGCTTTACCCTTAGCCTTACGGGACTTAGGAGGAGGTGGAGGAGGGGTGGAGTAGGTGCCTTCTCGGGATGTTCAGGGGTGTATTCCTCATCAGTATCATCCTCGGAATCACTATCTGAACGCTCACCGGGAGGTGTGGGTGCACGAAACTTTTTAGGTTTAGGTTTTGGCTTGGACGTTTGGCCGGCAGGTTTAGGCTTGGACGTCCTCTTCCTCTTCAACGGAGTTGAAGACAAAGAGGGGGGTCGAGTGGTCTTGGCCCTACGCTTAGGAGGGGTCGAAGCGGTAGCACCCTCTACGGTCATAGGGGATGCCCCAGAAGATGTAATCGGGATTCTCGTTCGTGCCATGATCGCGGCACAACGAGTTCAATCACGCGACGGGATAAGATCAAGCACCCTAAGCACAAACACTAGATCCTAACACACAAGCCCTAAGAATGAAAAATCCGAAACCCTAGAACACCTAGAAGTTGAAATGAAGCTTAGAACAAACCCTAGGGATGAAGAACAAGATCTAGGAAGAGGGGTTATACCTAGGGGAGTGGTCGACGGTGACGGGCGGCGGAGATGGCCGGAAAAGTGGCCGGAGACGACGGGAAGCTGAAGGGTCTCGAGCGGATTTAGGGGTTTTTCGGGCTGGAGTTTTGAAAACAACCGACTGGAAATGAAAACGATCGGATAGAAGTTGATTAAGTCGGTCGAGAATGTGAAAAGACGTGTTTGCCCTAACGCACTTAGTCGGTCATAGTTCAAGCACTGACCGACTAGATTACAATCTAGTCGGTCGGTCAATGAGCTTAAACCGACTAAGTCGAAATAGAGGCAAACAGAAATTTCTAGGGCTAGAGTTAGTCGGTCACAGTATAATCACTGACCGACTAGTTTTCAATCTAGTCGGTCGGTAAGAGAACTGTGACCGACTAAAAGAAGTAAATGACAATAGAAAGAATAAAGCTTGAACTAGTCGGTCTGAGTTCACTAGCTGACCGACTAGATGAGCATCTAGTCGGTTGACTAATGAACTGAAACCGACTAGAAGAGTTCAAAAGTTGATAAATGAGTTCTCTTCAAAAACCACTTGGATGAAACATCTTAACCCTCTCATTAGTCATCTAAACTACCCCATAAAACATCGAAATCTTAAATACGACATTCAAATAAGAATTCGAGCAAAAATTCAATCATATCACATAAAATCCCCAAAAATCCAATAAATCTAGCATGAACGTAATATCACAAAATATAATAGCATGCAAGATAATTGAATGAGACATGAATCCTATATCTCGGATTCACCCATAATCCCCAATTCTCGACGCAACCACACAAAGGAGTCCTCCTTTAGGGGTTTCGTGAAAATATCGGCGATTTGCTTTTGGGTTTCAACGTACACTAATATGATGTCCTTTTTAGCAACATGATCATCTAAAAAATGGTGTCGGACATCTATGTGTTTAGATCGGGAATGGTGCACCGGATTCTTTGAAAGACAAATAGCACTTTGGTTATCTACCATGATAGGGCTAGTATCACAATGAATACCAAAATCCTTCAGTGTGTGTCTCATCCAAAGAACCTGGGCACAAGCGGCACCGGCGGCAATGTATTCCGCCTCGGTGGTTGAAAGTGATACGGAATTTTGCTTCTTGGAAAACCAAGAGACAAGGGAATTTCCTAGAAAATGGCAAGTGCCACTAGTACTTTTCCTGTCGGATTTGCATCCCGCATAATCAGCATCACTATATGAGACTAACTCATACGTGCTAGATTTTGGATAAAGTAATCCAAAATCAAGTGTATAACTTAGATAACGGAAAATACGTTTTACCGCTACTAAGTGAGACTCCTTAGGTTGAGACTGATAACGAGCACATACGCATACGGTAAACATAATATCGGGCCTACTTGCGGTAAGATAAAGTAAACTACCTATCATACCTCGATATAGACGAATGTCTACATCCTTACCGCCTGTATCCTTGTCAAGATGCGTAGTCGTGCTCATTGGAGTCTTTTTCCCGAAAGCACTCTCCATTCCAAATCGCTTAAGCAACTCCACCGTATACTTCGTTTGGTGGATGAAGATTGCATCGTCCATTTGGCGAATTTGGAGACCTAAGAAATATTTGAGCTCACCCATGTGGCTCATCTCAAATTGTTCCTTCATAACATTAGAAAACTCTTCACAAAGAGTGAAGTTAGTAGCACCGAAAATGATATCATCAACATAAATTTGAACTAATAAAATATCATTATTCGCATGCTTAACAAAGAGTGTAGAATCGGCTTCGCCCATTTTAAAATTCAAATCCAAAAGAAAATTCTTTAGGCGATCATACCAAGCTCGAGGAGCTTGTCTCAAACCATAAAGAGCTTTCTTTAGTTTAAAAACATGATTTGGAAATTTTTCATTTACGAATCCCAGAGGTTGAGAAACGTAAACTTCCTCAACAACATCTCCGTTTAAAAATGCACTTTTAACATCCATTTGAAATAATTTAAAATTTTTATGGCATGCAAAAGACAATAATAGTCTAATCGATTCTAATCTAGCTACCGGAGCGAAGGATTCTTCGAAATCGATACCTTCCTCTTGGCGATAGCCTTGAGCAACTAACCGAGCTTTGTTCCGGACGACGACTTGGTTTTCGTCGATTTTGTTCTTGAAGATCCACTTTGTCACTATGACGGTGTGGTTCTTCGATGGCAAAGGAACAAGCTCACATACCTCATTCCTCTCGAATTGAATGAGTTCCTCCTCCATGGCAAGGATCCAAGCACTATCTTCGCAAGCTTCAACTATATTCTTTGGCTCTATTGATGAGGCAAAGGCACAATTGGCGAAGTGGTGGACTTGCGATCTCGTCTTGACACTATCATGAATATTGCCAATGACTTGCTCATGGGGATGATCGCGAACGGTATGAAGCCGCTTGGGAATACCTTGATCACTAGGCACATTCTCAACAACTTCATTAGTCGGGTTAGTATCAATAGAATCAATTGAATCAATAGACTTAGAATTTTCAAACGAATCACATAAAACATCCATAGAATCATCATCATTTGAAATTCTAGAAGTAGTAAAATTCTCATTAAAAGAGACATGAAGTGATTCCTCGATCGTAGAGGATCTTTTGTTGTATATCCGGTAGGCTTTGCTATGTGCGGAATACCCAACAAATATCCCCTCATCCGATCTCGGATCAAACTTGTCCAAATTATCATATGTGTTTTTAATAAAATATTTTGCGCCGAAAACACGAAAATGTTTAACTTGAGGCAGTCTACCAAACAACAATTCATAGTAAGTTTGTTTGGTGCCGGGCCTCAAAAGTATTCTATTAAACACATAACAAGCGGTGTGTACCGCTTCCGCCCAAAATTGATAACCAAGTTAACTATCTTCGAGCATAGTGCGAGCACACTCCACAAGCGTTCTATTCTTCCTCTCAACAACACCATTTTGAGGAGGTGCGCGAGGGAAAGAAAACGTGTGAGTAATTCCAAGATCATCACAAAAATTTGAGAAAGACTCATTCTCAAATTCACCCCCATGATCACTACGAATAGTGACAATGGTGGTTCCGATGAGATTTTGTACTTTCTTCACAAATATTGTGAAGTTTTCAAAAGCTTCATTTTTATTACATAAGAAAAATACCCATGTAAATCTAGAATAATCATCGACGATGACAAGTCCATATCTTGCATTTCCTAAGGAAGCAACTCTAGTTGGCCCAAATAAATCTATATGTAATAGCTCTAGTGGCCGTTTAGTAGAAATGCTTTTCTTAGGTTTAAATGAAGATTTAGGAAGCTTGCCACGTTGACAAGAATCACAAAAACTTTTCTTTTCAAAAACGAGCTTCGGAAAACCTTTAATGGAATTTAATTTTGAAAGCTTATAAAGTGTTCTAAAGTTCACATGTCCAAAGCGTCGATGCCATAAGTGTTGTTCACTTGTGTTGGCAACGAGACATTGTTCATATGACTTGGGAAGATCCAAAATATAAATATCTTTATGGCGTGTACCAGAAAATAATAATTTATTATTATCATTTGAAATATGACATAATCCTTTCGCAAATCTAACTTTGTAACCTTTGTCACAAAGTTGGCTTATTGAAATAAGATTATGATTTAAACCATTAACTAGATAAACATCACTAATTAAGGGTTTAGACGGGTTACCCACTTTACCAACACCGACGATGGTTCCGCTCTCGTTGCCTCCAAATACGACGCGGTTTCCATTTGCAATGGGAACTACTCCAGAGAGCAATTGAGCGTCACCCGTCATGTGTTTTGAACACCCGCTATCGAGTATCCAATTCCCTTTGGAGCTAAATTTAAATTTATTGCTCCTTTTCTTTTTCTTTTCCTTGAGTACCTAAAGATAGAAAATTTCATATCATGGTACCCAAGGTCATTGGGTCCTCAAAGGTTAGATCTTTGGAAGCCAAGTCCAATTGGACTTAGACTTCCCCACATAATTTCTACTATGCACAACATTCGAAAAATAAGCATTCATATACACTTGTTTTTCATCCATGCTTGTGTCCTTTGGGCTCCAAATAGTGAAAATCTTGGGATCCCTCATCCTATTGGGTGCATGCATGCGACGTTGATTTCTACGTGATGCATGTTGTGGATAGGCATAAGGAACATGATGGAATGGTGCACGACGAGAATTATTCATATGATGAGGTGGGTGAACATATGCATGTGTGAGAACACGTGCGTGAGGGTGTCTCACATGGTGTGCACGTGCCCGAGAATGTGTTGCATAAAAATCATCATATGTGTGAGACGGTGGAGTAGGACGTGTGTTCCTACGTGGCATGGTATTGGTGTACATATAAGCATGCCCCTTCTTTGGAGGTCCACCCAAAGTGGGTTTCTTTCCGAAAGAGGGTGTGGACGAGGTGGAAGCACCATTGGTAGATGAACTACCAATAGAGTGTTTGCTACCACTCGTAGAGTCACCGGAAGTTGGCCTAACAAAAGTAGTGGCCGCTTTGGATGGACATCCCATCGTATACCCCAAACCAATGTGGTGATTGGCCGAAAGTAAGTCACTTAGGATTTTATCCAAATGGTCCTTACCCTTATTGAATTTATTAATTCGGCCTAATGTGTTCTCATATTTCTCTTTGAGAGAACGCATAGAAGTATCCAAGTTGGATACTTGCGATGTGAGCACATAAACACGAGATTTAAGATTCTCGTTCTCAATACTCAAAGTCGAGTTTTGAGAAGTTAAATCCGCTATCCTATGTTCTTTCGGATCATCAATGCTAACATGTTCAAGTTTAGATTTGAGATTAACAATCTCATTTCTTAACTCTTCAACAACGGTGTCGTTGTTGGTGATGATAGTCTTAGGCGAGGTTTGAATGCTAGCTAGGTCATCTTTTACTTTAGTATATCTATTTACTAATTTAGTGTATTTAGACCATAAATGAGAGTTAGCATCCCTAAGATCATCCATAGTTACCTCATCGCCTTCGTCGTCGCTATCATCGGAGGAGGAAGATCCTTGATCATGCTCCTCTCTTGCCATGAAGCACATGTGCGCTTGCTCCACTCTCTCATCGTCCGACTCTCCGCTTGAGGAATCCTCGGAGTCAGTGAATGTTGCTCCGACAAGTCCCTTTTTGTGCCCCTTTTTGTACTTCTTTGACTTGTCGAACTTCGGCGCCTTCCACTTCTCCTTTTGCTTGTTTTGAGGACAATCCGCTTTGATGTGTCCTGGCTTATTGCATTTAAAGCACAAAGGTGGAGAGGCGTTAGTAGAAGTAAATTTAGATTTTTGTTTGAAGTTACCCTTTCGGAAGAAGCGATTAAACTTCTTTGCCATGAGTGCAATGGATTCCATGTCCATTTCTTCTTCCGAGTCCTCATCATCGGTAGAGGTGGATGAAGCCGCCTTGAATGCAATTGCCTTTTTCTTAGGCACGTCTTGGTTCAAATAAGACTTCATCTTTTCTTGTAACTTCACCTTGCTATCTTTGCGTACCTCGTATGACATCAAAGTACCCATCAATTGAACTACGGTATGCTTATTCATGTCATTACCTTCCTCGATGGCGAAGGTACGTTTCTCCCAAGAAGAAGGAAGTCCTTCGATAAGCTTCGAGAACTTCTCCTTTTGGGTGTAGGATTTGCCGAGAGCCTCTAACTCGTTTATTATGTCAACGAAGCGAGCGTAATATTCCTTCATCTTCTCGCCCTGTTGCATATGAAACATTTCGTAATCTTTGTTTACAACTACGAGTTTAGAGTCTCTTACCCTACTTGTCCCTTCATGTAGAATGAGGAGGGAGTTCCAAATTTGATATGCACTCTTACATGTGCATATCTTATTGAAGTCCTCGGGCTCCAATGCGCATTGCAAGGCGTTCATTGCCTTGGCATTGCTTACCTCCGCGGCGATCTCCGCGGTAGTCCATTTCTCAAAGTCTTCTTCTTCGGGCTCGATGTATTCCTTCATTGTGGTCCTCCATAGAGATGCACTCCGGAGGAAGGTTTCCATCCGGCATTTCCAGTACCCGTAGTTGATACCGTTGAAGAATGGAGGCCTCGTAGAGGAATGTCCTTCCATCACCGAGATGCTCCTTCACGATTCCTGAAGGTGTCATAGTTGGAAGGTGGACGCACGGTCTTGTTGTCGTTGGCAGACATAGCTAAGTATCTGGCTCTGATACCAAATGTAATGCCCTACAAGCTACTGCACAAGTACTAGAGGGGGGGTGAATAGTACTTTAAAAATAACAAGGAGTATAATTCCAAATTATAGTGCAAACAACTACCAAATTAATTTGCGGAAGCTTAAATTGAATAACAACAACAAAATTAACAATGCTAACAAAAGATGTTACTGGGTTCGGATCCACCCAAGTCTCTCCGACTTGTTCCCGGTGATCCTACGTCCCAACCACCCGGATCCCCTCCGGATACTTAGGTTAGAAACCCTAACCCAAGATTTCCACTATGAATATCTTGTGAAAAACCTTCACAAGATCAAATCATACATGCAATGGCAATAGTGAATCCCACACCCCGGGATCACAACCTTCTCTCACAACCGAGAGAATCAACAAGCAATATAAACAAGTTTATTATGAAATAAACAATCTTACCACAAAATCCTATACCTTGAGTTTTCTTACCAAATAGGTGCAAGGAGGGATTTGAGGAAGATGAAGTCACCAAGACCTAGCACCAAGGAAATGACCAGCAATAGGTGCCTAGGAGTGATTTGGAGACTTGAATCAAGCTAGAGCTTGAAGGGCTCACCAAGAACAAACTTCTCTCAAGATGGATTCTAGATCTAGAAAGAGAGAGAATGGATTTCTTGTGAGGAAGAGAGCTTTGGAAATGAGTAAGAATGGCTATCTCTTTCAATCTCAATGAATCTCTTAATGGCAGCTCTAACCTAGAGAGAAATGACCTAGGTTCGTATTTATAGGGTCCCATAAAAACAAGTTAGGTCAATTTCCAACGGATAGAAATCTGAGGCAACTAGTCGGTCAAAGAACAAACACTGACCGACTAGTTCATCAACTAGTCGGTCAGTCAAACAACATGGACCGACTAAGTGAAGAACTGAGAAGAGATAGAAATTCAGACCTAGAAATCTAGTCGGTCCAAGAAGACTTTCTGACCGACTAGTTTCACAACTAGTCGGTCAGTCAGTGAATGTAAACCGACTAAGAGACAAAAACAAATAGTCTGAATACAAATTGACTTAGTCGGTCCAAGAACAAAAGTTGACCGACTAGATTGTCAACTAGTCGGTCACCAAACGTTCTTAGACCGACTAACGGTAAACAGTAGCTTAGGAGAAATTTGGCATGTACAGTAAATCACAACTAGTCGGTCAAAGAAGCATCACTGACCGACTAGTTCACAAACTAGTCGGTCGGTGAGTCAACGTAGACCGACTAACTGTAAACAGTACAGAACAAGAAAAGATTAACATAAACTAGTCGGTTCAAGAAGCTCTGCTGACCGACTAGATCACCATCTAGTCGGTCAGTACTTCTTCTTGTACCAACTAATATGCACAAATAAGTCCGAATCGAAGTGCGATGCTTCGAGGAAGGTAGAATGGACTTGTACTAAGATCCTAGAGCTACGATATGAGCGTTATGAAGATAGAAGCGTAAGATATACTCAAGGCTTAACATTCTATAGATCGAAGCTAAAAGACTATAAATAAAACCTTAATGAATGGTCTTCGAGAGTTTCGATTAATTCTTCATGACTTCCAAAACGATTCAAGAGCTTCAACGAAGCTTTAGGCACAGAATACAAGTGTTGAGAAGTCTTGAGATGTCGCTTTGATTGTTCTCGTGAATTTGGCGACGATCTCCAATACTGCGCTCACAAATTGTTAGTTCATGAATTATTTATGTTTGCTCATCATCCAAAACCAAATCCGGGGAGTCCAATATTCAACAGAGGCCACCACAATAGCAACAATTTCAGTAGAGGCAGCTGGCAGGGTCTTATAAACCCATCGGTTATAATCAAAGTTGGCGGCCGTAATACCCACAGCAAGCGCCATAAAAGTATGTGCATAAGACCAAGGTTGATGAGTTTATGGCTATGCAAGAGAAGATCAATACCGAATTGTTAGCTGGCCAGAAAAATCTTAACACCGTTGTTGCACAGTTGGTGAAACAAATGAATATGTTTGCTAGAGCCCAAAACCAATTGTCGGTGTTGAGTATTGGACTTCTCCCAACTTGATGTTAATGATGAGCAAACAAAAATACTTGTGACTAATCCCCTATTTATAGTTAATCCATTGCCTAAGAATAGCAATGGATGACACTCAAAGATCATTGAAAGTAAAGGAAGTGGATTGGATGATCATAGATGGTGATTGAAACTCCTAGAAGACTTCAAGCTCATGCGTTGGAAAGAAGAGAGAGTTCTTTAAATATAATTTTCTTGTTTCTCTTCTAGTATATAGCTTAGAAGTAGAACTTTTTTGGAGCGCACACACATCTTCATTTCAGTCTTAGGAAATCATTAGATCAACTTTCCTTAGACTCCAATTCATTTCTATATAGATTGTGCATGTCATGATTTCAACAGTCAACTGCTGAATGATTTACAGTCGCCTGTCTCAAAATAGTCGACTGTGTTTTGTTCTACAGTCGCCTGTTATGCACAAACGTTATCTGTCTAGTTTTGGGCTTCTTCACTTTAAAATCTTTCAGGCGACTGCTGTACATTTCACAGGCACATGTCCAAGTGAAAGTCAACTGTGGTTTGTTAATCAGTCGCTTGTCTATCCTCAGCCCAAAACAATTCTCAGTTTTTGATCAGTCCAGTCGACTGATGTTGTATTTACAGTCGACTGTCCAATGTAACATTCGATTGTCCATGCTGCATCAGTCGTCTGTCCTTGAGCCTCTCTTTAGACTCAACTCTCTGAAAAATGTCAGGGTTTTTGACAGTCGTCTGTTGAAGTATTTTCAGTCGCATGTTGGATTTACAGTCGACTGTCTTATCTTCATCAGTCGCATGTCCTGTATTCCCAGACTTTTTTAGGATCATCTTGACGTATCCTCATTACGGTCAATCGCCTGTAGAAGGATTTACAATCGCTTGTTGGTTTAACAGTCTACTGTCTACGCCGTACCAGTCGACTGTCCATGTGGTAAGTTACCGTTTGAATTCTCATCTACCATCTGACACAGTGCAGCAGTCGACTGGTTGTTGTTCAACAGTCGATTGTCACGGGTGCAGATTCTATCTGTTGGCTATTTCTCAATGGATTTGAATGGGATTTTTGGGAATTCAGTTTGAAGGATTTGAGAAACCTATAAAAGAAGCCTCTACTGTTCCATTAAGAGGTTAGACTTTTAAGATTCTTTCAAGGTACATTTGCTCAAACATTCAAACTTTCTTTTCTCTCAAGATCAAAGCTCTCAAATCCTAAAGCCCTAGAATTCCAATCTTCAATCTCTTGCTCTCCAACCTAGAACCAAAGAGAAATCATCTAGGCATTTGGTGCAGTCAAGAGAAAGGGCTTTCCTCTCTTCTAAGAGAGTCATTCAACACACAACACACTTCTCCTTCAAGTTTTACTTCAAGGCATAGGTGATTGTAAGTGTTGTTTAATTTCAGATTTCATAACTTTCGTTATTTGATTTACTCCTGGTTTGTGAGAGTGGATTTCTTGCTCCCAAGTTGTGGGAGTCAAGGACATCGAGTGTATTTCCATTTCACTTGTAAGGTTGCTACAAGTGGGTTTTTAAGGAAACCTCAAGTTAGGGTTCTAACTTGAGTATCCGGTGGTTACCGGGTGGAAGGGACGTATGATTATCGGGAACAAGTCGGGAAGTGACTTGGGTAATCTGAACCCTTGAAACATCCTTGTGTTTGCATTGTTTCATTTTTTGGGCTCTCTATTATTCCTCATTTATTGTTGGTTAGGAATTTAATTTGGTGTAACTATCTTTTTAAATTGCATAAACACTATTCAACCCCCTTCTAATGTTTTCCACATAGCCAGGGTCCTTACAATTGGTATCAGAGCACAAGTTTCAAGCTATGGCATCCAACCACAACAACGTTCATCCACCGACTTTGTACAACAATCAAGATCGTGATGGAGCGTCCACACTATTCGAAGGTCAATCAACGGTGCGTCCTCCGTGTTTCAAGGGCACAAACTTCAGCTATTGAAAATACCGGATGGAGACGTTAGTAAGGAGTGCTTCCCTTTGGAGAACCATCCACAAGGAATACGTCAAGCCCACCAAAGAGGATTTCAAAAAATGGACACCCTCCGAGAAGTCCGCCGAAGTCAACAATGCAAAAGCAATGAACGCTCTTCATTGTGCGTTGGACCCGAATGAGTTCAACAAGATATGCACATGTAAGAGTGCACATCAAATTTGGAACCATCTCGTCCTTACCCATGAGGAAACGAACAAGGTAAAACTCTCTAAACTATATGTTGTCGTGCAAAATTTCGATATGTTTCACATGCAGGAAAATGAGAGCATAGCATCGATGTACGGACGTTTTGTCGTCATCACCAATCAACTGGAAGCGCTTGGGCAAACCTACACCCAACCAGAGAAGGTGAGAAAGATCATAATGGGAATGACCTCCAAATGGGAACGAAGAGCTATCGCCATTAAGGAGGTCAACGACTTGATGAACTACACTGTCGTGAATCTCATTGGCACTCGCATGTCTTACAAAGTGAGACGAGAGAACCTACTGAAGATTTGAGCTATGATGAACCCTTCGAAGGCCAAGAAGAAAGCTTCATCCTCCGACAACGAAGAATCTGAAAATGACATGGACTTAGAGGAAATGGCTCACATGGCGGAAGTTCCAACGCTTCATTCGCAAAGGTAAATTTCCCTCTAAGAATAGATTTGATTCTATTAATAACACTTCCTCTCTTTGTTTTAAGTGTAATAAGCCAGGGCACATCAAGAAGGATTGCCCAATGCTCTGAAACAAAGAGAAGTGGAAGGCTCCGATGTACCACAAGTCCGACAAGAATAAGAAAGATAAGAAGAAAGGACTAGTCGGTACATTCGATGACTCAAGTGGAGACTCATCAAGCGATTCCGATGATGAGAAGGGTGAAAGTGCTCACATGTGTTTCATGGCCCAGGAAGATCCACTCTCCGATGAGAGTGATTCCGACATGGATGAACCCGAGGTAACTATGGATGAGTTGTGTATTGCTAATGAAGAACTATTTGCTAAGTATCAATCTTTAATGCTTAGATATACTAGCTTAAAGAAACAATCTGTTAACAATCCATCCATACCATGCATCATCAACAATGACACCATTGTTGATACACTAACTCTTGAGAAAGCAAATTTGGTTTCTCAAAACGTCACTTTGAGAAATGAGGTGAATACCCTTAAATCTCAACTAGATCAAACACATCCTAAGGATAATTGTGATCTAGCTTTACAAAACACAGATTGGGTTTAGAGAATGATTCTCTTAAAACCCAAGTGCATGAGCTCAAAGCACATGTGTCCACCTTGGATACCAACATTTCTTCTTTTATGGAGAAATATGAGCTCATGTCCTCCCGTATTATGAGATTTAATAAGGGGAAAGGATAAGTGGACGATTTGCTAGCAAAATAATTTCCGGCCACACATCGTGTTGGTCTTGGTTTTGTGAAAGCAAATGTATCCAATGCTCGCACCTCATATAGTGGTGTCACTATAGAATTTGTGAGGCCATCCTCCGGTGCATCCACAAGTGGTGTCAAAGACACTATAGGTAGCAAACCTACCAAGAAAGTCACCGCTTCACAATCTCTTCCTTTTGGTAAGAAACCCACTATGGGTGGAAACCAAAAGAGAAGTCATGCTTACATGTACACCAACCTTCATCCATGTAGGAAATCTCCTACTTCACAAGTGGATACACATAACACTTTTTATGCTCCAAACCCACGGACACGTGCAAACCCACACATATAATGTACGTGCTCCTACACACTCATATGCTCATACGCATCATTCTTACATGTATGCGCATCCTCCACATGTCATGCATGCCCCATATGTCTCATACAACATGCATGTTCCTAAGCATGCATACAACCCATATATGTCTAATGCATATCATCCACCTTATTTTTATGCTAAACCTCATGTTCCTAGGATGCACACACACCATAGAAATCAACATATTGTGCATGCTACTAGAAAAAGGACTCCCAAAACATACACTATTTGGAGTCCTAAGAACACTAGCTCAAATGAAAGGAATGCATATATTGATTCATATTTCCATGATATTATTAATAGTGGTAATTATGTTAGGAAGAGGAAGTCCACTTGGACTTGGCTTCCAAAGGGCTAATCCCCTTGGACCCAACAAAAATTGGGTACCATAAGCTTATGATATATTATTTAGGTACCCAAGACGAAGAAAGAGAGCAATAAACGTCATACTGGCTCTAAAAGGAAAGGATGGATTCTCGACAATGGTTGCTCAAAACACATGACGGGAGATCCCTCGCTACTCTCCAAAGTGATTAGCATCAACGATAGTGCAACGGTCACTTTTGGAGGCAATCAAAAGGGAACCATCATTGGAGTAGGTAAGGTCGGTAATCCTTCCAGACCACTCATTACTAATGTGTATTTAGTTAGTGGTTTATGTCATAACCTTATCTGCATTAGCCAACTTTTTGACAAAGGTTACAAGGTTAACTTTGGAGAGGGTATGTGTGAAATTATTGATTTTGATTCACATGTTTTGTTTACCGGTATTAGGCGTAAGAATATTTATTATTTGAGCTTGCCTAAAACCATAGAACATTGCTTAGTTGCTAATACAAATGAACAACTATTATGGCATCACCATTTTCGTCATATTCATTTCAAGCACTTATATAAGTTAGCTAAGCATGATCTTGTCAAAGGCTTTCCAAAAATTACTTTTAGTAAGAAAAACTTTTGTGATTCTTGTCAAAGAGGTAAACTTAGTAAATCATCTTTCAAGCTTAAAGAAGGCATAACTTCTAAGAGGCCACTAGAATTACTTCATCTAGATTTGTTTGGGCCAACTAGAACCGCTTCTTTAGGTAATGCTCATTAAGGATTAGTTGTCGTTGACAACTTCTCAAGATTTACTTGGGTCTCATTTTTAACTAATAAAAATGAAGCCTTTGAAGAGTTTACCATATTTGCAAAGAAGATTCAAAATTTCTTAGGATCCACCATTATCATTATTCGAAGTGATTATGGAGGAGAATTTGAGAATGAATCTTTTACAAAGTTTTGTGATGACACCAGGATAATTCACAATTTTTCTTTTCCTCAAGCACCACCACAAGATGGTGTTGAAGAGAGAAAGAATAGGACTCTTATTGAGTGTGCTCGTACCATGCTCCATGATAGTCATCTTGGACTACAATTTTGGGCAGAAGCGGTGCACACGGCATGTTATGTGCTCAATATGATCCTAGTGAGACCCCGAATGAACAAAACTTGTTTTGAGTTATTTTATGACAAAAAGCTTCAAGTTAAATATTTTCGAGTTTTTGATTCAGATGTTTTATCAAAAACACCTTTGGTAACTTAGATAATTTTGAACCAAGATCTGATGAAGGAATTTTTGTTGGATATTCCACATGTAGTAAAGCCTACCGGATATACAACAAACCCTCTTCAATGATTGAGGAATCACTACACGTATCATTTTATGAAGATTTTGATTTTCCTCATGTTATTGATGATAGTGTAGATACTATATATGATTCTCTTAGTAATGTCAAGATTAATGATTCCATTATTGAGACTAACACTACTAATGAGATTGTTGAAGAAGTTCCAAGTGATGCAGGGATTCCCAAAGCTTACCCAACCGTTTGCAACCACCCACATGACCAAATTATTGGAGATATTGGTGTGGGTGTTCGAACGAGGTCTAGAATTGAAGAAATCTCTCATTGCGCATTCGTCTCTACCATTGAGCCAAAGAATATCCAAGAAGCATGTGAGGATAGCTCTTGGATAGTGGCAATGGAAGAAGAACTCATGCAATTCGAGAGAAATAAAGTTTGGGAGCTCGTTCCTCTTCCAAGCGGTCACCAAGTGATTGGGACCAAGTGGATCTTCAAGAACAAGACCGATGAGAATGAGGTCATCACAAGGAACAAAGCAAGGTTAGTAGCTCAAGGCTACAGGCAAGAAGAATGTATCGATTTTGAAGAATCCTTTGCACTCGTAGCTAGATTAGAAGCTATTAGATTGCTTTTATCATTTGCATCTCATAAGAATTTCAAATTGTTTCAAATGGATGTTAAAAGTGCATTTTTAAATGGTATTGTTAATGAAGAAGTTTATGTATCTCAACCACCCGGTTTTATTCATGAAAAATTTCCAAACCATGTTTTCAAACTTAAGAAAGCGTTGTATGGGTTGAGACAAGCTCCTAGAGCTTGGTATGATCGACTCAAAACCTTTTTTTTGGATTTAGGTTTTAAAATGGGTGAAGTTGATTCAACTTTTTTTATTAAGAATTATAAAAATGACATCCTATTAATTCAAGTTTATGTAGACGATATCATATTTGGTTCTACTAATTTTACTCTTTGTCAAGAATTTTCTAAGTCTATAAAGGATGAATTCGAGATGAGCCATATGGATGAGCTCAACTATTTCCTTGGACTGCAAATTTGACAAATGAAGGATGGGACTTTCATACATCAAACCAAGTATACAGGGAAGCTTATCAAGCGATTCGGGATGGAATCGTCTTCTAGCAAAAGGACTCCCATGAGTACTACAACCCATCTACACAAGGATGAAAACGAAAAAGATGTAGATGTTCGTCTATAACGAAGTATGATCGGTAGCTTACTCTTTTTAATTGCTAGTAGGCCCGATATCATGTTTTCTGTATGCTTGTGTGCTAGATATCAAGCTAGACCTAAGGAGTCACACTTGATTGCGGTTAAACGAATTTTTCGTTACCTCAATCACTCTCTAGATTATAGGTTACTCTATCCTAAATCTAACACATATGAGTTAATCTCATATAGTGATGCCGACTTTGCCAGATGCAAATCCGATAGGAAGAGTACTAGTGGCACTTGCCATTTTCTAGTAAATTCCCTGGTTTCTTGGTTCTCCAAGAAACAGAACTCGGTATCATTGTCCACGACTGAAGCGGAATATATTGCCACGGGTCTTGCATGTGCACAAGTTCTTTGGATGAGACACACTCTAAAGGACTATGGTGTCAATTGTGATACTTGCCCTATCATAGTTGATAACCAAAGTGCTATATGTCTTCCCAAGAATCCTGTACATCACTCCCATACCAAACACATAGATGTGAGACACCATTTCATCAATGATCATGTGGCTAAGAAGGACATCATCTTAGAGTACATTGAAACCCAAAAACAAATCGTCGACATCTTCACTAAACCTCTTAAAGAAGATTCATTTGTGAGGTTGCGTGGAGAATTAGAGATTATGGGTGAATCTGAGATTTAGGAGATCAACTTTCATGTTATAACATCTTTTGAACTCATATCATCATGTTACTTCTCTTCATTTGATAGATTATATGTTTCTCATATATTTATGATTTCGTTGATTTCATGAGTTTTTGGATTAATTTAAGAGATTTGTGTGATAAATGATTTATTTCTTGATATTGATTTCGTGATGAGTTTTGTGTTAGAGTATAGGTCCTAGGGTGAGTTGTATCTATCCTCCGGATTTTAACTTCACTATGCATTTTTGGACCAAGACAGACGACTGTTACTCCTTCGACAGTCGACTGCCATACTCTATTATCTCTTACAGCATACTGTATCTTTCGTACAGTCGACTGATGATGACTTTACAATCGACTGTTGGATCAACAGGCGACTGCATTTTGGTCATCAGGCGCCTGCCCATTTCGTCAGTAGTCTCTGTTTCTACCATCGATTTTATTGATTCTCAGTCAGTCGACTGATGAGTAAAATAAAGTCGACTGTCTCACCGACAGGTGACTGTGTTTTACCCAACAGTCGACTATCTGTCAACCTAAGCTCATCTCTTATCCTATCAGCCAGTCGACTGACTGTACATCAGTCGACTGACTGACCATCAGTCGACTAACTTCTGTTGTGGCGGTTCATTAATTTGATCTTAGACGTCGATTTTCGATCCCACGGCCCAGATTTGTTTGACCTCTCGTTATATCTTCGAGAACCGTCGATTCGCTCCTTTATTTTCTCTATCATCCGACTGAAAACTCCCTCGTCTCTCCTTTCGAATTTCCCAGTCGATCACTCTGCCGTCGTTCTCGATCTGATTCGAAGCCCCATTCTTCGATCTTTCGATCTTTCGATTGCTTCACTCGATTGCTTGGTCAACTTTCGGATTAGGTCTGTTTACTCGGCCTTGTCCTTCGTGCGATTCCTTTCATCTCTTTCATTTGATTGTGCAATGGCTCCCAAGACCAAAGGGGAAACTGTTGTTTCTAGACGGTGTAGGGTCCCTAAGTCTACCATTGTCAAAACCAAGCGACCACACAAAATCCCGCACCAAGAGAGCCGATCCTTCCTCTGATTCATCGAAAGGCTATACTCCCTCTTCCTCCGATACTGAGCCCCTCGTGAAATGTCTAAGACAGCACGTTGGTGTTCACATCAACAAGCCTGTCGCTTCGGCCGTAGTTGCTTCTGAGTCTAGCTCCGATGACCAAACTCCTGCCGAGCCTCCTTCTGATCCGCTTATTCCTATTTACCGTGACGACCCTTGTCTGGCAAAGTTCCATTCCTTACTTGGGATCAAGCTCCTTCGTGAGCAATTCATTGTTTATCGGGCCTTCACCGCTGAGAGACTCCCAGAGATTCTCTCCTCTACTCGCTTGGCTGACCTCTTTTACTTCTCCCACAGCAAATCCCCTTGTGCTTATCCATTTCTGGTCAAGCTTTTCTATGCTAACCGCATTCGCGGTTCGTATACGGATACTTGTGTGATTGACACTGTCGTCCAGGGGACCCACATTCACCTTGATCCTTCTCTCTTAGGGACCATTCTTAGGATTCCCTCCTCTGGCTTCCTTCCAGCTGACATCTCTCTTTCAGATGTTAGTGAGCTTGATCAAACTGTCCTCCAGGACATGTTTCGTGTGGTCCCCTCTAATCTCTCTTCTGGAGTTAGGGCCTCCATGTTCTCGGCGAGGGGTTGGGATGTTCACCTTGTGGTGAAGTCCAACATCCTGCCGAAGTATGGATCTTCCGACCAGCCCTCCCAGGAGATCATGCGGTGCATGTATGCCATCTTTTCTGGCATGTCAGTAAACTGGGCCGGCTTCCTCCTTGATAGGATGGATGTCACGTCCCGCTTCCCATTATACTTGGGAGTGAGGACGTGAACGGGTCCGCATGTGCTTAAAGCAAAGAAGAAGTACTTTTTCATTTTCTTCCTTCTTTGACTTAAGCACAATAAGCGTCTGTGTATGACTACTTGGCAGATTCTTGCTTGCGAATAATTGAAACAACAAAATGATGTCATCATTATACTTTAACTTCCAGATTGCATGTACACAAAGAATTAAGGTCTAGCATGGCCATTACAACAGTTACATGGAATTTAAAATACACCTGAACGAAATACAACAACGAATATTACACTTTAGCAAAGCTGCGAAGTGTATGTCGTCCTCAGCAGTGGGTCTCGTGC